>MKYO02026227.1:235281-282698 GCA_002013955.2 Citrus medica
ATGTTCTCCAATTGAAATCACTGATTCCAACCTGCTACTTATGATTAAAATATCAAGACAATTACGGATCAAGAATTTTAATCTAGCAATAGAATTTATTCAAGTCCTATCTAATTGGCCACTCAAATAAAACAAGAATAAACCATGAACATTAATTATAGAAGAACATAAACAATCTCAATTAAATAAATTGAATGATAGAATTTAAATTTAATTGCATAGCATGTTTAGGGTTTTGAATTCACCCTCAACCAAATAGAAATTTAGCCTAACATAATTGAATTGGGAATAAGAGAATTGACAAAACCAATCATAGAGATTAATTCAAGCGGCTGCTGATTTTTCTCTTCTCCTTGCGCCTATTGATTTTTTTCTCTGCCCGAATTGCGTCTGTACACACCCTCTCGCTCTTTGGCAGCTCTCCTTTTATAATGCTAGTTGACTGAATTCTTCTCCAACAAGTCTAAAGAAATCCTTTTTCAATTCTATTTGAAATCCTTTTTTCAATTCTAATTGAAATCCTTTTTCAATTCTAATTGAAATCCTTTTCCAATTCTAATTGAAATCATTTTCCAATTCTAATTGAAATCCTTTTCCAATTTGAACTTTTATTCCTTTTTATCCATAATCTCCAATTAATTCCCTATTCAATAAAATAATACAATTAATTAAAAATAATAAATAAAAATAACTAACAAATATATAATAAATGGTAAAATATGTATATTAATTAATTCCCTATTCAATTAAAAATTAACTAAAATAACTATAATATTTAACTAAAAATTAACTAAAATAACAAAAAAAGATGGAAAAATTAATAACAAAATATATGAAAAATATACACTTATCACAATTAAATAAGATCAAATAAATGAAAAATTCATTTATCTTTCCCTCCATCAATGGACGAGCCATCAGTGGCTAAACCAACTATTTTATAATGAAAATCAACCAATGCGCTGTCAAATCAGAAAGTTAACTTAAATGCAAACAAGCCATGTGAATACACTATTATTGTTATTTTTTTTTCAATTAAAGTAGCATCCTAATTCTCTCCTCACGAAAATAAGTGGATTGGAACCTCATATTCTTTTTTCCGCTCCAGATATTTATCAATTGAACTAACTAGTACCCATAAGGCCTGTGCATAAATTAGGCAAAGTTTAAACCTAAAACATGTGATTGCCCTTCTATCAACTTAAACAAAGCACATAAATTTGAGACTCAGTAATTCTAGATTTGTAGAACTAAATAAAACACTGCATTCTAACAAAAACAAAACAAAAGATCCACATTGAACATTGGTCATAAACAAATAAGAAAGAAACGATGAATGGGATTAGGACCTGTAAATGAAATTGAACTGAATTGAGAGTGTTTTGGTGGATCTTACAGGCTGAAATGAAATTTTAAAAAGAAAAAAAGAAAAGAAAAGGTTTAATGTGAATGAGAGTAACATTATATAATGAAAAAGCAATTTGGTTTACCCGTTAGCTCATTACCTGCCCTGTTTGATTGCTTCCCTACTCTTTTCACAATTTACTTATGTTTTTCCAGTTTATATGGGCAAGTAAGATACTATCCCACGCAACTTAGAGTAGGGTTTGTTTTGAAGTGAATCGTCCGATTTGGTAGGACCAATTTGAGGTAATGGGTGTTGATGGTGTAGATCAGCTGATGGGCTTACCAATCTCACTAATTTGGAAGAGTGATGAACTATTGGAGCTTTCACTACCAACTTGGATCTGAACAGGTCAGCACACGTGCTACATGTGTGTGCGTGTGTATACAATGATCAATGTCTTCTCATTCTCATAATCCGGTTGAATACCATTTTATATCTTAATAACATTATTCATCAATTGATGATATAATATTATTTCTAATGTTTGTATATTTAATGTACAATAAATAAATGACATTATAATTAAGATACAAATTAAAGATTCACATATTAAAATTACTCACATTATTAAACCAAAAATAAAAATAACATTCCATACGGCCACTCGTGATGAGTAGAAGATTAATATCATTTTAAAATATTAAATTTTTACAATCATCTTTTAACTGAATTTACAACAGATAATTTGAGCTTCATATTACTATTTGACAATCTAATTCAATTATTGTACAAATTTTAATGTACTCACAAATACACAAGACTATTGAAGTATAGATTATGAATAATAAGATCAAATCCATAACGATTATAACTCTACTCTAGTTAAAAAGAAAAATATTTTATTGAAAAAAATTTAAAATAAAGACGTAAGGAAATTAAAAACGAGTAAATTAACATGAGAATTCAAGAGATTGGCATTACTAGGGTTTTAGAATCTACTGTTGTTCAACTTTTTAATTCTCTAATTGCCAATCAATTCTAAATTTTAAAGTGACAACTTGAAATTAATTTATATAGACTAATGAGTATAACAAATAAGGCCAATGAAAATTGATCACGTAGGTTTTTTTTTCTTAATAGTATGATATCTAAACATCTCATGTAAATTGATCTTCACAAGTTTTCATCATCCCAAGTTCGTGTCGAATTCTTTTAAATTGATCTTCACGTAGAGGTTTCGTAAAGATGTCAACAAGTTGTTTTTTCAGTAGACACGAATTCTAAAACGTCATCTCCTTGAAGATCTTGGTCTTTCAAAAAATGATGTCTTTATCTCTATATGTTTGGTCCTACAATGTTGAATGCGATACTTCGATAACTAGTGTTGTCGGGGTTATTTCATACAAATGGTCTGTACACATCAACTACTGATGGCAATATATTCGACCTTAGTAGTTGAGAGTGCAATTGAATTTTGCTTTTTGCTAAACCATGAAATAAGTGAGTGTCCTAGAAAATGATAAGATCTATTAGTGCTTTTTTATCAACTTTATAACCAGCAAAGTCAGCATTTGAGTAGCATGTTAAGTCTATGAGTGTTCCTTTAGGATACCAAAGACCAAGGTCAATAGTCCACTCAAATAATGAAAAATTCTTTTTATTGCGAGTAAATGAGATCCCTTGGGACGTGATTGAAATCTTGATTATAAACATACAGTAAACATGATGCCAGGTCTATAACAGTTAAGTAAAGTAAAGATCCAATCATACCTCGATATTTTTTTATGTTGACCTCTTTTCCTTTTTTATCCTTTTTTTAAGCTCATATGAGTACTTTTAATCTTGGCATTATCCATGCCAGATCTTTTGAGTACGTTTAATCTTGGCATTATCCATGCCAGATCTTTTGAGTAGATCTTTCATATATTTTAGCTCAATTGATGAAGATTTCCTCATTATTTTGTTTAGTTTGTAGTCCAAGGAAGTACTTTAACTCTCTCATCATACTCATTTCAAAATCCCTTACTTATATAAGATGAAATTTTCATACACAAGGACTCATTAGTAGAACCAACGATAATGTCATCAACATAAATTTGAACAATAAGAATGTCTTGGTCCTTATGCTTAACAAAAAGGGTAGTATCCATTTTTCCCGTTGAAAAGTCATTTTCTAAGAGAAATTTAACTGAGCTTGTTATACCATTCTCTAGGTGCTTGCTTTGAGTCATACATGCTACTCACTTACCAGCCTATGGCATAGTAGTTCTCTCTGGTCAGAAAGCCAATGCCAAAGCTGCTATAATCTCTCCTCTAATGATGAGAACCATCAAGGGAATACCATTAAAACTTCAAGTGATCCTTTGCACATTCATGGAGGCCTTATTACAAGAGCTAGAGTAAAAAAGATGCAAGTTGCATTAAATGGATTAATTGAGAAAATATGGATTGAGAGAAGACAAGGCATTGTGGGCATTATTCAAGCTATTGGGCAGCCAAATACACAATTTAGATCAAATGCAGAAAGGGAAAATTTAGAATAAATCTTGTATTGATTGAGCCAGCATTAATGTGCAAGATATATACCATTGGAAAGCTAATTAAGTTAGTTTTCCAATGCATTTTATAGAGCTAGATTTGGAGTTCTCTAGAAAGAGTTATGATCAATTTATTACAGCTTGTTTAGGCTTGGGAATTCAAACGACTCCTTTGATTATTCAACTTCATTTATTTGTTTTGTGTCAAGTTTATCAATGTGTTAGGTAAGTCTACCATTGATGATGGTGGGTTGGTGAAGGCTTTTAAAGCTACCATTATGTTTTTCAATGCTAACATTAATAATGGTGGGTTGGTGAAGGCTTTTACAGCACTCTTTGACAAACCTATACTTGGAGGGTTGTTCCAATGTTTCCATTTGTATTTTTAGGATCTTGGGTTTCTTTTAGCCTATTTAAACTCAGCAACCTTGCTATGTATGAAAATTAAGAGATTAATGTTATTTGAATTTGATAGATTATTCTTTCTTTCGTTCTTTTGAGAACTAGTGAACTTATCAAGAATTTGCATTCTTGTGGCGTTCCAAATTTAGACTCACTCACCTTCTCATCTATTTCTTGAGTGTGACGTCAATATGATTCTCTATACCTTTGGTTCATGCTTTTCTTAAGCATTGGGTCAAGGTTTTATTCGTAAATCTGTTTAGAACTTTCTTGGAAAGTTGAAACTACAATTTAAGTGTGAGTTTCAAAGTTTCATTGTGGGATTTCGTATCATCTAACTAGTGCATATGCATAAGAGTGCATAAGATATGGATCCAACTGTCTATAGCAGTCTACACAAGGAGTCTGGCCTCTGGCTGGGGAAGTCACTCACAATGGACAAAGGGTTTATAAGGCTTTAGACAACTTACAAAAATGATTTGAAAATTTTCATTTTCAAAATCGAGAGGTTGTTGAACATAAACTTCCTTCTTAATATAACCATTTAAGAAAGCACTTTTAACATCTATTTGATATAGAATGAAATCTTTATGACATGCAAATGGTAAAAGCATCCTAACTACAGGTGCAAATATTTCATCAAAATCTATCCATTTTTCTTTGTTGTAACCTTAAGCCACTAATCTAGCTTTATTCCTTACAACTACATTGGATTCATCCATTTTATTCCTAAATACCAATTTAATGCTTATTATGGATTGATGTTTCGGTTTAGTGACTAGTTTGTACACAATTTCTTTCAAATTAATTTAATTCTTCTTGCATGGCCATAATCCAAGATTCATCATTTTTTGCCTTATGAAAATATTTAGGTTCAATTTGAGATATAAATGTCGTATGCTTAAGATGATCTATAATTTAATCTTTAGGGTGAGATGGAACATACCTCCACTCCTTGGGGAGTGCTTGAGTTCTAAATTAGCTTATTCTCACATAGAAGATCATATTTGTTGTTCTTTTGAGAATTCTTCATGTTGCAATTCTTTATATTCCCCACGTTTACATCATCATTAGCAAGAACTTTCTTCATAGAAGGAGGATTAAATTCATCAAATATGACATGCATGGATTCTTTAATAACCAAGGTTCTTTTATTATAAACTATAAACTCTGCTTGAATTTGAATATCCAAGAAAGATGCCAACATGAGATTTTGGATCAAATTTGCCTAAATTATCTTTTGTACTTAAAATAAAACATTTGCATTCAAAAACTCTGAAATAATCAATATTAGGTTTTCTATCTTTCCAAAGCTTATACATAACTTTTTTTTAAAAAAAAAAGATTTAGTTAATACACGATTTAAAACATAGCATGTGGTATTAATGGCTTCGGCCCAAAAATATTTTGGTAAAGAATTTTCATTTAATATAGTCCTATCCATTTCTTGAATAAATCTATTCTTTTTCTCAACAACTCCATTTGTTGTGGAGTCCTTGGAGAAGAAAATTATTCAATACCTAAATTATTGTAAAAATTTTGAAAGGCATGATTCTCGAATTCTCCACCATGATCACTTCTAATGCATGAAATAACATAGCCTTTGTCATTTTGAACCCTTTTACAAAAGATTTGAAAACATCAAAGACATCATCCTTATTTGCTAAGAACAACACCTAAGTATATCTAGAAAAATCATCAGCTATAACCAATGCATAGTATTTTCCATGAAACCTTGTATATCAAGACAGTTCGTATAAATCTATGTGAAGAAGTTAAAGAGGGTTTGAGGTGGAAATATGACTTTTATCTTTGAAAGAGGTTTTGAGTCGTTTTCCAATCTGACATGCATAACACACTTTATCCTTTTGAAAACCAATTTTGGAAGACCTTTAAATCATTTTTAGAATTCTTTGAAATCAAATCCATGCTTGCATGACCTAGTCTTCTATACCACAACCAACTATCATCATGCAACGCCGAAACACGGTATCATGAGATAATGCACTATTTATATGAATAATATACATTTGTTCATCTTTTTCTAACAAAGAGAGTGTTACCATCACATGCATCCTCAATAACATATTTTGATTTGTCAAAGATAACTTTATAATCCTTATCACACAATTGACTAGTACTAAGAAAGTTATGCATGAAATTATTAACTAAACATACATGCTCAATAATGGTAGAGGAATTTTTTACCAATATTGCCTATACTAACGATTTTTCCTTTTGGGTTGTCTTTGAAAGAAACATTTCCACCATTTTTTACTTTGGTGAAGCTTGAAAACCAAGAATAGTCACCGGCCATGTGGCTTGAGCATCCGCTATCTAAATATTATTTGTTCCTTTCCTTCTTCGATCTCTACAAAACATGTCTCAAATTGTGTTCTTAAGTACCCAAACTCTTTTGGGTCCTTCAATGTTAGCAATAGTTCCTTTCAGAACCCAAACCTTTTTAACACCAAGATAAGTATTTTTCATGAACATGCATAGCTCATGTGATGATTTCCATTCCAATAATTGCAAATGATTTGACGTTCACTAATTGATATATCCTTAATAAAATAGTTCCAGTAATATTTTATTTTAAGTTGGTTATAACTAATTCCTCCTTTGTCAAAAGTACATTTTTGGGAGCTAAGCAATTTTTCTAAATTCTTTTGACCATTTGTAAACTTTAAGAAAATATCATGTAGCTCATTACTCTTTATCTTAAAAACTTATTTTCCTTAGTAAAATCATTTACAAGTGGTTTCTCATGCTTAAATGAAATTTTTTATTTTCCTTCAAAGGAAATAATTTCATCATGTGACATTTTATTCTCTATTTAAAGATATTTAACCTTTTCATTTAGAGAACAATTTTGCTCTTGTAAATTATCATTTTCACTTGAGTTATAAAATTTTCATCAGGAGATGCTTTTTGAAATCCAAATTTCTTTATATCACTATGCAATTCTTTAAAAGTTTCAAGTAATTCATCATAGTAGAGAAGATCATTTACCTCATCAAGCTCATCTCCTATCGCCATAAGTGCTAAGTTTGACATCTCATGTGCTTGGTCTTCCTCAGTGGACTCTTCATCACTATTATTCCATGTTGCCACTATAGATTTCTTTTTTAATTTAGAGTTCTTGAGAAGAGGACATTCCAATTTTATATGACATGGCTTCTTGCATTCAAAGTAAACAATTGCCTTCTTCTTCTCTTTTTGATATTTTCAAGTCTTTGCACCTTCTTCTCTTGCCTAGCTTCTTGAAGAATCTTTTGAATTTTCAAGCAATCCTTGTAATATCTTCATCTTCAAATTCGCTTTCTTCATCACTTTCAAGTCTCAAAGCTTTCAAGGCAATACACTTCTTCTTCTTATCTTCATCTTCGTTTTTTAATAGCTAAATCTTCTTTATAAGAAATAAATGAACCAATTAAATCTTAAAAAGATCCTTAGCTTCTTCTATTGTCATTTGCTTAGGTCTCTAATCTTTTGGTAGTGGCCTATTAATTTTCTTCACTTTTTATTGTTTGAAAAATTTCTTTCTAGGGCTCTTAGAGTGTTTACAATATCCGTAAATCCAATATAAATGGCATGAACATTCTCATTTTGCTCTATTTGAAGCAATTCATATCTCTAGTGTATCTGCTTATTTTAATTCCCTCATAGACAGCTTCAAGCTTTCTTCAAATTTCGTAAGCATTAAAACAAGCCGAAACTCTATGAAATTCGTTTTCTTTAAGGCATAAGATAGGGTATTCATGGCTTTAGAATTCAGAGAAGCTTTTCTCTTTTTCATCTCATTCCATTTACGTGAAGGTTTTGAAATTTCTTCCCCTTCTTTATTTTTAGTCATAGGCATGAACTAACTATCACAAAAAACTTTCATATTTCATAATCTAGTGCTTTCAAGTAAATTCTCATCCTAGGTTTTCAATAAAGGTAGTCAATGCAGTAAATTCTCGACCTTCCATAAAGATCGAGTCATTTTGGATTGCCATGGGTCTTTTACTCTAGATAATTAAGGCTTAATGAGAGAACCTCGTTCTTATACCAAATGAACCCGAGAAAAGTCTCTGAAAATTCTTAGATAATAATTACACAATCCAACATCATCAAGGCATAGACGTAAAAAGTTTGAAGAACACGGGTTGGACTCAGATGGGTTTGATTCAACAACTGTTTCTGGCTCAGAAGAGTCAGAAGATTGGTTCTGGACAGTATGATAATGATACTGACCCATTGGTTTTTTATCTTTCTTAAGAGGCTCTAGAATGTCATGTGGTAAATCTTCTGGTGGTATGGTGGAAGTAGAGGAAGATGATGGGAGCTTTGGCTATGGTTCTGAAATTTTGACTTTGGATTTTGATTTTCTGGGTGAAGATGGTTGAGGAGTCAGTTGAAGGTGCGAGAACCCAAAAACCTTATTATAAACAGGTTGTTGAGGTCTGAATGGTGTGTAGAAAGGTGTATACGTTTCAAATAATGGAGGAGATACCGATGTTGGTTGTAGTTGAGTAAAAAGGGAAGGTCAAGTCTTTTCAGCATCAATTCTTGTCAATTCGGCTTTGAGTTTTCTAATCTCAGCTTCTTTTTTGTTGAACTCTGGACCCCAAATGTGGTTGTTGATCATTCGTCGGAGATCAGTGTCGAGTTCGGAGATCCAATCTTGGAGATGGATATACATCTGATCAAGATGACTGCTTATGGAATCAACTTTAGTTTCAGTCTGAGAGACATGACTGGCAACACGATCAATCTTCTTACCGAGTTGCTGAAGAGTTTGATTCTTAGCACTGGCGTTTTTGGTTTGCCAGTTTAAAATAGCTTCATACTGTTTTGGCTCTTTAGGTTACCCAGAGGCCGTAACTGGAGATTAGACAAAGGGTTTGGAGGTAACTCGGGTTTGTGTGTTTGTCTATTTTTCAAGTGGAGGAAAAGATTCCTTATAAGAGTGGCTTGAAAACATAAAGCAAGATCTGATTAGATGGACAAGAGGTTTGGGATCTAGTGGAGGTTGTGGAGGAAAAGATTTGCAAGATGATGGTGGATAAGAAGATTTTTTCTTCTTCTTTTTCTTTCTCCACATAACTTCCAATTCTTCATCAATATTCGTATCATCTAAGCAAGGACAATTTGGATTGCACATATTGGCTTCAGGAACATCCCATATGAAATGAACATTGATTTTATCAAGATATACTGGATACCCTTCGGAGGAAAAACCATAAATAAGAAGTTTTTTTTCTTGATCAGTTTGAACTGTTGTGATCATAGCAGTATAGGAAAGCTGTGGACTGTCTGAAACAGACTTGGTGTCAGGAGTTTGAAAAGACAGTTTGACTTGACCATTTGGTCATCTGTCAAATGTGGCTTCTGTGGTTTGTATTGGTTCAGAATTTGGTCAACGTGCTCATAGTTGGTTAGCCATTCAAGAGGCATGAGTTTGAGCAATTCTTGTTTCTGGATTTGTTTGGGGATTTGAATGATAGTTGGAATTGTGTCTGTGTCAGCTAATATCATCAAGGCATCAGAAGTAGTGTATGGTGTGGGAAGATCTAGTGCACGATTTTGTAATCAATACACTATTTGGTGATGGAGAGTTGCAATCTTTGATGTGGGCGTTTGTTCTGCTCCTTGAAGCTGGATATGGACCTTAAGAGTTGTTGGAAGGATTGGGTCTTCAATAGAGAGGTTGAAATTTGGGTAAAAGATTAAAAAGACACTGCCAACATGGAGGGTTGTCAGAACGGTTCCTACAACAGCATGTTGGTACTGTTTAAACCTCGTGTCTATGAGAGAAATTCTGGCTATGACAGGTAAGCCTTTTCTGCCATGAAGAGTGAGAATTAAGCGTACACCTCCAAGATGGAGGTGCGTGTACCCTTCTCGTTTCCAGTTGGCGACGAGATCTGAGGGTATTTCCATAGTGACATATTATTAATGACTTGTAAAGCACGCACCTGATCTAGTCTTAATGATTGGATGTATTCTTTTGGGATTGGTCTTTTAGTGGAAATCAGAGTTCGAATACTTCTAGTGAAATAAGTTTTCTGTCTGTAGAGATTGTAAGGACTCATGATGGGAAACTGGGACTCATTGATTTGAGCAGATTCTGGAATATAGGAATATTCAACAAGATTCTCAATTTTGGAGGCTATGTGCTTAGAACATGATTTGGGAAAAGATAGAGTAGAAGAAAGAGAGATATGGGATGAAGATGATGAAGGAAATGAAGTTGATGTTGCATTTGTTTCCATGGTAGAGGAGGTCTTCTTCTAGGAGATCAAATAAGATTATTCAAATTACTAATGATACCACCTCGGCAAGAAGTGTGGCTCTGATACCAGTGGGTAGTTGTACGTGGCATTATTATACCAGAACTACAACAGTTAAAACTACACTTTGGACTAGTAGTCCGCAAGTTCGGGTTTCCAGCCGATATACACCTATCCATTTAATACCAAATCCGAAATCATAGTTGAAAATAGTTTTGCACGATACCACCTGAAAACTCAGCACTCAGAGCCTTCAAAGAGGGTGAACGTTGTGAGAAAATACTGTCATTTTATAAAATTGGTTTTAGAGGATAAAAACAGGACTTTTCTGATGCACAGGATCCTTATGCTTAAGGCAAGTGCAGAGCATACTGAGTTTAGAAATTTTGGAGGTGAGCGTATCATTATTAACCTATATAATTGCTTTGATTCTTAGAAGAGAGAGAGAGTTCTAGGGAAACATAATGTATAGAACTGGATTTTTTATTTCTTGATGAGCTCCCCTCAACTGAAGCCAAAGGTGCTATTTATAGAAAATCATTGAGAACATGAGCTCTCGAATGATTCTAAAGCAAAGCACACCAATAAAGACATTTACAAAAGTAAAGCACGTCAACAAGGACTTTAAAAAAAGTAAAGCATACTGATAAAGACTTTAACAAAAGGAAAGCACACTGATAAGGACTATAACAAAAGACAAACATGAGTCACAATCAAAAGCGTGTTCATAACTCGTTATCATAGAGTGGATGGATAACGAGATGGTGACACGTCTTCTGTGTCTTTTTCATATTGTCGTTTGTGCCGACAGATTTGTCGTTGGTCGAGGTAAACTTCAGTTTGCTGGTATGTTACTTCATCAGCATCAGGCATGTGCCGAGATGTAGATGCAGCAGGAGAGTCTAGAGTGGTGAAAGTATAACGGAGATTTTCAGTATGGAGAAGGGACTGAAAGTCTTCCCATAAATCCTGAGCATCTTGGAATAAGACATTGGTGTACTCAGAATGTTGTTCCATGACAATGATACCTTAGAGTACAGCCTTATGTTTTGGGAATAATTTCAAGAGTGTGTGATGGTCCAATAGAGGTGTGGTGAATGTCTTTGGCCGGGGAAGGAACATTGTTTAGTTCCATAAGGTAGGCTTTGAGAACATAAGTAACAAATGTGTCATGAATGAGGGTATATGGATGAGGATAAGTTCTCCATTCATATGCCATGTCTTGTGTCCAGTAGTCCCGTGTTTCTGGGTGCTGGAAGTAAGGCCTGTGGACAATGAAGACTGTAGTCCACATGTTAGCTTTTTGTTCTGGCATTTTGTCTAATCCATGAAAAGTAATCAACTGCTGGAGTTGTTTACGCCACCAAGTGAGTGGGGAATACCATTCAAGGAGAGTCCATAGGAGGTCTGGTGCGAACTCAGGAGTGGTAAGGTGAGTTAGGACTGGTTTGATGGGAAGAACCAACTTTGTAGCATACAAGGCGGTGAGACACCACATGTATCAAAGTTCATCTTCACAGATGGACAGAGAGGAGAGAGTGAGTCTTGTGAAAAACAGGTGTTCCATGCAAAGATTTGGAAAACGGTCAGGTTTTTTGGTTTGAACATTAAAGAAGAACCTGTAAAGGAATTTCTTTGCAAAATCCTATAGTTAGTAAGCCGATTGGAAAGAGATGTTCATGGGAAAGTTTCTCTAGTTGAGAGCTTTGAAAGGAAGTTGGTGATTCATAACTATGACTGGAATGGTTCTGATTGAGGAAATGAGTGAGGGTTTATTTATAGCCGGACATGTGAGGAAGTCTGGACTGAGGTTTTCGTTGCCTTTTATGTGTTAAACAGTGAAGTCATACTTAGCAAACCAGGTTTTGAGATTGAACAGGTGCTTGTCAGGGAGCAACTTGGTTTTGAAGTCAAAGATTATGGGAAAAGAAGAATTATCCATGTTGATAAGAAATGTGTGGCTGATTAGATAAAATTCGAATTTTTTAATTCCATACTTGACTGCCAAGATTTATTTGTAGATTGTATGGTAGTTCTTTTCAGAGTCTTTGAATTGTCCGCTTGCATGTGCACATAAATGACGCATGCCATTGATTTCTTCGAGAAGAATGGCACTCCAGTAATCATCACTGGCATAAGTCTAGAGGATGCGGTGTCCATTTATGGGAATCTTGAGTGGAGGAGGGGATTGAACAATCACCTTTAGCTGCATGACAGCTTCTGAGCAGGGCCCCATGGAGGGCACTATTTTTTGAGCATGCGTGACAGCTGTCTTGTGTGAATTGCAACTTTTGGGATAAAATCACGGACATAATTAACAATCCCGAGGAATTGTTGGATCTGCTTTCTGTTGAGATGTGTGTCCGGAAACTTTAATAATTCAACTGCAATGTGTGGACCAGGCTGATATTGACCGTCTTTAATCACCATGCCAAGAAAGTCAATTGATTCCTTACCTATGCTGCTTTTCTTTTCGGAAAGCATGATGCCATGTGCCTGCACAATGTGAAAGAAATCCAAAAGGAGCTTCTGGTGGCTCTCATGGTCAGAGGAAAACAACAAAATATCATCAATGTAGACTAATGCATGATGAAGAATAGGACTAAAGATTTTTGTCATGGCTTTTTGAAATAAGGAGGGAGCGACTTTAAGTCCAAAAGGCATAACAGTCCATTGATAATAGGCATCAGGGATGCAGAAGGCAGTTTTATGTCGGTCAACTGGTGAAATACCAAGTTGCCAAAAACCAACTTTCAAATCGAACTTAGAGAAGATACGAGCCCCTTGAATATGGACAAACAGGGTCTGGATTTTTAGAAGGGGAAACTTATCATCTTTAAGAAAAGAATTAAATGGTTGGTAATCAATAACTAATCTCTTTTTTCCACGAACTAATTCAAATCGTTTTCAACATAAAAGGCTTGACAAGCCCAATCTGAATCAGTAGACTCAATAAGGCCTTGTTGGAGTAACTGAGAGCATTCTTGCTTGGCAAGCAGGAGATCTGAAGGAGACATACCCGCGTGTGATGCTTTTGCGGGGTTTATGTCTTCATTGAGTTTGAAGGGAAGGTGAATGAAAAATTGTGCATTTTTCCAAAGAGGTGAAGGATGGTGGAACTGTGAATGGTTTTCTGGACAAAACTCTAAGAACTTTTGTGAGATATGACTGTATGGAGATGGTGTTTCGGAAAGGGCATACAGACGAAGAATATCTGTATAGGATAAGAACATTTATTTGTAGCGAACTCCAGAACGGGTGAGGAATAAGTTTTTAACCAAATGGAGAATGTCAAAACCTATGAGTAAATCTTTATCTGGAAGTTTGGAGGCTACAATCTTTTTCCAAATTATACAATTCGAAAATAATTGAATACTAATGAGTTTTTTTGGTAATCAAAGTTGTTTCAAAAGTTTCACCATTAACTGCTCTGAAAAGTTTGGAATGGTGTTCCCAACAGTCTGATGGAAGAACAGAATAATCAATCATACTGGTGTCTGCACCGGTGTCAATAAACCCGATAACAGGAACAGGTTTATGGAATTTATAAGGAAGGATGGACATCTTGAGAGAAGGTCTAGGAATGGTGGAAACATGGTTGACAATTTGAACTGTAGAGATGACGAAAATATCTTCAGAATCAGAGGATTCTGCTATGAGGAAAGCAGTTTGGTCATCTTGAGCTGACTGTTTTGAAAAATTTGATTCGATATCCTCATTCTCAGATACCAGAGAAGAATGTTGAAGATGTTGAATAAGACGAATAGCTTTAGCAGATTTATGGGGACAATTTCGGGCAAAGTGATCGCGCTTCTTGCAGACGAAACAACGGTTGGAATTTTTTCTTTCAGTATTGAGAAACAACTTTCTTTTTGAAATACCGAAAAGGCTTTTTGGAGGATGATTTCTTGTGGAAGTGTTTCTAGAAATGTCATTTCTATGTGGTTGGACAAACACATTTCTTTTCATCCTTACACTCGATTTTGAGATAAGGTTTGTACAAGCCTGAGAAAAGGATTTTTTGTCTCCCATGAAATCTTTGAAGAATTCTTTTTGCTCATAGATTTTATCAAGAGATAGCATGGCCATTTAAAAAATCTTTCCCAAAGAGATATCAGCTATGCTCAGATTAGTTGCTGTAAGGTTTCTTTGAAGATCTGGTTGTAATTCAGAAGGAAGAGAGGCTATGAAGACATGTTTAAGAGATGGATCATTGAATCTATTCAGCTTGTAAAATAGAATACTCATTCTTTTGTAATGAGCATTTAGAAGGTGTATTTTGAGATAACAACACTTCATCTGGTGATAGTCTTTCCTGTCTGCATCAGTGGAAGTAGTTTTTTCACCGATGAATTGTTCATGAATAATATTGAGGGCGGTTCCAATTGGGGATTCCATGAATTGGATCTGTCGGTATTCGCCTAAGCTTTCTAGTCAGTCTCGTAAAGAACTCGTGGATCGGGCCATGAATTCACGAAGAACGGCTTGGGGTTGAGCATTAAGTTTGCTACCTTGGAGATCAATCCATGCAGCAAATTCTTGAAGTCTGGCAAACCATTTGTGATGAGGAATGTCATCAAATGTAAACCAAGATACTAAAGATAGTTTTGTTGGGTGTTCAAGAACTGGTGGTGGCATTGGGTCTGTTTGAGATGCTTAATCAGAAGGATGATCTTCAACAATAGGTGTTGAAGTAGAGGCACATAGATCTACAATTTTAGTGGCCATTAATATGCTTGTAATGTCAGCATATTCGGACTCAGAGTCAGTTGAGGTTCCGTCCGAGGTTGTAGATGAGTTTGAAGATGACGGGTTGGACTCAGATGGGTTTTATAGTTCTAGTATAACAACGCCACGTACAACTACTCACTGATATCAGAGCCACATTTCTTGCCGAGGTGGTATCATTAGTAATTTAAATAATCTTATTTGATCTCCTAGAAGAAGACCTCCTCTACCATGGAACAAATACAACATCAACTTCATTTCCTTCATCATCTTCATCCCATATCTCTCTTTCTTCTACTCTATCTCTTCCCAAATCATGTTCTAAGCACATAGCCTCCAAAATTGATAATCTTGTTGAATATTCCTATATTCCAGAATCTGCTCAAATCAATGAGTCCCAGTTTCCCATCATGAGTCCTTACAATCTCTACAGACATAAAACTTCTTTCACTAGAAGTATTCGAACTCTGATTTCCACTAAAAGACCAATCCCAAAAGAATACATCCAGTCATCAAGACTAGATCAGTGTGCTTTACAAGCCTCTTAGAGTGAACAATATGTCCCTATGGAAATACCCTTAGATCTCGTCGCCAACTGGAAATGAAAAGGGTACACGCACCTCCATCTTGGAGGTGTACGCTTAATTCTCACTCTTCATGGCAGAAAAGGCTTACCTGTCACAGCCAGAATTTCTCTCCTAGACACTAGGTTCAAACAGTACCAACACGCTGTTGTAGGAACCATTCTGACAACCCTCCATGTTGGCAGTGTCTTATTAACCTTTTACCCAAATTTCAACCTCTCTCTTGAAGACCCTAACCTTCCAACAACTCTTAAGGTGCAGATCCAGCTCCAAGGAGCAGAACAAATGCCCACATCAAAGATTGCAACTCTCCATCACCAAATAGTGTATCGATTACAAAATCATGCACTAGATCTTCCCACACCATACACTACTTCTGATGCCTTGATGATATTAGCTGACACAGACACAATTCCAACTATCATTCAAATCCTCAAACAAATCTAGAAATAAGAATTGCTCAAACTCGTGCCTCTTGATGGCTAACCAACTATGAGCACTTTCACCAAAATTCTGAACCAATACAAACCACAGAAGCCATATTTGACAGACAACCAAATGGTCAAGTCAAACTGTCTTTTCTAACTCCTGACACCAAGCCTGTTTCAGACAGTCCACAACTTTCCTATATTGCTATGATCACAGCAGTTTAAACTGGTCAAGAAAAAAAACTTCTTATTCATGGTTTTTCCTCCGAAGGATATCCAGTATATCCTGATAAAATCAATGGTCATTTCATATGGGATGTTCCTGAAGCCCATATGTGCAATCGGATTGTCCTTGCTTGGATTATACGGATATTGATGAAGAATTGGAAGTTATGCGGAGAAAGAAAAAGAAGAAGAAAAAATCTTCTTATCCACCATCATCTTGCAAATCTTTTCCTCCACAACCTCCACCAGATCCCAAACCTCTTGTCCATCCAATCAAATCTTTCCTTATGTTTTCAAGCCACTCTTATCAGAAATCTTTTCCTCCACTTGAAAAACGGACAGACACACAAACCCGAGTTACCTCCAAACCCTCCAGTTACGGCCTCTGGGCAACCTGAAGAGCCAAAACAGTATGTAGCTGTTTTAAACTGGCAAACCAAAAACGCCAGTGCTCATAATCAAACTCTTCAGCAACTCGGTAAGAAGATTGATTGTGTTGCCAGTTACGTCTCTCAAACTGAAACTAAAGTTGATTCCATAAGCAGACGTCTTGATCAGATGTATATCCATCTCCAAGATCGGATCTTCGAACTTGACACCGATCTCTGACGAATGATCAACAACCACATTTGGGGTCCAGAGTTTAAAAAAAAATAAGCTGAGATAAAAAGACTTAAAACCGAATTGACAAGAATTGATGCAGAAAAGACTCGACCTTCCCTTTTTACTTAACCACAACCAACACTGGTATCTCCTCCGTTCTTTGAAACCTATACACCTTTCTACACACCATCCATACCTCAACAACCTGTTTATAATCAGTTTTTTGGGTTCTCGCACCTTCAACCGACTCCTCAACCATCTTCACCCAGAAAATCAAAATTCAAAGTCAAAATTTCAGAACCACAGCCAAAGGTCCCTTCATCTTCCTCTACTTCCACCATACCACTAGAAGATTTACCACAGGACATTCCAGAGCCTCTTAAGAAAGATAAAAACCCAATGGGTCAGTATCATTATCATATTGTCCAGAATCATTCTGTCCATAAGCAATCTTCTGACTCCTCTGAGCCAGAAACAATTGTTGAATCAAACCCATCTGAGTCCAACCCGTCTTTTTCAAACTCATCTACCTTCAAACTCTTCTACAACCTCAGATGAAACCTCAACTGACTCTGAGTCCGAATATGCTGACATTACAGGCATATTAATGGCCACTGAAACTGCAGATCCAGGTGCCTCTACTTCAACACCTATTGTTAAAGATCATCCTTCTTATCAAGCATCTCAAATAGACCCAATACCACCACCAGTTCACGAACACCCAACAAAACCATCTTCAGCATCTTGGTTTACATTTGATGACATTCCTCGTCACAAATAGTCTGCCAGACTTCAAGCATTTACCGCATGGATTAATCTCCAAGGTACCAAACCTAATGCTCAACCCCAAGCCGTTTTTCGTGAATTCATGGCCTAATCCACGGGTTCTCTACGAGACTGGCTAGAAAGCTTAGATGAATATCAACAAATCCAATTCATGGAATCCCCAATTGGAACTGCCCTCAATATTATTTATGAACAATTCATCGGTGAAAAAACTACTTCCACTAATGCAGATAGGAACGACTATCACCAAATGAAGTGTTGTTCGCTCAAAAGACACCTTCTAAATGCTCATTACAAAACAATGAGTATTCTATTTTACAAGCTAAATGGATTCAATGAGCCATCTCTTAAACATGTCTTCATAGTCTCTCCTCCTTCTGAATTACAACCAGATCTTCAAAGAAAACTTACAGCAACTAATCTGAGCATAGTTGATATCTCTTTGGGAAAGATTTTTCAAATGGCCATGCTATCTCTTGATAAAATCTGTGAGCAAAAAGAATTCTTCAAAGATCTCATGGAAGCCAAAAAAGTCCTTTTCTCAGGCTTGTCACAAACCTTATCTTAAAATCGAGTGTAAGGATGAAAAGAAATGTGTTTGTCCAACCACAAAGAAACGACATTTCCAGAAACACTTCCACAAGAAATCATCCTCCAAAAAACCTTTTCGGTATTTCAAAAAGAAAGATGTTTCTCAATACCGAAAGAAAAAATCCAACTGTTGTTTTGTCTGTAAGAAACGCGGTCGCTTTGCCTGAAATTGTCCCCATAAATTTGCCAAAGCTGTTTGTCTTATCCAATATCTTCAACATTCTTCTCTGTTATCTGGATGTCAAATCAAATTTTTCAGAACAGTCAGCTCAAGATGACCAGACTGCTTTCCTCATAGCAGAATCCTCTAATTCTAAAGATATTTCCGTCATCTCTACAGTTCAAACTGTCAACCATGTTTCCAGCATTCCTAGACCTCCTCTCAAGATGTCCATCATTCCTTCTAAATTCCATAAACTTGTTCCTGTTATCGAGTTTATTGACATTGGTGCAGACACCGGTATGATTGATCCTTTTGTTCTTCCATCAGACTGTTAGGAACACCATTCCAAACTTTCCCGGGCAGTTAATGGTGAAACTTTTGAAACAACTTTGATTACCAAAAAACCCATTGGTATTCAATTCTTTCCGAATTGTATAATTTGGAAAAAGATTGTAGCCTCCAAACTTCCAGATAAAGATTTACTCATAAGTTTTGACATTCTCCATTTGGTTAAAAACTTATTCCTCACCAGTTCTAGAGTTCACTACAATACCCGATACAGATATTCTTCGTCAGTAATGAAACATCATCTCCATACAATCATATCTCACAAAAGTTCTTAGAATTCTGTCCAGAAAACCATTCACAATTCCACCATCCTTCACCTCTTTGGAAAAATGTACAATTTTTCATTCACCTTCCCTTCAAACTCAATGAAGACATATACCCCACAAAAGCATCACACCCGGGTATGTCTTCTTCAGACCTCTTGCTTGCCAAGCAAGAATGCTCTCAATTACTCCAACAAGGCCTTATTGACTCTACTTATTCAGATTGGGCTTGTCAAGCCTTTTATATTGAAAAACGATCTGAATTAGTTCGTGGAAAAAAGAGATTAGTTATTGATTACCAGCCACTTAATTCTTTTCTTAAAGATGATAAGTTTCCCCTTCCAAAAATTCAGACGCTGTTTGTCCATCTTCAAGGGGCTCGTATCTTCTCTAAATTCGATTTGAAAGCTGGTTTTTGGCAACTTGGTATTTCACCAGTTGACCGTCACAAAACTGCCTTTTGCATCCCTGATGCCCATTATCAATGGACTGTTATGCCTTTTGGACTTAAAGTCGCTCCCTCCTTATTTCAAAAAGCCATGACAAAAATCTTTAGTCCTATTCTTTATCATCCATTAGTCTACATTGATGATATTTTGTTGTTTTCCTCTGACCATGAGAGCCACCAGAAGCTCCTTTTGGATTTCTTTCACATTGTGCAGGCACATGGCATCATGCTTTCTGAAAAGAAAAGCAGCATAGGCAAGGAATCAATTGACTTTCTTGGCATGGTGATTAAAGACGGCCAATATCAGCCTAGTCCACACATTGCAGTTGAATTATTAAAGTTTTCGGACACATCACAACAGAAAGCAGATCCAACAATTCCTCGGGATTGTTAATTATGTCCGTGATTTTATCCCAAAAATTGCAATTCACACAAGCCAGGTGTCCCGCATGCTCAAAAAACAGTGCCCTCCATGGGGCCCTACTCAGACAGAAGTTGTCACACAGCTAAAGGTGATCGTACAATCCCCTCTTCCACTCAGGATTCCCACAAATGGACATCGCATCCTCCAGACTGATGCCAGTGATGATTACTGGAGTGCCATTCTTCTCGAAGAAATCAATGGCGTGCGTCATTTCTGTGCACGTGCAAGCAGACAATTCAAAGACTCTGAAAAGAACTACCATGTGATCTACAAAGAAATCTTGGCAGTCAAGTATGGAATTAAAAAATTTGAATTTCATCTAATCAGCCACACATTTCTTATCAACATGGATAATTCTTCTTTTCTCAGAATCTTTGACTTCAAAAACAAGTTGCTCCCTGACAAGCAACTGCTCAATCTCAAAACCTGGTTTGCTAAGTATGACTTCACTGTTCAACACATAAAAGGCAACCAAAACCTCATTCCAGACTTCCTCATACGTCCAGCTATAAATAAACCCTCACTTATTTCCTCAATCCGAACCATTCCAGTCATAGCTATGAATCGCCAACTTCCTTTCAAAGCTCTCAACCAGAGAAACTTTCCCATGAACATCTCTTTCCAATCGGCTTACCAGCTACAGAATTTTACAAAGAAATTCCTTTACAAGTTCTTCTTTGATGTTTAAACCAAAAAACCTTACCGTTTTCCAAATCTTTGCATGGAACACCTATTTCTCGCAGGACTCACTCTCTCCTCTCTGTCCATCTGTGAAGATGAACTTTGGTACATGTGGTGTCTCACCGCCTTGTATGCTACAAAGTTGGTTCTTCCCATCAAACCAGTCCTAACTCACCTTACTACTCCTGAGTTCTCACCAGACCTCCTATGGACTCTCCTTGAATGGTATTTCCCACTCACTTGGTGGCGTAAACGACACCAGCAGTTGATTACTTTTCATGGATTAGACAAAATGCCAGAACAAAAAGCTAACATGTGGACTACAGTCTTCATTGTCCACAGGCCTTACTTCCAGCACCCAGAAACGCGGGACTACTGGACACAAGACATGGCATATGAATTGAGAACTTATCCTCATCCATATACCCTCATTCATGACACATCTGTTACTTATGTTCTCAAAGCCTACCTTATGAAACTAAACAATGTTCCTTCCCCGGCCACAGACATTCACCACACCCCTATTGGACCATCACACACTCTTGAAATTATTCCCAAAACACAAGGCTATACTCCAAGTTCAAGTTCAAGCCCTCAAGGTATCCTTGTCATGGAACAACGTCTTGACTATACCAATGTCTTATTCCAAGATGTTCAAGATCCATGGGAAGACTTTCAGTCCCTTCTCCATACTGAAAATCCCCGTTATACTGTCACCACTCCAGACTCTCCTGCTGCATCTACATCTCAGCACATGACTAAAGCTGATGAAGCAAAATACCAGCAAACTGAAGTTTACCTTGACCAACGACAAATCCGTCGGCACAAACGACAATATGAAAAAGACACAGGAGACGTGTCACCATCTCGTTATCCATCCACTCAATGATAACAACTTATGAACAAGCTTGTGATACACCTATCCATGTGACTCCCGTTTGTCTTTTGTTAAAGTCCTTGTCAGTGTGCTTTACTTTTGTGAAAGTCCTTATCAGTATGCTTTACTTTTGTTAAAGTCTTTGTCGGCGTGCTTTACTTTTTTAAATGTCTTTATTGGTGTGCTTTGCTTTAGAATCATTCGAGAGGTCCTGTTCTCAATGATTTTTTATAAATAGCACCTTCGACTTCAGTTGAGGGGAGCTCATCAAGAAATAAAAAATCCAGTTCTATATATTATGTTTCCCTAGAACTCTCTCTCTCTTCTTGGAATCAAAGCAATTATTTAGGTTAATAATGATACGCTCACCTCCAAATTTTCTAAACTGAGTATGCTCTGCACTTGCCTTAAGCCTAAGGATCTTGTGCATCAGAAATGTCCTGTTTTTATCCTCCAAAACCGATTTTATAAAATGACGGTATTTTCTCACAATGTTCACCCTCTTTAAAGGCCCTGAGTGCCGAGTTTTCGGTGGTATCGTGAAAAACTATTTTCAACTATGATTTCAGATTTGGTATTAATTGGATAAGTGTATATCGGCTGGAAACCCGAACTTGCGGAATACTGGTCCAAAGTACAGTTTTAACTGTTGTAGTTCTGATAAGAGATAAGAGAAGAGAAAAAAAAACACAAAAGTTTGAAGAAGAGAATAAGTTCTTCAAACAATGAGCAAGTTTAAAGAGATAAGAGAAGAGAAAAAAAATACAAAATTTTTTACATGGTTCGTCAAAATCCACTTACGTCTATGCCTCCACGCAAACTAAGCTTAAGGATTCCACTAACTAAGCCTTATAATCTAAGGCTTCAAGATGATTACAATGGACTTCAAAGGTATCAATGAACCTTTACACTTACAAAGCACACAATTTTTTAAGTAAAATTAAAGTTTACAAGAGCAGCACACAATATTTGCAAATAATAGTTCAATGACAAATCAATGTATATAAATAAGCAAATGAAAGCTCAATGTGATTTTTGTGAACTATGTTAAGCTTGATAGAGATTGAAGAAAACAATGAATAAGACAAAGAAACACTTTTAGAAAAGTTTGTCTTGGCCTTTTATAGTTTCAACAAGAAAAAACTTATCGTTATTGACTTTTTAAGTACTATCGGTTTACTGTTTATACATAAATAGGTCTCTGTTTTCTTATATGAAAAGTTATCGTTATAGTTAAATATGAAATCCTTGCACAATCGGATTGCCGCTTAAAAGTTGTCGGTTTACCATTTGATTTCCATAACCTCATCCAATCGAAATCGGCTCACTGGTTTGTAGTTATCAATTTGTTGTTTTATTCCAGATGCGCATCTCAACACAATTGATTAGTTGCTTCAAGTCTGCGATATGTCGTTTGATTCTAGAAAATTTTCCTAATCTTATCAGCTAACTGCTTGAAATTAGCAGTTCATCGATTGATTGCTAGAAATTGTAGTTTTGTCCAAAAAAAACTTTACTAAACTCAAATAGCTCTTTTTTAGGATTAAAAATAATACTTGTCATTTAAAATTCTTAAACCATTTCAATTGAGTTCTTAAACTTTAAAATTAACTTATTTAATGAAATCATATAAAGGATTTTTCCTGAAAATATCACAAAAAACTAATTGATTTTTTAAGTGCTTAATCATACATTTAATTAATCATATGAGCTTTACAAGAATTGTAACAAGATAAATCACCTAAGCCTAGTGCTCTTGATGCTTGTTCTTAACTTGATGAGCTTTGTACATTTGATTGTCTTGAGCTTGTTTTCACATGGATAATTTCTGTACTTCAAAGGCTAGTAAGATTTGAAACATAAATATACCAATATACCCTTGATGCATTGTTTGTTATCATCAAAATCAAAACCATATAACCGTGTGGGTCAACTTGCAAATGATCGCCGAGTTAGCTCACTTAATTGATTACATTACTACTGGATTAATAAAAAAAATAACTAACTATTTGTGTTAAAAGCCTAAATAAATTATTTGGTGGGAGGCTTTATTTAATATACTTGTGTATAAGTGGCCTCGTGTTATTTTGCAAGGTGAGCCTTTATAACAAGAACAAGTGATGCGACACTTTTGGCTTCATCTTTTTTTAAAAAATCAAATATTTTTTTAATAGAATTAGAAAAAAAAAGAGATAAAATAGTGGCTTTATATTACCTTTTAATTGAAATCAAATCTTTTTTATTTAACAGAAAAAAATAAGAAGCCTAGGGTTTTTACCAAAAAGATATAAAAGGCTTGTTTTTCTACAAAATGAAATACAAGTAACGCAACCCAAGAGGGAGGTGAATTGTGATTTTTATAAATTATGCAATACAATTCGCTCAACAAATCAATCTAACGCCTTAATAAAATAGAAAACAATAAATTCAAACAAGCGTAAAAATAAAAGAGTAAGGGAAGAGAAAAACAAACACGCGGATTTTTACGTGGTTTGGCAATCCCCGCCTACGTCCATGCCTCCAAGCCAACCAAGCTCGAGGATTTCACTATCCAAGCCTCCCAAGGCTTCAAGTTCTTACAATTGACTTACAAGGTGTCAATGAACCTTTACAATCAAGAGATTATTTCCCCAATCTCTTTACCCCAAGTGTTTCTCACACTTATACACTCACAATTTGATAAGAAATGAAAATTACAACAAAAACTATCTTTAAGAGTGTATATGCAAATAATAGCTCACAATGATTCAATCTATGATGATTTGCATTTTGGTAGGTCAATATATGTTGTATGATCTTATATTTGCTTGCATTAATTCTTAAAATGAAGTTTGAGTTGAGTTTTTATAGTGAAAGCCCGAAAACTAGCCGTTATAGGTAAATTCCCACCCCCAAGCGGTTAGCTGCTTGATTATCCGGCAGCCGCTCAGGAACAGTGATATTACCGTTATTTTTTAATTACACTTTGGCCAAAACTTTCTATAATTATATTATAGCCCAAAACATCATAAAACTTTGTAAATAGGTCCAATTTCAAAACTTCCTAAGATTAGTTGTCTTTCCCAAACTTTTTGAAATTATGATATGGCCCCAAAGATTTTATTATTTCGCACAAAGGTCCTTTTACCCATATTTTTCAAAGTTCTCAAAACCTTTCACTTTAGTCCAAAATATTCATAAATTATAGTATGGCCCAAAAAATTTCAAATGATTGTAAAAACGTCCAACTCCGAAATTTAATACTTATTAAAATCAAAGATTTCAAATCTTAGCATTTAAGTCCAAATTACTTAAATCCACAAAATACTTTACTTTATAAAAATAAAACCTTTTTGTTTATGAAAAGTATTTAATTAAATTAATCTCTTAAGCTAAATCATGCATCAATTAAATCATACCGGCTTTACAAGAATTTATTGCACTAATTTATTCATTGAGCTCTAAACTTTATTCTTGATTTCTCTGTTTGTTCGTTGAGTGTCTTGAGCTTGATTTCACTTGATTCACTTGCATAAATATTACTCTTCAAAAACTAGTGAAAATGTGAAATACAATATCTGTTAAATCACTTAATACATATGTTTGTTATCATCAAAATTACATTATGAGTAGCCCTTTAGGCTAACACAAAACAATAGAGGGGCCACAATATACATAACAGAAAAAAAAAACTTTTCTATCTAACTTTGAGAGAAAATGTTTTCTTTTGCTAGTTGCTTTTAGTAGTGATAAAAACGCATAAAGACGCCCACACGTCAAGTGCATATCAAACTTGAGTCGTAACTTGAAAGATTATTAGTGAAGGACCATGATTTAACAAGATTGGTAGTGATTGATAGTGACTTGGGAGCCTTAATTACTACAACATAAAAATAAGATACGATTTCTAAATTAGAGTAATTCTATATGTTGTATTTTCACTGCAAAACTTTTTTAAGCAACAATATGAGCCATGAATACGGCTCTTAATACTATAGAGCACGTGAGTTAGAAATGCGAACTTTGAGTCAATAGGCTGAGGCTTTCTACGAGTCTAATTTTGGAACAAGCTTAGGAGAGAAGAAAAGAACTGTTGTTACTTAGAGACTTTGAACAATAAATGGATCTAGTTAGGCAGTGTTATAATGAGGAGCTTGCAAATGTGAAGCAAGATAAAGTGGCTATTCAGATTAAAGTAAAGCAGGATAAATGTTGGCTAAATCTGTTGGGAAAAATCAGTTTTTTTTTTATAAAAAAACTTTTAAGATCGCTCTCATACAATATATAAGAATTTGTAATTTATAAATCGTACCTTGAAAATCCGATTTAGCTTTTTCCGCTGAAGTGATTTAGGTTCACAGATCACGATCTGTCACCACCATGCCTGTTAGATCACGATCCGTCACCACCATGCTTGTTAGATCACGAACTATCACCAATGATCTTCCAGGTTATGACTCAGGTTTGATCTACACTTGACGTGTGGGCGCCTTTATCACTACCAAAGCAACTAGC
This sequence comes from Citrus medica, assembly GCA_002013955.2. Taxonomy (NCBI): domain Eukaryota; kingdom Viridiplantae; phylum Streptophyta; class Magnoliopsida; order Sapindales; family Rutaceae; genus Citrus; species Citrus medica. The sequence goes on from MKYO02026227.1 coordinate 261,490, forward strand.
ACGAGAAAAAATTTCTCTCAACAATAGAGAGAAAAATCTCTTTCTCTTATCTGTATAAAGTGGCTGCTCTTTTTCTTTTGGGAGAAAATAAGCCCTTTTATATTTCTCTCTAGTAGAAACACTAGGCTCCATTTTTTATATTATTTTATTCTATTAAATCAAGTTTGATTTAAATGAAAAATAAAAAACCAAAAGTAACGTTACTTTTTTCTTGTCATAGGGGCCCACCTTATAAAATAACACAAGGCCCCTTAGAAACAAGTACATTACATGGAGCCTCCCACTAAATAATATATTTAGGCTTTTAACCCAAATAGCTAGTTATCTTACTTATTAATCTAGTAGTGGTGCAGTCAATTAAATGAGCTAACCCGGGGATCATTTGGGAACATACAATAGTGGCTACAATAATTGGGCATGTAATTAAACTAGCCAAAGTATTTAATTTCAAATCTACTCTACTAAAATATTGGAACTGACCTCCATAATAGTATGCTCAAATAATAATTCGTCCCAAGCCACATTAATTTCTTTACTGCACAATCTTTTGTACCACATCATTAATTAAATCGATATCTCAACTGTCCAATCAATCAATACTAAATATGTTGACACACTTTGGCTAGAGAATTCTATGATCAAGTGCCGAAAACTCATCAAGAGATGTGTTGTACAAATTTTATATTATCAACCTATAACTCCAATATTCATAATTGCTCCCACCAAGATACCGGGTAATCTTGACTACAAGTATGTGTTGTGCCCATTGATAACTCAAATGGAATAACAATTACAATCATAAAATCATAATTAACTCAATATTAAGATTACAGTAAAATCAATACCGATGAGATTTCATAAGTTTGACAGTCATTTCAAAATTAATTAAATCTCATATGTGATCCGCTTAATGTAGTCAAACTACATCGATAAATTCATTCATGATTAAGACAAATCATTCAATGAATTTACTACAGTCTAAACATAAATAAAGCGCCCAACTCTATTTATCAACTGCGAACTTAATTTTATTTAATAATAAGATAACTTATATTTATGTATTCTGTGAATCCATATGATGATCACATAAATACATATAATATGATTAAACGGACCTTATTTAAAATATTTATGCAATTAAAAATATCTCTAATATTTTATTAATCAGAAAATAAATTAATATGTTTTAAAAGAGCATATAATCCCAACAAAATCTACCATGAAGCTATTGGCTTTGGCATATACTGCCAACTATTACTTGAAAGGTTGGTGTGCAGGTAGATATCGAAAAGGTAAAATTCCTCGCCACATAAATGAAGATTCCGGTTTGAGAGGGGTTGGTTATTCTACTGTATGAATCAAGGGATCCATTAAATCAATCTACCTGATAATTCCAGGATGGAATCAGATCAAGACTTGGATGGCTCTGATCTGGATGACTTTGAGGAATGGGAAGAAGATTTTGACAAGGGGGACGCTGGAAGGGTTGATTCGGAAGATACCGATGGTGGCAATATACAGTCTAATGATTGATTAAAAACTAGTTGTACCGATTTTGTGCATGCACTATATGAGAAAAAACGCTACCTGGAAAGTTGACTCATGATGTAGGGTTGTTTGTTTTTTTGTCTAATGTTTGAATCTTTATTTTTAAATGTTAAAAATTTTTAATTTATTTGTTTTCTATTAATTTATATCTGATTATAAATTAAGATGCTTAGGTGTGAATAAAAAAAGGTAAATATTCTAACTTTTATCTTAATAATAAAATATCTGAATAGAGTTTTAATATTCTCTCTCATTAACACCCATATCAAATACATTATTTCCTTTTATTATTTTTATTTATCCATTCAAATTTTTTGTTATACTAATGAGAATTGTAAACATAACAGACCTTTAGGTGAGTGCTCTTTACACTAAGTCATCTCTTTATATTTATAATTATAATTTTTTTAATAGATTTTAAATATTATTTAATACATTAATTTTAATTCAAATGATTAAATAGTAATTGGTTGGTGTACGTAATTAGTAAGAAAGATATCATATAATATACTAAAAATAACTTTATACGTATCATATATTAATGTAAAAAAATATATGGGCTAGATATAATTTTTATTTTTCATCCTTTACTAAAGTACATATTATCAATTTTTAATTAATCAAATAATTTATTTATAACTTGTCATTGTTTAATAAATAAATATAAATATTATTAATATTTATAAAGTTATATATGGTAAAATATCATATGCAGATGTTTTCTTTTTCAAAAAACTAACAACTTCACACTTATTTTAGATGACGAAAAAGGAAAAATAAATGTGTCATTCAAATATGTACATCCAAACCTATTCTACTTTAGTAAAATTAAGATTCATTTATATTTCAAACGAAAAAAACAAATCCTACTGCAGTTAGGACAACAATATTTTAGCCAGTCAATGATAATTAATTGTTAAAGATGACAGAACTTGGCGGGCGTTAATGTTTTCAATATGTTAGGCGTACGTTAAACGGTTACTGTCAGTACAACTTGGTAAATAAAAGAATAACCCTAAACAAAACTATATTTGTTCTTCTCAACACGTCCGTGCCGACTGGCTAGCATCTTCTATAGATTACAGCAACTTCTTTTGTAATTTGCTTTTACATTGTTGATAAATAAGGTCTTAAGACAAGAACTTACATGCTTTATGTTGATACAAGCACTGAAAATTTTATGGTAAAAATACCATCCCAATTTGCGTAATGTTTTTCCCGTCTCTTTTGCCCTAGCAGCAAGCCATAGAGCAAGAATGAGAGAATGAATAATAACATAGTCCCAGGTCAATGAATCGGCAAAATAATATTGTTAGTAACTGAGGCCGAGCTGAAGTCCAAGGGCAGCATGGATGAGGAACAACGTCATGATCCCGCTACCCAAGATCCCATGAACATTCCTTAATCCAGGATTACCCTGTAAATGATTATGAAGGAAGAAATAAGAAAACTTTGCTGGTACTAGTAAATTTACTAGTACTAGTAAATTTATATATCACCTCAAATAATGCTGGCAAAATAGTTTGTAGGGTTAAGAGTGCAAGGCCAATGAAACCAGTGACAGCATGCGGACTGCAAAGGAAATATAGAACCCAGCTAAGTCCAAGTACTAATTGTCTCTGAAGAAATGTTAATTTGCAAATTACCTTTCAAAGATAGGTTTATCCGAAGTTAGGAGTGATGTAATTCCACCTGTTGCTCCAAGAGCAAAGAAGAACATCCCACCAACAAGCTTTGGGTGCAAGTCTTTGGCCTTGGCCTTCTCCTCCTGAAATGCTCAAAACAATTAATCAAGGTGATTTGTGATAATGAAAAGGCTTAGCTGATTAACATATGTTGCAATGAGTTGCTTACCATATCATCAGAATAGTGTATGCGGAAACCCAGATAAGTTCCATAACCACCCATAGCAAAGAGCACGACTGCCTGAGAATTTAGGGAAAGAAAAATAAACATAAGAAACTTGCAAGTTAGAGATATTAAGTAGATCAATCGAGGAAATCAGAAAGGAAGATTTAGGTACCATGTTGCCCGGGACAAGCCAGTCAGGAAGATTCCACGACTTCACAAGCTCAACAAAAGGCCCAAAAAGGGCTCTTACAGTCCCAGCTGTTGTCCAGATATTTAAACCAAAAAAAATGTGTTAAGATGTGTAAATTACAAAACTCATTAACACCCAATTAAATGCCTAATGTAGCAATATGAGGTAAATGCTTTGTGACAGAGAAACCTGGGTTGTCTCAAATCATAAACTTTCCCATCAAGAATGGCATCCTGAATTTAAAAGGTACAAAATATGAAGTTCTACTCATAGAAGCCAATTATCAAGGTTACCCCAAAAACCAAATCCCCATTCGATCCAACATGCCATAAAAGATGCGCTATGTAATTACTTGCTAGTATACTCCATTCAGGATCAAATTACGAAAACTTGCAATTAATACAACTTATAAGAACAAATGCAGGGAAAATCACTAGGTCTGAAATTGAGCTACCTAGCAACTAACAATCGTTACCATAACATATACTTCTGAGATGAAAAAGTAGTTGCAAAGTAGCTGAGAGTATAATGCATGATAAAATCACACCTTCAGGAAGAGCAGCAACGAATAGCAAAGGTAGAGGAGAGATGGAGTAAAGCAGTGTCTCTCGAGGCTTTTCCATCTCTTTCTTTTCTTCTTCTTCTTCTTCTTCTACTTGTTGAGCTCCATCAGCAGTTTCAATAACCTCATTCTTTAATGCAAAAGACCGACAGAGCAAACCCCTTCTCTCCATTATAGCAGACAATGCACAAGGCAAAAACCCAGAAGTTGCTGATGCTGCTGCAGCTATGGGAAATGAAGGGGTTAGTAAGTTTGCAAATGGGTTCTTCAGACAGAGTTTCAGTAGCAGTAGTTACCAAAGCCATTTGAAAATAGGAAGTAGGGATTTTGACTGTTGTTTCACAAGTAACTGAATTTTACACTTTGCCTTTGGTTGATGCCAGAAGTGATAAAGAGGAGAATGAGGTGAAGAAAGAGACACGCCAAAGCCAATATAAGATATATGGGACCTTCTCCACGTGGTCTCAACACGCTCTCCCACTTGTAATCAAATATTATAAAGATTACCGACTTCTTGAGCTTTACTTGAACAGTTGCACGTTACTCTGTCCATTCATTAGCTGGCCTTCCAGCCGTGGTTCAGCATTTTAATCTCCAAGTTTCTGCTCTGTTTAGTATGTTCAATACTTATAGTCGTTCAGCAACTTCGATTCAAAGAGGAGAGCTTCTAAGTTCTAAATATAGATTTGCACATCAGATAAAAGAACTACTTTCGTTTCAAGTTCCATGTAAAATGATTCTGAGCAGTGGCTGCTGGGCAAATATTGCAGCAACACTCTGCATAATAATTTACTACTCAACAAATCCTGCCTGGTAAATAATTTTGAAAAAATTAATAATTCAAATGATTGAAGAAAAAAGAGTCGGACACTTGAAACTTTTATTTAATCAGCAGCAGAAAAATACATTCCTAGCAACTACCTTGTTCAAGACAATTGTATATTGGCACTACCAGCACCTGTTATTGTTCTTGACCATGCCACCTCCCCCTACGAATCCGGGGATTATTCAGGCATTGACAGTGACCCTTTTTCCCTAATATAAAATACTTATCCAAATGAACATGTGTTAAAAAAAAGAAAAAGACATTTAAGCCTATTAAGCTAATTCATTATTCAGCACCGCGTCAAACCACAAGCTGAATGAATCAGCATGCAAGCAAGCATCCACCTTTGGTATTTCCCACCAGATCGCATATGTGATTTAACCGATCCATCACTTTTCCCTGTGCAATATGAACCGTAAGTATTCTATGTTTCGCCTAATAATAATAATGGTATATTAATAACATGCACAAAGGGAAGATAAAAAAAGGCACTGCAAAGTTTAAGCAACTTGATATTTCAATCAGGAATATTTAAGCAACTTGATATTTCAATCAGGAATATATCTGAAATTTTCTTAAATTTTACAGCTCTCAGAAAACAATACTCCCCACACATATGGCTTGCGATTTAAAGATCAAATCTACTAGTTAATAGCACACGATTGAGTACTCATAGTTTATACAATTGACAGAAGATAAGAGAAATGTCTAAAATTCCAATAGCAGTTGGCGCAAAATTTCCTATTGACTCCTCATGATATCCACTTAAAGGTTTCAGAATAAGATTTCAGAGAGACAACACAACAATTTGGCAGTACTCAAATGGGATTTCGATTCGATATTTACACACAAGTAAATAATCAATTTACCTTGGGGATCAAAAGAAAATAAAAATCTCTCCAACATTCATATCACTCGAAGAATGTTGTTACAAATGCCACCCTTGGTAACCGACTCTCGTTGAGGATCGACCTTCCACTGACCATCGACAATGAATTTTATCTACAATCAACAAAATGTTAAAAAAATCAACTCCACAGAAACAATTATTGAAAACAAAAGATATCTCAAACAGAAAACCGAGATAAGAAGTTAAATAGACGCCACTTCTAGCAGCTGCAAGAAATTCAGAAATCATGCACATACTATTTGCCTCAGTTTCTTGCATCCTCCCAAAAGGGCTGCACCTATGACAATAAGAATAAATGACGGCCTTCTTGCTGCAACATATTATTCATAAAGAGTATGGCCAGTACTGTCCAGAATTGCCAGATTATACATGCTTATCTGGCAAGTGATGACATTGGAAGCAATTCCCCCAAGGGATACCGGGTAATCACAAGTATCACCTACAATTCAGATATTCTTTTCTGCTAAAACCAAACAGGGAACTTTAGTGTTTCATGTCCATGATTGTTGTAGTCCTATATGGGCTGAACTCTTCCTCACTAAATATACAACTATTCAACTATCTATCTCACAATTAGTCCTCATATATAAACGTCGTATTAGAGTGGAGCAAATGTCCCTAGTCTAACACCCATTCAAAAAAAAAAAAAAAATTATCGAGAGTAGAGCAACTATCCCTTGTGCATCTGCAATCCACTGAGTAGAGTGATATCGCCCATATTACATGTATCAGAGGGGGCCAGCAGGGAATTCCTACTGGTACTGCCGTGAAAAGCTGCAGCAACTACAACGCGTTATTCGTCTGAATTTTTCAGTAAATTCAGTCAACTAAAACAACGGTGAATCACGTGTTCCTAATTTTGTCCCCATAGTGGTCGATTTAGAGCTCTCAGCCTTGCTCACCCTCAGTTTGACTCTCAGTCTGCATCTCTTTGAGCTTAATTTTCCTAGCTTCATTGTGTCGATTCTCTCAACAATATATTGTAACATTTTCTCTGGGTAATTTGATCTGGTATGTTTAAGCATTTTGCCCCGTTATTATGTGTTCTCTTGTTACAATGCACATTGAAATTAAAGAGCTGTTTGCTGTAGATTGTGCATCGTTGATGTTGAGTTGTTGGTTTTGTTGGTCTTCCCTAGTTTGTTGAGAAGGCTATCTTGTCTTCTTTTATATTTTCTACTCAGCATGAGATAGGCACTGGTTTCATGGTGGGCAATAATCATTCTTATAATAAACAGGCAATTCAGGGGAATCATCCTATTCCTATTTTGGTGCTTCCGTCTTGATTGACAAATAAAACATTAATTTTAGTTCTTTTTTTTTTTTGTTTTCCCCAATCCTAAACCTTTTCTGTTATGGGGAAAACATAGTGTCAGTGCCAACCCTCACCTCTCTGTCCTAATTTCTTGAAGTAGCAAAATTTCTTGAAAATCTTTTATCAACAATTCAGCTAACCAAATTTCGTTGTGTTTGTTTGTTCACTTATACAAAACACCTAATAAATTATCTCTTAGGTAGGCTAAGTGTGTATTCTTAGCTACTAAAACACAAAATGGCTGCGAAGTGTCATTGACCCTGTTCCCCAACCGCAAAGGAGGATCAAGTCTGGAGCCATATCTTATTTCCTCCACTCTTCATCCTACTTCAAGTGGTTCCAACTAATACACTACGCAATTTTAAGACTCTTCAGCAACCAGATCAGCAAGGTGACTATTTCACCATTTTATCCTGGTAGCAGTCCTTTTTCCACAGGCTATACTCATTGTTAGCTTAATATATAAGTATATAATTCACTTCTTGGTCTATATGCCTTGTTTCTCTGTCAGCACCTACTATAATTAGCACTCCGATTGCTGACAAAATGGATGGCAGATCACGTGACTCTCATTCCACCAAAAAGGTACATCTAAAGTACGTGCTGGCATGAAACTTGTATATGTAAATCTTCATTTCAAATTGAACAAACATAAGTCTATGCCTTAATACTGGCTGGACATCTGTCAATGCTAAGAAACAAGATAAACATACTAACTTCACCAGAAGTGCAGAAAAACTAAATGAAAGAGCACTTATTTTTCCATTTTTCACTCAGTAAAGGCTTCTTTCAGAACTACCAAGGGTGAAGGGTGAAGAAACTATGGACAGAACAAGAGGATTTATAATGAAGTGCATCTTCTTAGTTCCTCCTAAAAATTTTTGGAATAGATGTGCATCTAGATTCATTTTCGTCTGAAAACACCAAATTAAGTTAACAAGTACGCTCCGAACAAGTATTGATCAGAAATATATTATCATCAAGACAAACTTCTGATCTCATTAAGCAAAGAGTACCCGTGGAACATCAGAGATGGACCTACTCATATTTGAGCAGCAGCTCAAGACTTTTGGAAAATCTCAACTGTTTCTGACATGACAGAAAACTAAAAAGCAAATGTTATCATGCATTTGATGCTAATAGCAAGTAAACTTATCAGTCAATATTGGCCACAAGAAAGTTGCTTATAACTGAACTCATAGTAATCTTCAGAATTAAACTAAGGAACTGTTGTATGATCAAACCTCATATGTCCCAGGATAAAGCCATAGCACCGTTGACCAAAGTCTGGATTTCCTGGTAAAATGTTATTGTAATGAGCATATTTCTTTCCCAGTTAGGAATAACAAGTAACCCAAAAAAAAAAAAAAACAAACAGTGAAAGAATTATGCAAAACCTGCATAAAGCATGAAATTTGATAAGAGTTTATTTTCAAAACACTGGTGATTCACAGATAGTAAATTAGCATCAATTACTATTTCACCAATGAATATCTTACTCTTACAATGTCAAGTGAGGCAGGTTTGGCTTCAGAAATCCTAATTGTAGCCAAGAGGCTGGGAAAGGCATAGACTTCAAAACTCATTTCACTCTATCAGCTACCTAGACTTCAAAATGCATTTAACTATATCAGCTACTGTCTTGATTTAACCTAAAATACCAATCATCAGGGAAAAAATATAAACTTGGCTCAAATGCAAATAATTTCATTAACATTGCAGTACCTGAGTTCCTGGGCTATTTCCCAAGGTCCATCATGTGGTAATAATCCCTATTGATACTAAAGTAGATGCAAACTGTGTTTCTTGTCGGCTCGTAGGCTTTTCCCTTAATTTGCATGATTATCTAATATATCAGATGGGTATTATATAATGATCCAAAAGAAACTAAGCCTTCATAAAGTTGAGCAAAAGGTATAGATATTAAAGGAAGAAACCTACCACACTCTCTGTGCAGACTACAGATTCCTTGAATTGGATTAATTTTTTAAAAAAATGTAGCATATGTATTGAATATCCTTAAACCGGACAAATTACCAATGTACTTCCAAAATAACTGAATGAGCCCTGACCATTAATCACCAAGAATTTTGACATCAGAAATGAGGGAACAGTTGCTGAAATAGAAATTCAGCAACTTCACAAAATTGCAGTCTCAGTTAATGAGGGGAAACCATAAAACATTAACTAATGCGATATAAAAAGTTAAATATCTGATTCTGATTATAGAACACCTACCAAAAAATAAAAGAACTAGATATGAGGGTATGAATCAGACAAATGAAAGAACAACAAACACCTTGATCTAATGGGTTCAATGATACTAGAAGATGGCAGAGGATCCATTTTTATCCAATGATGCCAACCATTGAAACTGCCTGCTACCTCCACAATTTCACCATCTCCTGAGTATTGGATCTCCACCTAATAAAATCAGAAAAATTAACCTCTGTCAGCTGGCATTGCAGATATGGAACCCAGATACTTCATTTGATTGGCGCAAGGCAATATAAACAGTTATCTCTTCCTCTCCCAAGATTACAACCATTCATAAATATTCCTCTCTCTCTCTCTCTCTCTCTCTCTCTCTGTCTAAGTTAAGCCACTCATAAAATGAGAGCTCTAACAACATTATTATTCCTAGGCGAAACAGATAAATAAATCAAAATGTGAAAATGTAACTCACGACTTGTATATAAGCTGGTAGCACTCTGACATCAACCAAAATTTTAGATTATAGATATGTTGCATGGACAAAACTACACTAAAACAGCTTAGGCACAACAGGATAGTGAGCATTAATACAGCATTTTAAATATGTACATTCATTGAAAGAATCAAAATTAAAGGGCTCTTCGACCAAACTGGAAATCACCTCAATCATCATGTTTATGGTCAATTGGAATGTAGCTCAATCATCAACTTAAAAGTAAGCGACGCACAATCTAAAATGATTTTATTCTTTGCCAAAGATGTTTTTCAACTCTGGTTGTGATAATCAATACATATATGACACTCAAATTTAGTGTTCAAGAATTTCCAGAGAAGCATCCGATCACCACCAAAATGATCAGACTTCATAAATTATTCAATTTGGGGAAGGAAAACAAAAAGAAGAAGAAGAAGAAAAAGCATAATAAACAAATTTTAGCCAAAAAGTACATGTCATACCACTTCTAGTCCTGAAAGACTTTCTTCGGCAGCAATTAATTCTTCATCTTTATCCGAGATAAGTTTTTCAGCTTTATTGATTTCTGTTACAGCCTTGGTTTGCAAAACAGACAAAGCAAGCTGAAGGCCAAAGGAAAAGGAAAATACTTCAGTTTAGTGTTAACAGAAGGCTGAAATCCATTCTGGCAACAACATACTTTTCAATATCTTATAAACAATAAATACTACGTTGCACAAATGGAAGATGAAATATTTGGTGCAGAAAACATGAAAACTCTTTCTTCCATTGTTTTCTTTCTCTTTTTGATACCCAGAACTACCCCAACTTTATCTTCTATTCTTGAATTAGAGGAAGTTTTATCGGAAACCTTTAAAAGAACCAAATGTGAACTATTGAAATTGCACACGTCTTTTCGTATGGCAGACAACAAGCACAATACAAGCGCTTTCTACAAAAAATTCATAGACAAGCCCTAAAGATGAACTAGTGTGTTGGTTCCTTTTAGACTATCACATGCTACAGAAATTAGATCATCCCACATTGAAGGACATAAACCAGTTATTTGGAAAGCCTCATCAACATATGAATGTCTAACAGTCCAGTTCTGAAATATTTTGTTTAATGTCTTCAACTATATTAAAAAGGAGACATGTCATTAACATCTTTGAATGGCCCATGGAATGGGCATGAAATGAGAATCTAGAAACTTCCACACTGTAATGCCGGCCCTAGCAACACACACACACACAAAAAAAAAAAAAAAAAAAAAAAGCCTTCAAAAATCAGTATATACCTTCTCCTTCTCAATCTGTTCCTTCAACCGAGACAATTCCATCTCCTTTTGATGCTAAGCATGCCAAAAGATACAACAATCCAATAAGTTGGTCTGCATAATAAAACCTCGTACTACGTAGAACAAACTAGTGAGTGGGAATGATGCACAACTATTTGTACCAGCATAAATTTTAGATGATCAATCTCGAGTTGATTCTCCCTTCTCCTGGCCTGTACCACGAAACACAAAATTCAAGACCTACATGTCAAATGTGTAATCAATCAAGATCATAATATTATAATACAGAACATACAATGACCTCAACCTCCGAGCTGTCAAAATCAGCTCCTCCTACTCCTGTTCCCAAATGGTCCTCACTGAAAATAACATTCATACATGATAAAAAGTGTGTAAAAGATATTATTAATGTTATGCTCACATTATGACAGATGAGGAAATCAATTACCAAACTAAAAGGATTAAGATAGAAGACGTTGCATCGTACAACAAAACTATTTTTGAAACTATATGCAAGAGAAAGGTGCAAATTTTGTCACACATCCTTTGCATCAAGTGTTCTTGTTTGGAGTAACAAATAAATAACTTCAATTGTCAGAAGCATTCAGTATTCCATAACATGGCCAAAAATCCAGAAAGAGGAAAATAAGAGAATGGTTTAAGTCATGGAGCATATAATTATGCTTATATTCAAAAGTCCTGCTGTTTCTAGCAAAAAGCTATTATGGTACTAGGTCATTCACCATTCATATGATCACATTAAGGCGTGCAAAATTAATTTAAATAGTCTTATATTAACTACTGAATATACAAACCTTAACTTTCCCAAATAGGCCAGAAACAGTGGAATCGCAGGCCATTATGGTTTTACAAAGTAGTAAATTACTACTCAAATCGGCATATTTTTGTCAAACACATGTTTAATTATTTATTTATTCCACAATGCAAACACACATTAAAAAGAAAAAATAGAATTTAAATAGTCCAAGAATTCATAAATTGATAATATATTAGCTACAGATCAGACACTTTCAATGTACCAAAACTAACCTAAGAGGATGATTTACAGTTGCGAAAGAGGCAATCTGCTTGGATGTCAGTGCACTCCCATTCAATATCATAGCCCTGTCTATTCTCAAAATCAATTTCATTTAAAAATGCCATAAGCATTATTTGAGTATCAAGCAGCTCCAAATAATCAACTCAATATAAACTGTAAAAATGAGAAGTTGGGAGATGGATGGATGTAAACTACAGCATATAAAAAACATACCTTCTATTATATCCAAATCTCCATTCTGAAAAAAATTTGCAACCTTTTCCTCCATGTCTGAAGATTGTAAGGATAGGTAACCATGTTCATCCAAATTGAGAGATGGGTTTATGTTTGAACTGCTGGAATGATTTTCCAAGATTGAAGAAGCTAATGAGGAAAAAATTTCAGTTACGTTACCTGCCTTCTCATAATGACCATTTAAATTGGGTGAGACCTCTCCCACAAAGGATGGATCAGATAAAGATTCTGTAGGCGGCAAACTATAGACATCAGAGTGGAGGTCTGTATTAATGCATGACCCTTTAGAAGGGTTTTTCACAAAAGAAACATCAGTTGATAGGGAAATGTTTTCAACTGAATTGTCCACATTCTTATTCTGACTGTTCAAATTAGATGACTCAGTTTCCTGCAACAATGAATTGGCTGAAGATTCTATACGCATGTAATCAGGGTCAACAGAATTGACAGTTGGATAAGTATTTAAACTTGGAAAACAGTCTCTTACACTGGAAACTTCAACTGACAATGAAACATCTTCAACTTCATTAGCTACTTTTTCATCCTGACCTTTTAAATTACATAAGGTATCAATAGAAAGCAGAATTATTCTAAATTGAGAACTCATGAACATAAGAAGGTTACATTTGTTTGACCTGCTAAGCTCTTCTCCGCAACAAACCCGTTGAAGCCGGGTTTTGTTGAACTTTTAAGAAGCTGTCTAATAAATTTATACCCTCTTCGTCTGACAATGTTTGCAAGGTCATCCCTATAGGGCATTTAAACAATAAGGAAAGAAGTCAAACTTCCAATTCATTTGTTGGAAACTAAATTACTGCCGTACAATTCTTTTATGGCTCAACAATCAATAAAAGGCATACAATCAGTTCATATAGCTTCAAATTTCTTTCCCCTTCAACTAGATAAAATGAACATACAAATAAAGCTTCATTATAGCATTGAAAGAGAAAGTTAAGATGTATTATCATCAAGTTTGTTTTAATCTTTTGCTTTAAAAAGCGTCAGGTACCCACTGACTGTCATAAAACCTTACTAAACAAAACTACTGATTCAATTCAAATTCCCCTTCTAAAATTGAAAGTCCAACCCAATAACTACTGAAAATTTGTTTCAATAAACAAGAAAATAACACTTGTCTCTCTTTACATGCTTCCTTTTTCTACATTATTTACTGAAGCTTCTAAAAGGGTTTAATTATAACGTAAAATTACCATATGGGTTCAGTTTAAAATGTAAAACTAACCCGTTATTACCAAAAATCATAGTTCTGTCTTTTATTCTTTTTAAATACATGTAAACCCTAATAAAAAGAAAAGAAGATGAGTAAAAAGAAACCTTCCATGGGCTGAAAGCTCCTTCATAGAGGGTACATGAGACTCAGAAAGCCCAACTGTCGACAAAAATTCTCTTAAATCATTGTAAAGTTCTTCATTGCTCTTCACTTTTCTACTAGACCTTGATGATGATGATGATGACGAAGATGATTTCTTGGACGAAGAAGAAGAAGCACAGATTGTGAAACTCAAGTGTTTTCGAGGTGGGTGCCACTGCCAGAGCTTATGAGAAGAGAGGGGAAGAATAAAGCTTGAAGATAGAAAGAGGGTCGCCATGTGACTGTGACTGTGAGAGTTTCTGCGGCATTGAATTGATGAAGCTGAAAAAAGAATGAGAATGAGGTAACAAGATTGAGTCAGGAACGGTTGAAATGATTGTATTTTTAAGCGGCAAGTGAATATCATCTTATCAAATACTCTTTAAATCTCAAATTTTATCAAATTCTCAAATCTCTTGAACGTTTGTTTGGTTGTTAACTTGTTATGATTTCTTGCGAGCATGGGCCCAATACTCTCATCCACCGTCCACGTTTTGTTTTAAAGATATTTGTTGAATATTTCTTCCCTTTCGTTGTTGTACGGCACCACTATATATTATTTAATTTATTTGGACAAAGTTTATATTGCATTAACTGTACGTTACAGTTATAAATTTTTAAATCCTCAAAAAAAATTAATATTTATAAAAAAAAATTAATAAGTTTTAAAATTTTGTTTTAAAGCCCAGGTTACACTGGAAGTACTTCAATGATTTTGAAGTTTTTCATTTATATTTCTAACAAATCTAATACTAAATTTTTATTTTATTTAATTAAATCTCTAACTTGTTTAATCTTATATTTACTAAATTTTTATTCATTATATTAATAATTTCTTACTTTAATATATCATGATCTTCAACATTGAAATCTTTTATTAATTATTTAACTTTATTAATTCTATATTCATTTGATCTTCTAACTTTTTAATTTGCTTTATGTTTTCTTTATTAAAATTATTAATTTTTAATATTTCGTTTGCATTTTTTATATCATTTATAGATAAATTTGGATTTCTTAATTTATTTAATAAAAATAGAAATTCAATTTAATTAATTATTTTTCTGCATGTCTGAATCATTGATAAGATCAAAGAATTGAAATTGATGAGAACCATCAAAAGAATACCATTAAAGCAAGTGATCCTTTATACATTCATGGAAGCTCAATTACAAGAGATAGAACCAAAAAGATGTAAGCTGCATTAAATGGATTAATTGAGAAAATATGAATTGAAAATGCAAGACATCATGAATTGGGCTTGGAGAGAAGACAATGCATTGTGGGCATTATTCAAGCTATTGGGCAGCCAAATACACAATTTGGATCAAATGCAGAAAGGGAAAATTTGGAATAAATCTGGTATTGATTGAGCCAACATTAATGTGTAAGATATGTACCGTTGGAAAGATAATTAAGTTAGCTTTCCAACACATTTTACAGAGCTGGATTTGGAGTTCTCTAGAAGAAGTTATGATCAATTTATTACAGCTTATTCAGGCTTGAGAATTCAAACGACTTCTTTGATTATTCAACTTCATTTATTTATTTTTGTCAAGTTTATCAATGTGTTAAGTAAGTTTACCATTGATGACGGTGGGTTAGCATTATGTTTGTCAATGCTAACATTAATAATAGTGGGTTGGTGAAAACTTTTAAAGCATCATTTGACAAACTTATATTTAGAGAGTTGTTCCAATGTTTCCATTTGTATTTTTAGGATTTTGAGTTTCTTTTAGCCTATTTAAACTCAGCAACCTTGCTATGTATGACAATTAAGAGATTAATTTTATTTAAATTTGAAAGATTATTCTTTCTTTGGTTCTTTTAAGAACTAATGAACTTATCAAGAATTTGTATTCTTGTGGCGTTCTAAATTTAGACTTGTCACTCACCTTCTCATCTATTTCTTGAGTGTGGCGTCAATATCATTCTCTATACCTTTGGTTCATCATTTTCTTAAGTATTGGATTAAGGTTTTGTTTGTCATAAATGTATTTAGAACTTTCTTGGGAAGTTGAAATTACAATTTTAAGTGAGTTTCAAGGTTTCATTGTGGGATTTCGTATCATATTTCATGAGAAAATCCTCTTTGCGTATAAGTAGAATGTGGTAACTTATTAGTTTTTATATTTTGTGAAATTATTAAAGGTTCTGGTGATTTATTCATCATAACATCTTTCTAGTAATTTATTAGATATATAAAATATTTATGACATATAATATCTCTTATAATTCAAGATGCTAAATTTAGATTACAATATATATATAGAAAAAATATAGTTTATATGTTAAAAGAGATAAAAAAAATTATAAATGTAAATGCAAATATATATTCAGGATTTGTAGATCTTTATGAGTATGATAATCATTTGGATCTTTATAAAAATATAGTAAAAATTTTAAAAAATTTTAAAAATAAATATAGAAGAGATGGACAACAAAATCATTTAATTATATAAAATTGATGAAGATTTATTTTAAAAAATAAGTGAATATATAATTAAAAATAATTTTTTTATAAATAATTATTACACTTGTACTTCATTTTAAGTTAAAATTATTTTTATCCATTTCATTGAAAAATATCAAAATCTAAGGGCCCCGTTGGCTACCATGTTGATAATGCCACATCTGTTTAAAATGTTTGGCGGTTAGACTTTTGGCAACGTGGCTGGGCTTTGATATCCATCTGTTTTCTTTACCCCACTAAAGTGGTTAAGATGTTTAATTGTGCCAGTCCCTTTAACTTCATAAATTGATATGATAAATTGATCATCTTTATTAAATAATAGCTTTGCTGGTTCCATTTTAGGACCACCATAAAATATTTTCTTAAAGAAATAATTTTTTTATATGATTCAACTACTTAAAATTAAATCTATATAATATGTCATGTAATTTTTTATTAAAAAATTCCTGGTTGCTGCTTCTTGGAATTCGATCTCATCTTTAACTCTTTTTGTAAATTGAAATTTTAATTTACATTCTCATTTTACAAGTAGTGCAAAATCCTTAATGTAGAAAAATAAAATCTATTTAATAATTTAATTACTACTAATGCAAGACTATTAAACACTATTAAAATAAAACATATTAAATATTAAATCAAGGTAAATGAATAAAATAAACGTGATCGTACTTTAAAAAAATGGAATTTCCACATAAATTAAAAACTCATTAACTTATCCATTTATTTTAATAATTGTTAAATTTATACATTTTTCATGGCCCAAATGCTATTATTATCTTCTAAATTCATCATTATTAATTTATCACGTTGACACTAAATCAAAACTGGTATTAACTATTATTTAGTTGAGATTATTAATTTATTGAATATTAATTCATCAAAATTCTACAATATATGAAATAATAAATTTGATTTTTTAATAAAAAACTGCATCTATAAAAAAAAGAGAAGAAAATATTATTAATATCAAATGAGTATGGTTACTTTTTATGTTTGTGGGATAGGTTTATAAAATATATTCTTTTTAATTATTTTTTATGGGGTGTGTTAGTAAATCGGGTGGCTTTTAATAAAAAGTACGGTGAAAATTGTACCACCTTTTTTTAGTAAAGTATATTTGTTTTTCATGTACGCTAAATGGAACACAGTTAAAAAAAAATTGGCTCACCTCTCACGCTACCCCAAAATTTAGTTGTTCCCTCTCTTTCATTTATATGTTTTGCCAAATTTTTAGATGCTCCCTCTAATTTTAATTTTTAGATGTTACCTTTAAATTTTTTGTACTAGGCTAGGGATTAAATGAGGAAGTGTGAAATTCTTTTTAGATGTTTCCTCTAATTTTAATTTCAGCCAAAATTATTTCACACTTCCTCCTTGCCGGTAAAAAAAAAATGGCGCTACAGCTCTCTGTTCAGTTTGCTATGGTATTAGGTGAAAGCTTCATTGGGGGGGGGGGAGGACCCAAAGTTAAAATGTTAGAGGGAAAGAAAGATTTTAAAATTGTTAAGGCCCATTCGGTATTGTTTTTGAAACTGTATTTTTTGAAAATAAAAATGAGAATGAAAATAATGTTTTATAGTTGCTGTATTTTGAATTTAAGTATGCGTTTGATATTATTTTCTGTATCCTGTATTTTGAAATTGAAAACAGTAATATGCGTTCGGTAGATACAATTGAAAATGATAAAAACAGATAATATGCATTCGGTAGTATTATTTTCAAAAATATTTTTTACTAAACACTTAAGTCATATTTATTGTTAGAAAATAATTGTTTAACTAATACATATACAAACATAGCATAAATAATTTAAACAAAATAATATAAAAAATTACATGAGGATAAAGCTTTAGTATTAGCATTAAAAAAAAAGTCTTACATTGTCATTATTTTACACTATAATAAAGATATATATTACAACACCTATAATTTAAACAAAATAGTTATACAAAATTACATGGTAGACATTATCCATTGTGTGTGTAATCATGCAACTTATATTTTAATACAACTTGACCAGTTCAAATTAAGGGCAAGCTCTCGTCAATTTTTTTAACTTATTTTTTCAGGACACAACAAAAAATTTACAATCATTGCTATTGTATTATAAATCATTTTTGAATTGATAGATAACAACCTCAATGTCCTGGTTCATGCAATAAAAATATGAACAAATAAATTAATTCCACAATTTTGGCATGAACTAAGTGAATCTACAATCTAAACATACTTTAAAAGACAATTACTCAAAATTTTGGCATGAACTAAGTGAATCCACAATCTAACATTCTTTAAAAAAATAATTACTCAAAATTTTGGCATGAAGTTGGCATTTGGCAATGGCATAAAGAGTGTAGCAATAGCTGCAAAAGTCAGTCTGTGAGAAAGGAGTCCCCACCCCCATAATTACATCTCATATCTCTTTCTCTCTCAAATGAAACTTTTAAGTTCAAGTACACAATATGTCTCAATTTTTCACGGGATAACATGGGTTCCCAATTCAGACAGTTTTGCTTTCAAATCACCCAAAACAATATCTCATATATGCTTTCAAAATGGACCTAAACACATAGGCCAATAACCGAGAGAATCCACAATTGAAACATAAAAAATTACTCAAAAGTTTTGCATGGATAGAGGGAATCCACAATCTAACATGCTTTAAAAAACAATCACTTAAAATTATTTAAATAATTACTCAAAATTTCCTGAAATAAAAAAAATACCAGCAAGAGTCAGAGCCGAGAGAGATACAGCAGTCCAACCGATTAAGACAGAGCAGCGGTGGCTACACAGAGATGGACAACGGTGGCTACGCGCAGACGGAGCAGTACTGCCCACAACGGAGAGAGAATGGCACACTGAAGGAAAATAACTGAGATGAAGTTGCAGCGACGGCAGAGACGAAGAATAGTGGATGGCACACCAAGAGGAGTAGATCGGGAGAGATATGGAGAGAGAAAATGTTGTTGGAGGAAGAAAAGGAGAGAGAGTGCTGCTACCGTGACTAGATCGAGAAAGATGAGAAGGAAGAGAGGGTTGTTGCCCAAGAGAAAAGGATGAGGAGATAACGATGGGTTTTGTTTTCTAATCTATTTTAAAGTTTAGTTTGTAATATTTAGAGAACATTTTATACATGTTTTCATATTTCAAGTTATAATACTGAATATGAATTTGTTATTTTGTAATTTTTTTTTTGAATTTATCCTATCGAACATATATTGTATTTGTATTATGAAAACAAAAATGAAAACAGAAGTTGAAAAAGAGTACCGAACGGGCCTTAAAATTCTCACCTAACTCTATTAAATTTACTTAACTTTTTTTTTCACCTGTTAGAATCATTCTGGGTTTTGATTGAATATACAAGTTAAGACAAGATCAGTCTGAAATATAAGGAGGAGCCACATCCTTCAGTCACTGCATCCAACAACTTTGAAACCAATGTCGGGATGATGCTGCCGCTAGAGCTCAATTAATGATCCGTGGAAGTTTTTATGCTTAGTCTTCTTGTTTTATTTTCAATAGTATTTCAAACTATTCAATTTTATGTACTTTTGTTGTGATCCTAGTTTTGATTTTATTTGTTATTGTTTTGTATATATTAAGCAAATATCAAAACTACCATTTTTTTTGTATTTGTGCTCAATTTCTCCGCACTTCTATAAACACTCTTTAATTATTTATCCTTTTTGTGTAGTATTTTTCTCTTATGCTTTCTTAAGTAAAATCAAAATTTTCAAATGTGTTGGACAAGCTACTGTCTGTTGTTGAATGTTAGAAAATGTATATTTATAAAGGAGAAAATCATCATTTTACATTTCATGTCTTACTAACAACCCTTACTTTTATGTATTTAAGCTTCTTGTAATTTAATTATGTGTGTTTTATTTTAATTAAGTATTTTATGTATTTTAGGGGCATTATAGTCATTTTATAATAAAGGAGAGATCAGACGGCAAAACCGACATCACTTTTGAACTCAGGACGGTCGAAAACCTTAGGAGGAGTATAAAAGGAAAAATGGCACTATTCACATGTACGGTACTATTCACGTATACAATACTGTATATGTTACTGTTCACAGTACTGTTCACATAGACGGATTGATGACGTGGCATTGACCGATGATGTGGCATTGACTGATGAGGTGTCACGATCTTGTTGGACTAAAATTCTTATGTACTGTTGATCGATGATGTGGCAGCATATCAGTGGACCAAAACTCTCACGTACGGTACATGCAAAACACAAGATTATTTTCAACCAAACTGCATCACTGTTCACCCGGGTCAAACTGTGTTACTGTTCATCCACGTGGTCAAATCGTGTACTGTTCACGCGGACTGTTGACTGATGACGTGGCACAATCCTGAGCGTCCAAACTGTTTTTAATCTGATGACCATGATTTACTCGATGAATCTATAGAAAGGGGGCTTCCCCCCCTAATTTGATATATGTGAATCCATTTTTGGACTCTATTTTCTGTAATTCTCTCTCCATCTTGTATTTTCTATATATTTTAATAAATTCTCATTTTGCCCCTAGTTCAATTATGAGTGGCTAATTTTCTTTCAAGTTTGAGTTGAAGGTGAAGTCTCAACATGTGTCATGGGCTTTATTTGGTAAATTTATTTTCTCTTCCCCTCTAGTTTTTGTGGATGTTTTGACTTCTTGTCGACAAATAATAATAATCTTGTCTAGATACCGCCTTGGTTTCATCGGCTCTCTAGTATAAGGTTATTCTTATTTGGCACGATAAGCCCTTAGCACCATATTGATTAGAGCGTGGTTCATGAGGTGTGGATCCTCCCCTCATGATTTAATTGGTATTAATAAGGAATATTTAGCCCATGATGCATGTTGATACGGATCCAGATACCCAAGTACGTCATTTCAATA
>MKYO02026238.1:109149-119161 GCA_002013955.2 Citrus medica
AAGCCCCCCTTCGGAAAAATGCCCAAAAAACGGGTGGGCTATAGCCTTGGGGGGTGGGGCTGGCGAAGTTCATCCGCCGGACTCAGAATGGGGTGAGACTTTGCGATGGGCCTCCGTGTTCCAAAAATAGGCCGCGGGCACAGCCACGTCAAAAAATAAGCGCCCAAAGATTGGGGTGCCAAACGCCCTGTGGAAAAATGCCCAATAAATGGGTGGGCTATAGCCTTGGGGGTTGGGGCTGGCGAAGTTCGTCTGCCAGACTTTGAATGGGACGAGACTTTGTAAGGGGACTCCGTGTGCCAAAAATAGGACATGGGCACAGCCGTACAGAAAAATAACTGCCCGAAGGTCGGGGCGCCAAAGCCCCCCTACGGAAAAATGCCCAATAAACGGGTGGGCTATAGCCTTGGGGGGTGGGGCTGGCAAAGTTCGTCAGCCAAACTCGGAATGGGGCAAGACTTTGTAAGGGGCCTCCGTGTGCCAAAAATAGGCCGCGGGCACAGCCGCGACCAAAAATTAGTGCCCGAAGGTCGGGGCGCCAAGGCCCCCCGCGGAAAAATGCACAAAAAACGGACGGGCTATAGCCTTGGGGGGTGGGGCTGGCGAAGTTCGTCCACCGGACTCGAAATGGGGCGACACTTTACGAGGGGCGTCCGTGTGCCCAAAATAGGCCACGGGCACAGCCGCGCCTGAAGGTCGGGGTGCCAAAGCCCTCCTGTGGAAAAATGCCTAAAAAATTGGTGGGCTAAAACCTTGGGGGGTGCGGCTGGCAAAGTTTGTCCGCTGGACTCAGAATGGGGCGAGACTTTGCGAGGGGACTCCGTGTGTCAAAAATAGGCCGCGGGCACAGTCGCACGCAAAAATAAGAGCCCGAAGGTAGGGGCGCCGAAGCCCCCCTGCGGAAAAATGCCCAAAAAATGGGTGGGCTATAGCATTGGGGGTTGGGGCTGGCGAAGTTCGTCCGCCAGACTCGGAATGGGGCGAGACTTTACGAGGAGCCTCCGTGTACCAAAAATAGGCCGCGGGCACAGCCGCGCCCAAAAGTAAGTGACCGAAGGCCGGGCCGCCAAAGCCCCCCTGCGGAAAAATGCCCAAAAAACGTGTGGGATATAGCCTTGGGGGATGGGGCTGGCGAAGTTCATCCGCCGGACTCAGAATGGGGTGAGACTTTGCGATGGGCCTCCGTGTTCCAAAAATAGGCCGCGGGCACAGCCACGTCAAAAAATAAGCGCCCAAAGATTGGGGTGCCAAACGCCCTGTGGAAAAATGCCCAATAAATGGGTGGGCTATAGCCTTGGGGGTTGGGGCTGGCGAAGTTCGTCCGCCAGACTCGGAATGGGGCGAGACTTTACGAGGAGCCTCCGTGTACCAAAAATAGGCCGCGGGCACAGCCGCGCCCAAAAGTAAGTGACCGAAGGCCGGGCCACCAAACCCCCCTGCGGAAAAATGCCCAAAAAACGGGTCGGATATAGCCTTGGGGGGTTGGGCTGGCGAAGTTCGTCCGCCGATCTCAGAATGGGGTGAGACTTTGCGATGGGCCTCCGTGTGCCAAAAATAGGCTGCGGGCACAGCCACGTCCAAAAATAAGCGCCCAAAGATCGGGGTGCCAAACGCCCTGTGGAAAAATGCCCAATAAATGGGTGGGCTATAGCCTTGGTGGTTGGGGCTGGCGAAGTTCGTCTGCCGGACTTTGAAAGGGACGAGACTTTGTGAGGGGACTCCGTGTGCCAAAAAAAGGACATGGGCGCAGCCGTACAGAAAAATAAGTGCCCGAAGGTCGGGGCGCCAACGCCCCCCTGCGGAAAAAGGCCCAATAAACGGGTGGGCTATAGCCTTGGGGGGTGGGGCAGGCAAGGTTTGTCAGCCAAACTCGGAATGGGGCAAGACTTTGTAAGGGGCCTCCGTGTGCCAAAAATAGGCCGCGGGCACAGTCGCGACCAAAAATTAGTGCCCAAAGGTCGGGGCGCCAAGGCCCCCCGCGGAAAAATGCACAAAAAACAGACGGGCTATAGCCTTGGGGGGTGGGGCTGGCGAAGTTCGTCCCCCGGACTCGGAATAGGGCGACACTTTACGAGGGGCCTCCGTGTACCAAAAATGGGCCGCGGGCACAGCCACGCCCAAAAATAAGTTACCGAAGGCCGGGCACCAGAGCCCCCCTACGGAAAAATGCCCCAAAAACGGGTGGGCTATAGCCTTGGGGGGTGGGGCGGGCGAAGTTCGTCCGGCGGACTCGGAATGGGACGAGACTTTGCAAGGGGCCTCCGTGTGCCAAAAATAGGCCGTGGGCACAGCCGCGTTCAAAAATAAGCACGCAAAGGTAGGGACGCCAAAGCCCCCCTGCGGAAAAATGCCCAAAAAACGGGTGGGATATAGCCTTGGGGGGTGGGGCTGGCGAAGTTCGTCCGCCGGACTTTGAATGGGACGAGACTTTGTGAGGGGCCTCCATCTGCCAAAAATAGGCCGCGGGCACAGCTGTGCCCAAAAGTATGTGGCCGAAGGCCGGGGCACGAAAGCCCCCGTGTGGAAAAATGCCCAAACAACGGGTGGGCTATAGCCTTGGGGGGTGGGGCTGGCGAAGTTCGTCCGCCGGACTCGGAATGGGACGAGACTTTGCGAGGGGCCTCCGTGTGCCAAAAATAGGCCACGAGCAAATCCGCGTCCAAAAATAAGCACCCAAAGGTAGGGACCCCAAAGCCCCCCTGCGGAAAAATGCCCAAAAAACGGGTGCGATATAGCCTTGGGGGGTGGGGCTGGTGAAGTTCGTCCACCGGACTCAGAATGGGGCGAGACTTTGCGAGGGGCCTCCGTGTGCCAAAACTAGGCTGCAGGCACAGCCGCACCAAAAAATAAGTGCCCGAAGGTCGCGATGCCAAAGCGCCCCTGTGGAAAAATTGCCAAAAAACGGGGGGCTCTAACCTTGGGGGGTGGGGCTGGCGATGTTCGTCAGCCAGACTCGGAATGGGGCGAGACTTTGTAAGGGGCCTCCGTGTGCCAAAAATAGGCCGCGGGCACAGCCACGACCAAAAATTAGCGCCCGAAGGTCGGGGCGCCAAAACCCCCCTGCGGAAAAATGCACAAAAAACGGGCGGGCTATAGCCTTGGGGGGTGGGGCGGGCGAAGTTCATCTGCCGGACTCAGAATGGGACGAGACTTTGCGAGGGGCCCCCGTGTACCAAAAACAGGCCACAGGCACAGCCGCGCCCAAAAATAAGCACCCGAAGGTTGGGGCGCCAAAGCCTCCTTGCGGAAAAATGCCCAAAACACGTGTGGGCTATTGCCTTGGGGGGTGGGGCAGGCGAAGTTCGTCCGCCGGACTCAGAATGGGGCGAGACTTTGCGAGGGGCCTCCGTTTGCCAAAAATAGTCCATGGGCACAGCCGCGCCCAAATATAAGCGCCCGAAGGTTGGGGCGCCAAAGCCCCCCTGCGGAAAAATGCCCAAAAAACGGGTGGGATATAGCATTGGGGGTGGGGCTGGCGAAGTTCGTCCGCCAGACTCAGAATGTGGTGAGACTTTGAGAGGGGTCTCCGTGTACCAAAAATACACCGCAGGCACAGCCGCGCCCAAAAATAAGTGCCCGATGGTCGGGGTGCCAAAGCCCCCTGTGGAAAAATGGCCAAAAAACGGGGGGCTATAGCATTGGGGAGTGGGGCTGGCGAAGTTCGTCAACCGGACTTGGAATGGGGTGAGACTTTGTAAGGAGCCTCCGTGTGCCAAAAATAGGCCGCGGGCACAGCCGCGACCAAAAATTAGCCCCCGAAGGTCGGGGCGCCAAAGCCCCCCAGCGGAAAAAAGCAAAAAAAAAACGGGCGGGCTATAGCCTTGGGGGGTGGGGCGGGCGAAGTTCGTCCGCCAGACTTGGAATGGGGCGAGACTTTCCGAGGGCCCCCATGTACCAAAAATAGGCCGCAAGCACAGCCGTACCCAAAAATAAGCGGCCGAAGGTTGGGGCGCCTAAGCCTCCTTACGGAAAAATACCCAAAAAACCTGTGGGATATTGCCTTGGGGGGTGGGGCAGGCGAAGATCGTCCGCCGGACTCAAAATGGGGCGTGACTTTGCGAGGGGCCCCCGTGTGCCAAAAATAGGCCGCAGGCACAGCCGTGCCCAAAAATAACTGCCCAAAGGTCGGGGCACCAAAGCGACCTTGCGGGAAAATGCCCAAAAAACGTGTGGGCTATTGCCTTGGGGAGTGGGGCTGGCGAAGTTCATCCGCCGGACTCGGAATGGGGCGAGACTTTGCGAGGGGCCTCCATGTGCCAAAAATAGTCTGCAGGCACAGCCGCGCCCAAATATAAGCACCCGAAGTTGGGACGCCAAAGCTCCCCAGCGGAAAAATGCCCAAAAAACGGGTGGGTTATAGCCTTGGGGGGTGGGGCTGGCGAAGTTCGTCCGCCGGACTCAGAATGGGGCAGGACTTTACGAGGGGCCTCCGTGTGCCAAAAATAGTCCACGAACACAGCCGCGCCCAAAAATAAGCGCCCGAAGGTCGTGGCGCCAAAGCCCCCCCGCGGAAAAATGCCCAAAAAACGGGTGGGCTATAGCCTTGGTGGGTGGGGCTGGCGAAGTTCGTCCGCCGGACTCGGAATGGGACGAGTCTTTGCGAGAGGCCTCCGTGTGCCAATAATAGGCCACGAGCACAGCTGTACCCAAAAATAAGCGTCGAAAGGTCGGGGCGCCAATGCCCCCTGCGGAAAAATGCCCAAAAAACGGGTGGGCTATAGCCTTGGGGGGCCAGGCAGACGAAGTTCGTCCGCCGGACTCGGAATGGGGGAAGTTTTTACGAGGGGCCTCCTTGTGCGAGAAATAGGCCACGGACACAGATGCGCCCAAAAATAAGCGCCCGAAGGTCGGGGCGCCAAAGCCCCCCTGCGAAAAAATGCCCAAACAACGGGTGGGCTATAGCCTTGGGGGGCCAGGCAGACGAAGTTCGTCCGCCGGACTCGGAATGGGGGAAGTTTTTACGAGGGGCCTCCTTGTGCGAGAAATAGGCCACGGACACAGATGCGCCCAAAAATAAGCGCCCGAAGGTCGGGGCGCCAAAGCCCCCCTGCGGAAAAATGCCCAAAAAACGGGTGGGCTATAGCCTTGGGGGGTGGGGTTGGCGAAGTTCGTCTGCCGGACTCGGAATGGGGCGAGACTTTGCATGGGGCCTCAATGTCCCAAAACTAGGCTGTGGCCACAGCCGCGACCAAAAATAAGCGCCCGAAGGTCGGGGCGCCAAAGCCCCCCATGCGGAAAAATGCCCAAAAAACGGGTGGGCTATAGCCTTGGGGGTTGGGGCTGGTGAAGTTCGTCCGCCCACATCGAAATGGGGCAAGACTTTGCGAGGGGCCTCCGTGTGCCAAACATAGGCCGCGGGCACAGCCGCACCCAAAAATAAGTGCCCGAAGGTCGGGAAGCCGAAGCCCCCATGCGGAAAAATGCCCAAAAAACGGGCTGGCTATAGCCTTGGGGGTTGGGCTGGCGAAGTTCGTCCGCCAGACTCAGAATGGGGCGAGACTTTGCGAGGGGCCTCCGTGTGCCAAAAATAGGCCACCGAAGGTCGGGGCGCCAAAGCCCCCCATGCGGAAAAATGCCCAAAAAACGGGTGGGCTATAGCCTTGGGGGTTGGGGCTGGTGAAGTTCGTCCGCCCACCTCGAAATGGGGCAAGACTTTGCGAGGGGCCTCCGTGTGCCAAACATAGGCCGCGGGCACAGCCGCACCCAAAAATAAGTGCCCGAAGGTCGGGGAGCCGAAGCCCCCATGCGGAAAAATGCCCAAAAAACGGGCTGGCTATAGCCTTGGGGGTTGGGCTGGCAAAGTTCGTCCGCCAGACTCAGAATGGGGCGAGAATTTGCGAAGGGCCTCTGTGTGCCAGAAATAGGCCGCGGACACAGCCGCGCCCAAAAATAAGCGCCCGAAGGTCGGGTCGCCAAAGCCCCACTGCGGAAAAATGCCCAAAAAAGGGTGGGCTATAGCCTTGGGGGGTGGGGCTGGCGAAGTGTGTCCGCCGGACTCCGAATGGGGCGAGACTTTGCGAGGAGACTCCGTGTGCCAAAAATAGGCCGTGGGCACAGCCGCGCCCAAAAATAAGGGCCCGAAGGTTGGCACGCCGAAGCCCCCCTGCGGAAAAATTCCCAAAAAATGGGTGGGCTATAGCCTTGCGGGGTGGGGCTGGCTAAGTTCGTCTGCCGGACTCGTAATGGGGTGAGACATTGCAAGGGGCCGCCGTGTGCAAAAAATAGGCCGCGGGCACAGCCGCGCCCAAAAATAAGTACCCGAAGATCGGGGCGCCCAAGCCCCCCTGCGGAAAAATGCCCGGACAATGGGTGGGCCATAGCCTTGGGGGGTGGGGCAAGCGAAGTTCATCCGCCTATTCGGAATGGGGTGAGACTTTGAGAGGGGTCTCCATGTGCCAAAAATAGGCCGCGGGCACAGCAACGCCCAAAAATAAGCGCCCGAAAGTCGGGGCGCCAAAGCCCCCCTGGAGAATAATGCCCAAACAACGGGAGGGCTATAGCCTTGGGGNGGAGACTCCATGTGCCAAAAATAGGCCGCGGGTACAGCCGCGTCCAAAAATAAGTGCCCGAAGGTTGGGGCGCCCAAGCCCCCCTGCGGAATAATGCCCAAACAACGGGTGGGCTATAGCCTTGGGGGGCTGGCGACGTTCGTCTGCCGGACTCGGAATGCGGCGAGACTTTGCAAGCGGCCTCCGTGTGCCAAAAATACGTTGCGGGCACAGCCGCGGCCAACAATAAGCGCCCGAAGGTCGGGTCGCCGAAGCCCCCATGCGGAAAAATGCCCAAAAAACGGGTGGGCTATAGCCTTGGTGGGTGGGGCTGGCGAAGTTCGTCCGCCGGACTCGGAATGGGACGAGTCTTTGCGAGGGGACTCCGTGTGCCAATAATAGGCCGCGGGCACAGCCGCACCCAAAAATAAGCGCCGAAAGGTCGGGGCGCCAATGCCCCCCTGTGGACAAATGCCCAAAAAACAGGTGGTCTATACATTGGGGGGTGGGGCTGGCGAAGTTCGTCCGGCGGACTCGGAATGGGGCGAGCCTTTGCGAGGAGCCTCTGTGTGGCAAAAATTGGCCGTAGGCACAGCGGCGCCAAAAAATAAGCTCCCAAATGTCGGGCCGCCAAAGCCCCCCTGCGAAAAAATGCCCAAACAACGGGTGGGCTATAGCCTTGGGGGGTGGGGCAGGCGAATTTCGTCTGCCGGACTCGGAATGGGATGACACTTTGCGAGGGGCCTCCGTGTACCAGAAATAGGCCGCGGACACTACCGCGCCCAAAAATAAGCTCCCGAAGGTCGGGGCGCCAAAGCCCCCCAACGGAAAAATGCCCAAAAAATGGGTGGGCTATAGCCTTGAGGGGTGGGGCTGGCGAAGTTTCTCCGCTGGACTCCGAACGGGGCGAGACTTTGCGAGGAGCCTCCGTGTGCCAAAAATAGGCCGTGGGCACAGCCGTACCAAAAAATAAGCGCCCGAAGGTTGGGGCGCCGAGGCCCCCCTGCGGAAAAATTCACAAAAAACGGGTGGGCTATAGCCTTGGTGGGTGGGGCTGGCGAAGTTCGTCCGCCGGACTCGGAATGGGACGAGTCTTTGCGAGGGGACTCCGTGTGCCAATAATAGGCCGCGGGCACAGCCGCACCCAAAAATAAGCGCCGAAAGGTCGGGGCGCCAATGCCCCCCTGTGGACAAATGCCCAAAAAACAGGTGGTCTATACATTGGGGGGTGGGGCTGGCGAAGTTCGTCCGGCGGACTCGGAATGGGGCGAGCCTTTGCGAGGAGCCTCTGTGTGGCAAAAATTGGCCGTAGGCACAGCGGCGCCAAAAAATAAGCTCCCAAATGTCGGGCCGCCAAAGCCCCCCTGCGAAAAAATGCCCAAACAACGGGTGGGCTATAGCCTTGGGGGGCGGGGCAGACGACATTCGTCCGCCTGACTTGGAATGGCGGGAGTTTTTGCGTGGGGCCTCCCTGTGCGAGAAATAGGCTGCGGACACAGTCGCTCCCAAAAATAAGCGCCCAAAGGTCGGCGCGCCAAACCCCCCCTACGGAAAAATGCCCAAAAAACGGGTGGGCTATAGCGTTGGGGGGCTGGCGAAGTTCGTCTGCCGGACTCGGTATGCGGCGAGACTTTGCAAGGGGCCTCCGTGTGCCAAAAATAGGTAGCGGGCACAGCCGCGGCCAAAAATAAGCGCCCGAAGGTCGGGTCCCGAAGCCCCCATGTGGAAAAATGCCCAAAAAATGGGTGGGCTATAGCCTTGGGGGTTAGGCCTGGCGAAGTTCGTCTGCCGGACTCGGTATGCGGCGAGACTTTGCAAGGGGCCTCCGTGTGCCAAAAATAGGTAGCGGGCACAGCCGCGCCCAAAAATAAGTGCCCGAAGGTCGGGGCGCCGAAGCCCCCATGCGGAAAAATGCCCTAAAAACGGGTGGGCTATAGCCTAGGTGGTCGGGGCTGGTGAAGTTCGTCCGCCAGACTCAGAATTGGGCAACACTTTGCGAAGGGCCTCCGTGTGCCAGAAATAGGCCGCGGACACTGCCGCGCCCAAAAATAAGCGTCCGAAGGTCGGTGCGCCGAAGCCCCACTGCGGAAAAATGCCCAAAAAACGGGTGGACTATAGCCTTGGGGGGTGGGGCTGGCGAAGTTTGTCCGCCGGACTCCGAATGGGGCAAGACTTTACGAGGAGACTCCGTGTGCCAAAAATAGGCCGCGGGCACAGCCGCGCCCAAAAATAAGCGCCCGAAGGTCGGGGCTCCCAAGCCCCCCTGCGGAAAAATGCCCAAACAACGGGTGGGCTATGCCTTGGGGGCTGGGGCAGGCGAATTTCGTCTGCCGGACTCGGAATGGGAAGACACTTTGCGAGGGGCCTCCGTGTACCAGAAATAGGCCGCGGACACTACCGCACCCAAAAATAAGCTCCCGAAGGTCGGGGCGCCAAAGCCCCCCAGCGGAAAAATGCCCAAAAAACGGGTGGGCTATAGTCTTGGGGGGTGGGGCTGGCGAAGTTTCTCCGCTGGACTCCGAATGGGGCGAGACTTTGCGAGGAGCCTCCGTGTGCCAAAAATAGGCCTCGCGCACAGCCGTACCAAAAGATAAGCGCCCGAAGGTTGGGGCGCCGAGGCCCCCCTGCGGAAAAATGCATAAAAAACGGGTGGGCTATAGCCTTGGGGGTTGGGGCTGGCGAAGTTCGTCTGCCAGACTTGGAATGGGGTGAGAATTTGTGACGGGCCTCCGTGTACCAAAAATAGTCCACGGGCACAGCTGCGTCCAAAAATAAGCGCCCGAAGGTCGGGGCGATAAACGGGTGGGCGATAGCCTTGGGGGTTGGGGCTGGCGAAGTTCGTCTGCCAGACTTGGAATGGGGTGAGAATTTGTGACGGGCCTCCGTGTACCAAAAATAGTCCACAGGCACAGCTACGTCCAAAAATAAGCGCCCGAAGGTCGGGGCGATAAACGGGTGGGCGATAGCCTTGGGGGTTGGGGCTGGCGAAGTTCGTCCGCCAGCCTCAAAATGGGGCGAGACTTTGCGAGGGGCGTCCGTGTGCCGAACATAGACCATGGGCACAGCCGCGCCCAAAAATAAGTGCCCGAATGTCGGGGCGCCGAAGCTCCCATGCGAAAAAATGCCCAAAAAACGGGTGGGCTATAGCCTTGGGGGTTGGGGCTGGCGAAGTTCGTCCGGCAGACTCAGAATGGGGCGAGACTTTGCGAAGGGCCTCCATATGCCAGAAATAGGCCGCGGGCACAGCCGCCCCCAAAAATAAGCCCCCGAAGGTCAGGGCGCCCAGGCCCCCTGCGGAAAAATGTCCAAACAACGGGTGGGCTATAGCCTTGGCGGGTGGGGCAGGCGAATTTCGTCCGCCGGACTCGGAATGGGGCGACACTTTGCGCAGGGCCTCCGTGTACCAGAAATAGGCCACGGACACTACCGCGCTCAAAAATAAGCTCCCGAAGGTCGGGGCGCCAAAGCCCCCCTGCGGAAAAATGCCCAAAAAACGGGTGGGCTATAACCTTGGGGGGTGGGGC
>MKYO02026238.1:210871-222958 GCA_002013955.2 Citrus medica
CCAAAAATAAGTGCCCACAGGTCGGAGCGACAAAGCCCCCCTGCGGAAAAATGCCCAAAAAATGGTTGCGCTATAGACTTGGGGGGTGGGGCTTGCGAAATTCGTCCGCCGGACTCGGAATGGGGCGAGACTTTGCGAGGGGCCTCCGTGTGCCAAACATAGGCTGCGGGCACAGCCGCGCCCAAAAATAAGCCCCCAAAGGCCAGTGCGCCAAAGACCCCCTGCGGAAAAATGCCCAAAATACGGGTGGGCTATAGCCTTGAGGGTGGGGCTGGAAAAGTTCATCCGCCGGACTCGGAATGGGGCGAGACTTTGTGACGGGCCTCCGTGTGCCCAAAATAGACCGCGGGCACAGCTGCGCCCAAAAATAAAAGCCCAAAGGATGGGGCGCCAAAGTCCCCCTGCGGAAAAATGCCCAAAAAACGGGTGGGCTATTAGGCGTGGGCATTTTACCCGTCCGACCCGACCCGAAGTTCGTCCGCCGGACTCGGAATGGGGCGAAAATTTACGAGGGGCCTCTGTGTGCTAAAAATAGGCCGTGGGTACAGACGCGCCAAAAAGTAAGAGCCCGAAGGTCGGGGCGCCAAAGCCCCCCTGCGGAAAAATGCCCAAAAAACGGGTGGGCTATAGCCTTGGGTGATGGGGCTGGCGAACCTCGTCCGCCGGACGCGGAATGGGGTGAGATTTTACGAGGGGCCAATGTGTGCCAAAAATAGGCCGTGGGCACATCCGCACCCAAAAAAAAGCGTCCGAAGGTCGTGGCGCCAAAGCCTCCCTGCGGAAAAATGCACAAAAAACGGGTGGGCTATAGCTTTGGGGTTGGGGCTAGCGAAGTTCGTCCGCCGGACTCGGAATAGGGCAAGACATTGCAAGGGGCCCCCATGTGCCAAAAATAGGCCATGGTCACAGACTTGGCAAAAAATAAGAGCCCGGAGGTCGGGGCGCCAAAGCCCCCTTGCAAAAAAATGCCCAAAAAACGGGTGGGCTATAGCCTGTCTCTTATACACATCTCCACCCAAGGCTATAGCCCACCCGTTTTTTGGGCATTTTTCTGCAGGAGGGCTTTGGCGCCCCGACCTCCGGGCTCTTATTTTTTGGTGAGTCTGTGACCACGGCCTATTTTTGGCACACGGAGGCCCCACACAAAGTCTCACCCCTGTCTCTTATACACATCTCCACCCAAGGCTATAGCCCACCCGTTTTTTGGGCATTTTTCTGCAGGAGGGCTTTGGCGCCCCGACCTCCGGGCTCTTATTTTTTGGTGAGTCTGTGACCACGGCCTATTTTTGGCACACGGAGGCCCCACACAAAGTCTCACCCCTGTCTCTTATACACATCTCCACCCAAGGCTATAGCCCACCCGTTTTTTGGGCATTTTTCTGCAGGAGGGCTTTGGCGCCCCGACCTCCGGGCTCTTATTTTTTGGTGAGTCTGTGACCACGGCCTATTTTTGGCACACGGAGGCCCCACACAAAGTCTCACCCCTGTCTCTTATACACATCTCCACCCAAGGCTATAGCCCACCCGTTTTTTGGGCATTTTTCTGCAGGAGGGCTTTGGCGCCCCGACCTCCGGGCTCTTATTTTTTGGTGAGTCTGTGACCACGGCCTATTTTTGGCACACGGAGGCCCCACACAAAGTCTCACCCCTGTCTCTTATACACATCTCCACCCAAGGCTATAGCCCACCCGTTTTTTGGGCATTTTTCTGCAGGAGGGCTTTGGCGCCCCGACCTCCGGGCTCTTATTTTTTGGTGAGTCTGTGACCACGGCCTATTTTTGGCACACGGAGGCCCCACACAAAGTCTCACCCCTGTCTCTTATACACATCTGGCCGTGGGTACAGACGCGCCAAAAAGTAAGAGCCCGGAGGTCGGGGCGCCAAAGCCCTCCTGCAGAAAAATGCCCAAAAAACGGGTGGCCTATAGCCTTGGGGGGTGGGGCCGGCGAACTTCGTCCGCCGGACTCGGAATGGGGTGAGACTTTGTGTGGGGCCTCCGTGTGCCAAAAATAGGCCGTGGTCACAGACTCACCAAAAAATAAGAGCCCGGAGGTCGGGGCGCCAAAGCCCTCCTGCAGAAAAATGCCCAAAAAACGGGTGGGCTATAGCCTTGGGCGGTGGGGCTGGCGAAGTTCGTCCGACCGCCGAACTCGGAATGGGGCGAGACTTTGTGTGGGGCCTCCGTGTGCCAAAAATAAGCCGCGGACACAGCCACATCCAAAAATAAGCACCCGAAGGTCGGGGCGCCAAAGCCCCCTGCGGAAAAATGCCCAAAAAACGGGTGGGCTATAGCCTTCGGCGGTGGGCCTGGCGAAGTTCGTCGCCCGGACTCGGAATGGGGTGAGACTTTGTGAGGGGCCTCCGTGTGCCAAAAATAGGCCGCGAACACAGCCGTGCCCAAAAATAAGCGCCCGCAGGTCGGGGCGTCAAAGCCCCCCGGCAGAAATATGCCCAAAAAACTGGTGGGTATAGCCTTGGGGGATGGGGTTGGCGAAGTTTGTCCGCCGGATTCGGAATGGGGCGAGACTTTGCGAGGGGCCTCCGTGTACCAAAAATAGGCCGTGGAGACAGCCGCGCCCAAAAATAAGTGCCCGACGGTCGGGGCGCGAAAGCCCCCCTATGGAAAAATGCCCAAAAAACGGGTGGGTTATAGCCTTGGAGGGTGGGGGTGGGGCTGGCGATGTTCGTCCGCCGGACTCGGAATGGGGTGAGACTTTTCGAGGGGTCTCCATGTGCGAAAAATAGGCCACGGACACAGCCATGCCCAAAAATAAGCCTCCGAAGGTCGGGGCGGCAAAGCCCCCCAGCAGAAAAATGCCCAAAAAACGGGTGGGTAAAGCCTTGGGGGGTGGGGTGGCGAAGTTCATCCGCCGGACTCGGAATGGGGCGAGACATTGCGAGGGGCCACCGGGTGCCAAAAATAGGCCGCGGGGGTAGCTGCGCCAAAAAATAATCGCCTGAAGGTCGGGGCGCCAAAGCACCCTACGGAAAAATGCCCAAAAAACGGGTGGGCAATACTTTGCGAGGGGACTCCGTGCACCAAATATAGGCCGCGGACACAGCCATGCCCAGAAATAAGTGGCCGAAGGTCGGGGCGCTAAACTGCCCCTGCGGAAAAATACCAAAAAAACGGGTGGGCCATAGCCTTGGGGGGTGGGGCTGGCGAAGTTCGTCCGACGGACTTGGAATGGGGCGAGACTTTGCGAGGGGCCACCGTTTTCCAAAAATAGGCCATGGGCACAGGCGCCCCCAAAAATAAGAGCCCGAAGGTCAGGGCTCCAACGCCCCGACGCGCAAAAAATGCCCAAAAAACGGGTGGGCTATAGCCCTGGGGGGTGGGGATGGCGAAGTTCGTCCACCGGACTAGCAATGGGACGAGACTTTGTGAGGGGCCTCAGTGTGCCAAAAATAGGCCGCGGACACAGCCGTACCAAAAAATAAGAGCCCGAAGGTCGGGGCGCCCAAGGCCCCCTGCGGAAAAATTCCGAAAAAACGGGTGGGCTATAGCCTTGGGGGGTGGGGCTGGCGAAGTTCGTCCGCCGGACTAGCAATGGGGCGAGACTTTGCGAGGGGTCTTAGTGTGCCAAAAATAGGCCGCAGACACAGCCGCACCCAAAAATAAGAGCCCGAAGGTCGGGGCGCCCAAGGCCCCCTGCGGAAAAATGCCGAAAAAACGGGTGGGCTATAGGTTTGGGGGGTAGGGCTGGCAAAGTTCGTCTACCAGACTCGTAATTGGACGAGACTTTTTGAGGGGCCTCCGTGTGCCAAAAATAGGCCTCGGACGCAGCCGAGTCAAAAAATAAGCGCCCGAAGGTCAGGGCGCCAAAGCCCCTTTGCAGAAAAATGCCCAAAAAACGGGTGGGCAATAGCCTTGGGGGGTGGGGCTGGTGAAGTTCGTCCGCCGGACTCGGAATGGGGCAAGACTTTGCGAGGGGCCTTCGTGTGCCAAAAATAGGCCGTAGGCACAGCCGTACCCGAAGGTCGGGGTGCCAAAGCTCCCCTACGGAAAAATGCCCAAAAAATGGTTGGGCTATAGCCTTGGGGGGTGGGGTTGGCGAACTTCGTCCGCCGGACTCGGAATGGGGCAAGACTTTACGAGGGGGCTCCGTTTGCCAAAAATAGGCCACGGGCAAAGCCTCCCCCAAAAATAAGCGCCCGAAGGTCGGGGCGCCAAAACGCCCCTGCGGAAAAATTCCCAAAAAACGGGTGGGCTATAGCCTTGGGGGGTGGGGTTGGCGAACTTCGTCCGCCGGACTCGGAATGGGGGAGGACTTTGCGAGGGGACTCCGTGTGCCAAATATTGGCCGCGGACACAGCCGCGCCAAAAAATAAGGGCCCAAAGGTTGGGTCGCCAAAGCCCCCCTACGGAAACATGCCCAAAAAACGGGTGGGCTATAGCCTTGGGGGGTGGGGCTGGCGAAGTTCGTCCGCTGGACTCGGAATGGGGCGAGACTTTTCGAGGGGTCTCCATGTGCCAAAAATAGGCCACGGCCGTAGCCGCACCCAAAAATAAGCACCCGAAGGTCGGGGCGCCAAAGCCCCCCAACGGAAAAATGCCCAAAAAATAGGCGGGCTATAGCCTCGGGGGGTGGGGTGGCGAAGTTCGTCCGCCGAACTTTGAATGGAGCGAGACTTTGCGAGGGGCCTCCGAGTACCAAAAATAGGCCGTGGGCACAGCCGAGCGCAAAAATAAGCGCCCGAAGGTCAGGGCGCCAAAGCCCCTCTGCAGAAAAATGCCCAAAAAACGGGTGGGCAATAGCCTTGGGGGTGGAGCTGGTGAAGTTCGTCCGCCGGACTCGGAATTGGGCGAGACTTTGCGAGGGACCTCCGTGTTCCAAAACTAGGCCGCGGGCACAGCCGTACCCGAAGGTCGGGGCGCCAAAGCCCCCCTACGGAAAAATGCCCAAAAAACGGGTGGGCTATAGCCTTGGGGGGTGGGGCTGGCGAAGTTCGTCCGCCGGACTCGGAATGGGGCAAGACTTTGTGTGGGCCTCCAATTGCCAAAAATAAGCTGCGTCCAAAAATAAGCACCCAAAGGTCGGGGCGCCAAAGCCCCCCTGCGGAAAAATGCCCAACAAATGGGTGGGCTATAGCTTTGGGGGGTGGGGCGGCAAAGTTCGTCCGCTGGACTCGGAATGGGGCGAGACCTAGCGAGGGGCTTCCGTGTGCCAAAAATAGGGTGTGGACACAGCCGCGCCCAAAAATAAGCGTCCGAAGGTCGGGGCGCCAAAGCCCCCCTGCGGAAAATGCCCAAAAAACGGGTGGGCTATAGCCTTGGCGGGTGGGACTGGCGAAGTTCATGCGCCGGACTTGGAATCGGGTGAGACTTTGCGAGGGGCCTCCGTGTACCAAAAATAGGGAGCGCCCAAAGGTCGGGCGACCAAAGCCCCCTGCAGAAAAATGCCCAGACAATGGGTGGGCTATATAGCCTTGGGGGGTGGGGCTGGCCAATTTCGTCCGCCAGATTAGGAATGGGGCCAAAATTTGCCAGGGGCCTCTGTGTGGCAAAAATAGGCTGCGGTTAAAGCCGCATCCAAAAATAAACGCTCGAAGGTCGGGGCGCCAAAGCCCCCTTGCGGAAAAATGCCCAACAAACGGGTGGGCTATAGCCTTGGGGGGTGGGGCTGGCAAAGTTCGTCCGCCGGAGTCGGAATGGGGCGAGACTTTCCGATGGGCCTCCGTGTGCCAAAAATAGGCCGTGGACACAGTCACGCCCAAAAATAAGCGTCCGACGGTCGGGGCGCCAAAGCCCCCCTGCGGAAAAAGGCCCAAATAACGGGTGGGCTATAGCCTTGGGGGGTGGGGCGGGCGAAGTTCATCCGCCGGACTCGGAATGGCGTGAGACATTGCGAGGGGCCTCCGTGTGACAAAAATAGGTTACGCCCACAGCCGCGCAAAAAAATAAGCGCCCGAAGGTCGGGCCGACAAAGCCCCCTGCGGAAAAATGCCCAAAAAACGGGTGGGATATAGCCTTGGGGGGTGGGGCTGGCGAAGTTCGTCCGCCGGACTCGGAATGGGGCAAAACTTTACGAGGGGCCTCTGTATGCTAAAAATAGGCCGTGGGCACAGACGCGCCAAAAAGTAAGAGCCCGAAGGTCGGGGCGCCAAAGCCCCCCTGCGGAAAAATGCCCAAAAAACGGGTGGGCTATAGCTTTGGGGTTGGGGCTAGCGAAGTTCGTCCGCCGGACTCGGAATGGGGTGAGACTTTACGAGGGGCCACCGTGTGCCAAAAATAGACCGTGGGCACATCCGCACCCAAAAAAAAGCGTCCGAAGTTCGGGGCGCCAAAGCCTCCCTGCGGAAAAATGCCCAAAAAACGGGTGGGCTATAGCTTTGGGGTTGGGGCTAGCGAAGTTCGTCCGCCGGACTCGGAATGGGGCAAGACTTTGCAAGGGGCCTCCATGTGCCAAAAATAGACCATGGTCACAGACACACCAAAAAATAAGAGCCCGGAGGTCGGGGCGCCAAAGCCCCCCTGCAGAAAAATGCCCAAAAAACGGGTGGGCTATAGCCTTGGGCGGTGGGGCTGGCGAAGTTCGTCCGCCGAACTCAGAATGGGGCGAGACTTTGCGTGAGGCCTCCGTGTGCCAAAAATAAGCCGCGGACACAGCCACGCTAAAAAATAAGCACCCGAAGGTCGGGGCGCCAAAGCCCCCCTGCAGAAAAATTCCCAAAATACGGGTGGGCTATAGCCTTCGGCGGTAGGCCGGGCGAAGTTCGTCGCCCGGACTCGGAATGGGGTGAGACTTTGTGAGGGGCCTCTGTGTGCCAAAAATAGGCCGCGGGCACAGCCGTGCCAAAAAATAAGCGCCCCCAGGTCCGGGCGTCAAAGCCCCCCGGCAGAAAAATGCCCAAAAAACTGGTGGGCTATAGCCTTGGGGGATGGGGCTGGCGAAGTTCGTCCGCCGGACTCGGAATGGGGCGAGACATTGTGAGGGGCCACCGTGTGCCAAAAATAGGCCGCGGGGGCAGCCGCGCCCAAAAATAATCGCCTGAAGGTCGGGGCGCCAAAGCCCCCCGGCAGAAAAATGCCCAAAAAACTGGTGGGCTATAGCCTTGGGGGATGGGGCTGGCGAAGTTCGTCCGCCGGACTCGGAATGGGGCGAGACATTGTGAGGGGCCACCGTGTGCCAAAAATAGGCCGCGGGGGCAGCCGCGCCCAAAAATAATCGCCTGAAGGTCGGGGCGCCAAAGCCCCCCGGCAGAAAAATGCCCAAAAAACTGGTGGGCTATAGCCTTGGGGGATGGGGCTGGCGAAGTTCGTCCGCCGGACTCGGAATGGGGCGAGACATTGTGAGGGGCCACCGTGTGCCAAAAATAGGCCGCGGGGGCAGCCGCGCCCAAAAATAATCGCCTGAAGGTCGGGGCGCCAAAGCCCCCCTACGGAAAAATGCACAAAAAACGGGTGGGCAATACTTTGCGAGGGGACTCCGTGCACCAAATATAGGCCGCGGACACAGCTGCGCCCAGAAATAAGTGGCCGAAAGTCGGGGCGCTAAAGCGCCCCTGCGGAAAAATACCCCAAAAACGGGTGGGCTATAGCCTTGGGGGGTGGGGCTGGCGAAGTTCGTCCGACGGACTTGGAATGGGGCGAGACTTTGCGAGGGGCCTCCGTTTTCCAAAAATAGGCCATGGGCACAGGCGCCCCCAAAAATAAGCGCCCGAAGGTCGGGGCTCCAAAGCCCCCCTGCGCAAAAAATGCCCAAAAAACGGGTGGGCTATAGCCTTGGGGGGTGGGGCTGGCGAAGTTCGTCCGCCGCACTAGCAATGGGCCGAGACTTTGCGAGGGGCCTCAGTGTGCCAAAAATAGGCCGCGGACACAGCTGCACCCAAAAATAAGAGCCCGAAGGTCGGGGCGCCCAAGCCCCTCTGCGGAAAAATGCCGAAAAAACGGGTGGGCTATAGCCTTGGGGGGCGGGGCTGGAGAAGTTCGTCCGCCGGACTAGCAATGGGGCGAGACTTTGCGAGGGGTAAAAAACGGGTGGGCTATAGCCTTGGGGGGTGGGGCTGGCGAAGTTCGTCCGACGGACTTGGAATGGGGCGAGACTTTGCGAGGGGCCTCCGTTTTCCAAAAATAGGCCATGGGCACAGGCGCCCCCAAAAATAAGCGCCCGAAGGTCGGGGCTCCAAAGCCCCCCTGCGCAAAAAATGCCCAAAAAACGGGTGGGCTATAGCCTTGGGGGGTGGGGCTGGCGAAGTTCGTCCGCCGCACTAGCAATGGGCCGAGACTTTGCGAGGGGCCTCAGTGTGCCAAAAATAGGCCGCGGACACAGCTGCACCCAAAAATAAGAGCCCGAAGGTCGGGGCGCCCAAGCCCCTCTGCGGAAAAATGCCGAAAAAACGGGTGGGCTATAGCCTTGGGGGGCGGGGCTGGAGAAGTTCGTCCGCCGGACTAGCAATGGGGCGAGACTTTGCGAGGGGTCTCAGTGTGCCAAAAATAGGCCGCGGACACAGCCGCACCCAAAAATAAGAGCCCGAAGGTCGGGGCGCCCAAGCTCCCCTGCAGAAAAATGCCGAAAAAACGGGTGGGCTATAGGTTTGGGGGGTGGGGCTGGCGAAGTTCGTCTACCGGACTCGTAATTGGACGAGACTTTTTTAGGGGCCTCCGTGTGCCAAAAATAGGCCTCGGACGTAGCCGAACCCAAAAATAAGCGCCTGAAGGTCAGGGCGCCAAAGCCCCTTTGCAGAAAAATGCCCAAAAAACGGGTGGGCAATAGCCTTGGGGGGTGGGGCTGGTGAAGTTCGTCCGCCGGACTTGGAATGGGGCGAGACTTTGCGAGGGGTCTTCGTGTGCCAAAAATAAGCCGTAGGCACAGCCGTACCCGAAGGTCGGGGTGCCAAAGCCCCCCTACGGAAAAATGCCCAAAAAATGGTTGGGCTATAGCCTAGGGGGGTGGGGTTGGCGAACTTCGTCCGCCGGACTCGGAA
Source organism: Citrus medica (assembly GCA_002013955.2). Classification (NCBI taxonomy): domain Eukaryota; kingdom Viridiplantae; phylum Streptophyta; class Magnoliopsida; order Sapindales; family Rutaceae; genus Citrus; species Citrus medica. The sequence goes on from MKYO02026238.1 coordinate 219,800, forward strand.
TCGGGCAAGACTTTACGAGGGGCCTCCGTTTCCCAAAAATAGGCCGCGGCCAAAGCCTCCCCGAAAAATAAGCACCCGAAGGTCGGGGCGCCAAAGCGCCCCTGCGGAAAAATACCCAAAAAAAGGGTGGGCTATAGCCTTAGCGGGTGGGGCTGGCGAAGTTTGTCCGCCGGACTCGGAATGAGGTAGGACTTTGCGAGGGGACTCCGTGTGCCAAATATTGGCCGCGGACACAGCCGCGCCCAAAAATAAGGGCCCAAAGGTCGGGTCGCCAAAGCCCCCCTACGGAAACATGCCCAAAAAACGGGTGGGCTATAGCCTTGGGGGGTGGGGCTGGCGAAGTTCGTCCGCTGGACTCGGAATGGGGTGAGACTTTTCGAGGGGTCTCCATGTGCCAAATATAGGCCGCGGACGCAGCCGCACGCAAAAATAAGCACCCGAACGTCGGGGCGCCAAAGCCCCCCAGCGGAAAAATGCCCAAAAAATAGGCGGGCTATAGCCTCGGGGGGTGGGGTGGCGAAGTTCGTCCGCCGAACTTGGAATGGAGCGAGACTTTGCGAGGGGTCTCCGAGTACCAAAAATAGGGCGTGGGCACAGCCGAGCCCAAAAATAAGCGCCCGAAGGTCAGGGCGCCAAAGCCCCTCTGCAGAAAAATGCCCAAAAAACGGGTGGGCTATAGCCTTGGGGGGTGGAGCTGGTGAAGTTCGTCCGCCGGACTCGGAATTTGGCGAGACTTTGCGAGGGACCTCCGTGTGCCAAAAATAGGCCGCGGGCACAGCCGTACCCGAAGGTCGGGGTGCCAAAGCCCCCCTACGGAAAAATGCCCAAAAAATGGGTGGGCTATAGCCTTGGGGGGTGGGGTAGGCGAACTTCGTCCGCCGGACTCGGAATGGGGCAAGACTATACGAGGGGCCTTCGTGTGCCAAAAATAGGACGCGGGCAAAGCCTACCCCAAAAATTTGGTGGCCCTGCGGAAAAATACCCAAAAAACGGGTGGGCTATAGCCTTGGGGGGTGGGGCTGGCGAAGTTCGTCCGCCGGACTCGGAATGGGGCAAGACATTGCGAGGGGCCTCCGTGTGCCAAATATAGGCCGTGGACACAGCCGTGCCCAAAAATAAGAGCCCAACGGTCGGGGCGCCAAAGCCCCCCTGCGGAAAAATGCCCAAAAAACGGGTGGGCTATAGCCTTGGGGGGTGGGGCTGGCGAAGTTCGTCCGCCGGACTCGGAATGGGGCTAGACTTTTTGAGGGGTCTCCGTGTGCAAAAAATAATCCACGGACACAGCCACGCCCAAAAATAAGCGCCCGAAGGTCGGGGCGCCAAAGCCCCCCTGCGGAAAAGTGCCCAAAAAACGGTTGGGCTATAGCCTTGGGGGGTGGGGTGGCGATGTTCGTCCGTCGGACTCGGAATGGGGTGAGACTTTGCGTGGGGCAACCGTGTGCCAAAAATAGGCCACGGAAAAAGCCTCGCCCAAAAATAAGCGCCCGAAGGTCGGGGCGCAAAAGTGCCCTGCGGAAAAATGCCCAAAAAACGGGTGGGTTGTAGCCTTGGGGGGTGGGGCTGGCGAAATTCGTCCGCCGGACTCGGGATGGGGTGAGGCTTTGCAAGGGGCCTCCATGTGCCAAAAATAGGCCGCGGTCACATCCGCGCCCAAAAATAAGCGCCCAAAGGTCGGGGCGCCAAAGCCCTCCTGCAGAAAAATACCCAAAAAACGGGTGGGCTACAGCCTTGGGGTTGGGCTGGCGAAGTTCGTCCGCCGGACTCGGAATGGGGCGAGACTTTGCGTGGGACCTCCGTGTGCCAAAAATTGGCCACGGCCACAGGCGCCCCAAAAAATAAGCGCCCGAAGGTCGGGGCACCAAAGTCCCCCCTGCGCAAAAAATGCCCAAAAAAGGGGTGGGCTATAGCCTTGGGGGGTGGGCCTGGCGAAGTTCATATGCCGGACTAGGAATGGGGCGAGACATTGCGAGGGGCCTCCGTGTGCCAAAAATAGGCCGAGGACACAGCCGCGCCCAAAAATAAGCCCCCAAAGGTTGGGGCGCCAAAGCCCCCCTGTGGCAAAATACCCAAAAAACGAGTGGGCTATAGCCTTGGGGGGTGGGGTGGCGAAGTTCGTCCGCTGGACAATTAATGGGACGAGACTTTGCGAGGGGTCTCCGTGTGCGAAAAATAGGCCGCGGACAAAGCCTCGCCCAAAAATAAGCGCCCGAAGGTCGGGGCGCGAAAGCGCCCATGCAGAAAAATGCCCAAAAAACGGGTGGGCTATAGCCTTGGGGGGTGGGGCTGGCGAAGTTCTTCTGCCGGACTCGGAATGGGGCGAGACTTTGCGAGGGGCCTTCGTGCACCAAAAATAGGCTGCGGACTGTGCCACGCCCAAAAATAAGTTCCCGAAGGTCGGGGCGCCAAAGCCCTATGCGGAAAAATGACCAAAAAACGGGTGGGCCATAGCCTTGGGGGTGGGGCTGGCGAAGTTCGTCCGCCGGACTTAGAATGGGGCGAATCTTTGCGATGGGCCTCCGTGTGCAAACAATAGGCCGCCGGAAAAGCCTCGCCCAAAAATAAGCTCCCCTGCGGAAAAATGCCCAAAAAACAGGTGGGCTATAGCCTTGGGGGGTGAGGCTGGCGAAATTCGTCAACCAGAATCGGAATGGGACGAGACTTTGCGAGGTGCCTCCGTGTGCCAAAAATAAGCGCCCGAAGGTCGGGGCACCAAAGCCCCTCTGCAGAAAAATGCCCAAAAAACGGGTGGGCTATAGCCTTGGGGGTGGGGCTGGCGAAGTTCGTCCGCCGGACTCAGAATGGGGCGAGACTTTGCGAGGGGATTCCGTGTGCAAAAAATAGGCCCTGGGTACAGCCGTGCCCAATGGTCGGGGCGCCAAAGCCCCCCTGCGGAAAAATGCCCAAACAACGGGTGCGCTATAGCCTTCGGGGGTGGGGTTGGCGAAGTTCGTCCACCGGACTTGGAATGGGCAGAGACATTACGAGGGGCCTCTGTGCACCAAAAATAGGCCGCGCGCACAGCCGTACCCAAAAATAAGCACCCGAAGGTCGGGGCGCCTAAGTGCCCCTGCGGAAAAATGCCCAAAAAACGGGTGGGCTATAGCCGTGGGGGGTGGGGCTGGCGATGTTCGTCCGCCGGACTCGGAATGGGGTGAGACT
>MKYO02026238.1:223590-250688 GCA_002013955.2 Citrus medica
CCCTGCGGAAAAATGCCCAAAAAACGGGTGGGCTATAGCCTTGGGGGGTGGGGCTGGCGAAGTTCGTCCACCGGACTCGGAATGGGGTGAGACGTTGCGAGCGGCCTCCGTGTGCCAAACATAGGCCACGGCCACAGGCGCCCCCAAAAATAAGAGCCCGAAGGTCAGGGCGCCAAAGCCCCCCTGCGCAAAAAATGCCCAAAAAACGGGTGGGCTATAGCCGTGGGGGGTGGGGCTGGCGATGTTCGTCCGCCGGACTCGGAATGGGGTGAGACTTTGCGAGGGGCGTCCGTGTGCTAAAAATAGGCCGGGGGCAAAGCCTCGCACAAAAATAAGCGCCCGAAGGTCAGGGCGCGAAATCGTCCATGCGGAAAAATGCCCAAAAAACTGGTGGGCTATAGCCCTGGGGGTGGGGCTTGCGAAGTTCGTCCGCCGGACTCAGAATGGGGCGAGACTTTAGGAGGGGCCTCCGTGTGCCAAAAATAGGTCACGGTAATAGCGTCGCCCAAAAATAAGCGCCCGAAGGTTGGCGCCCCTTCGGAAAAATGCCCAAAAAACGGATCGGCTACAACCTCGGGGGGTGGGGCTGGCGAAGTTCGTCTACCGGATTCGGAATGGGGCGAGACTTTTCGAGGGGTCTCCGTGTGCCAAAAATAGGCCGTGGACAGAGCCACGCCCAAAAATAGGCGCCCGAAGGTCGGGGCGCCAAAGCCCCCCTGCGGAAAAATGCCCAAAAAACGGGTGGGCTATAGCCTTGGGGGGTGGGGCTGGCGAAGTTCGTCTGCCGGACTCGGAATAGGGCGAGACTTTACGAGGGGCCTCCGTGTACCAAAAATAGGCCGTGGGGACAGCCTCGCCCAAAATTAAGCGCCCAAAGGCGCCCCCGCAGAAAAATGCCCAAAAAACGGGTGAGCTATAGCCTTGGGGGGTGGGGCTGGCGATGTTCGTCCGCTGGGCTAGGAATGGGGCGAGACTTTGCGAGGGGCTTCCGTGTACGAAAAATAGGCCGTGGGCACAGCCGTGCCCAATGGTCGGGGCGCCAAAGCTCCCCTGCGGAAAAAATACCCAAAAAACGGGTGCGCTATAGCCTTGGAGGGTGGGGCTGGCGAAGTTCGTCCGCCGGACTTGGAATGCGCCGAGACATTGCGAGGGGCCTCCGTGTACCAAAAATAGGCCACGGGCACAGCCGTACCCAAAAATAAGTGCCCGAAGGTCGGGGCGCCTAAGCGTCCTTCGGAAAAATGCCCAAAAAACGGGTGGGCTATAGCCGTGGGGAGTGGGGCTGGCGATGTTCGTCTGCCGGACTCGGAATCGGGTGAGACTTTGCGAGGGGCCTCCATGAGCTAAAATTAGGCTGCGGCCAAAGCCTTGTTGAAAAATAAGCGCCCGAAGGTTGGGGACCGAAAGCGCCCACGCGGAAAAATGCCCAAAAAACGGGTGGGCTATAGCCTTGGGGGTGGGGCTGGCGAAGTTCGTCCGCCGGACTCAGAATGGGGCAAGACTTTAGTGGGCTATAGCCGTGGGGAGTGGGGCTGGCGATGTTCGTCTGCCGGACTCGGAATCGGGTGAGACTTTGCGAGGGGCCTCCATGAGCTAAAATTAGGCTGCGGCCAAAGCCTTGTTGAAAAATAAGCGCCCGAAGGTTGGGGACCGAAAGCGCCCACGCGGAAAAATGCCCAAAAAACGGGTGGGCTATAGCCTTGGGGGTGGGGCTGGCGAAGTTCGTCCGCCGGACTCAGAATGAGGCAAGACTTTACGAGGGGCCTCCGTGCACCAAAAATAGGCCACGGGAAAAGCGTCGCCCAAAAATAAGCGCCCGAAGGTTGGCGCCCCTTCGGAAAAATGCCCAAAAAACGGGTGGGCTACAACCTCGGGGGGTGGGGCTGGCGAAGTTCGTCTACCGGACTCGGAATGGGGCGAGACTTTTTGAGGGGTCTCCGTGTGCCAAAAATAGGCCGCGGATACAGCCACGCCCAAAAATAGGCGCCTGAAGGTCGGGGCGCCGAAGCCCCTCTGCGGAAAAATGCCCAAAAAACGGGTGGGCTACAACCTCGGGGGGTGGGGCTGGCGAAGTTCGTCTGCCGGACTCGGAATGGGGTGAGACTTTACGAGGGGCCACCGGGTGCCAAAAATAGGCCGCGGGCAAAGGTTCGCTGAAAAATAGGCACCCGAAGGTCGGCGCCCCTGCGGAAAAATGCCCAAAAAACAGGTGGGCTATAGCCTTGGGGGGTGGGGCTGGCGAAGTTCGTCTGCCGGACTCGGAATGGGGTGAGACTTTGCGAGGGGCCTCCATGTACCAAAATTAGGCCACTGGGAAAGCCTCGCCCAAAATTAAGAGCCCAAAGGTAGGGGCGCCAAAGCGCCCCTGCGGAAATATGCCCAAAAAACGGGTGGGCTATAGCCTTGGGGGGTGGGGCTGGCGAAGTTCGTCTGCCGGACTCGGAATGGGGCCAGACTTTGCGAGGGGCCTCCGTGTACCAAAAATAGGCCGTGGGGACAGCCTCGCCCAAAATTAAGCGCCCAAAGGCGCCCCCGGAGAAAAATGCCCAAAAAATGGGTGAGCTATAGCCTTGGGGGGTGGGGCTGGCGAAGTTCGTCCGCTGGGCTAGGAATGGGGCGAGACTTTGCGAGGGGCTTCCGTGTGTGAAAAATAGGCCGTGGGCACAGCCGTGCCCAATGGTCGGGTCGCCAAAGCTCCCCTGCGGAAAAATACCCAAAAAACGGGTGCGCTATAGCCTTGGAGGGTGGGGCTGGCGCACTTCGTCCGCCGGACTTGGAATGCGCCGAGACATTGCGAGGGGCCTCCGTGTACCAAAAATAGGCCGCGGGCACAGCCGTACCCAAAAATAAGTGCCCGAAGGTCGGGGCGCCTAAGCGTCCTTCGGAAAAATGCCCAAAAAACGGGTGGGCTATAGCCGTGGGGACTGGGGCTGGCGATGTTCGTCCGCCGGACTCGGAATCGGGTGAGACTTTGCGAGGGGCCTCCATGAGCTAAAATTAGGCTGCGGGCAAAGCCTTGTCGAAAAATAAGCGCCCGAAGGTTGGGGACCGAAAGCTCCCACGCGGAAAAATGCCCAAAAAACGGGTGGGCTATAGCCTTGGGGGTGGGGCTGGCGAAGTTCGTCCGCCGGACTCAGAATGAGGCAAGACTTTACGAGGGGCCTCCGTGCACCAAAAATAGGCCACGGGAAAAGCGTCGCCCAAAAATAAGCGCCCGAAGGTTGGCGCCCCTTCGGAAAAATGCCCAAAAAACGGGTGGGCTACAACCTCGGGGGGTGGGGCTGGCGAAGTTCGTCTACCGGACTCGGAATGGGGTGAGACTTTTCGAGGGGTCTCCGTGTGCCAAAAATAGGCCGCGGACACAGCCACGCCCAAAAATAGGCGCCCGAAGGTCGGGGCGCCGAAGCCCCTCTGCGGAAAAATGCCCAAAAAACGGGTGGGCTATAGCCTTGTGGGGTGGGGTGGCGAAGTTCGTCCGCCGGACAAGGAATGGGGTGAGACTTTACGAGGGGCCACCGGGTGCCAAAAATAGGCCGCGGGGAAAGGTTCGCTGAAAAATAGGCACCCGAAGGTCGGCGCCCCTGCGGAAAAATGCCCAAAAAACAGGTGGGCTATAGGCTTGGGGGGTGGGGCTGGCGAAGTTCGTCTGCCGGACTCGCAATGGGGCGAGACTTTGCGGGAGGCCTCCGTGTACCAAAATTAGGCCGTGGGGAAAGTCTCGCCCAAAATTAAGCGCCCAAAGGTAGGGGCGCCAAAGCGCCCCTGCGGAAATATGCCCAAAAAACGGGTGGGCTATAGCCTTGGGGGGTGGGGCTGGCGAAGTTCGTCCGCCGGACTCGGAATGGGGCGAGACTTTGCGAGGGGCCTCCGTGTACCAAAAATAGGCCGTGGGGAAAGCCTCGCACAAAATTAAGCGCCCAAAGGTAGGGGCGCCAAAGCGCCCCTGCAGAAAAATGCCCAAAAAACGGGTGAGCTATAGCCTTGGGGGGTGGGGCTGGCGAAGTTCGTCCGCCGGGCTAGGAATGGGGCGAGACTTTGCGAGGGGTTTCCGTGTGCGAAAAATAGGCCGTGGACACAGCCGTGCCCAATGGTCGGGGTGCCAAAGCCCCCCTGCGGAAAAAATACCCAAAAAACGGGTGCGCTAGCAGGGTGGGGCTGGCGAAGTTCGTCCGCCGGAGTTGGAATGGGCTGAGACATTGCGAGCGGCCTCCGTGTACCAAAAATAGGCCGCGGGCACAGCCGTACCCAAAAATAAGTGCCCGAAGGCCGGGGCGCCTAAGCGCCCTTCGGAAAAATGCCCAAAAAACGGGTGGACTATAGCCGTGGGGGGTGGGGCTGGCGATGTTCGTCCGCCGGACTCGGAATCGGGTGAGACTTTGCGAGGGGCCTCCGTGAGCTAAAATTAGGCCGCGGGCAAAGGCTTGTCGAAAAATAAGTGCCCGAAGGTTGGGGAGCGAAAGCGCCCATGCGGAAAAATGCCCAAAAAACGGGTGGGCTATGGCCTTGGGGGTGGGGCTGGCGAAGTTCGTCCGCCGGACTCAGGATGGGATGAGACTTTGCGAGGGGCCTCTGTGTGCCAAAAATAGACCGCGGGAAAAGCGTCGCCCAAAAATAAGCGCCCGAAGGTCGAGGCGCCTAAGCGCCTCTGCGGAAAAATGCCCAAAAAACGGGTGGGCAATAGCCTTGGGGAGTGGGTCTGGCGAAGTTCGTCTACCAGACTCGGAATGGGGCGAGACTTTTCAAGGGGTCTCCGTGTCCCAAAAATAGGCCGCGGACACAGCCGCGACCAAAAATAAGCGCCCGAAGGTCGGGGCGCCAAAGCTCCCCTGCGGAAAAATGCCCAAAAAACGGGTGGGGTATAGCCTGGGGGGGTGGGGTGGCGAAGTTCGTCCGCGGGACTCGGAATGGGACGAGACTTTGCGAGGGGCCTCCTTGTGCTAAAAATAGGCCATGGGCACAGCTGCGCCCAAAAATAAGAGCCAGAAGGTCAGATCGCCAAAGCCCCTATGCAGAAAAATGCCCCAAAAACGGGTGGGGTATAGCCTTGGGGGGTGGGGTGGCGAAGTTCGTCCGCCGGACTCGGAATGGGGCGAGACTTTGCGAGGGGCCACCGTGTGCCAAAATAAGGCCGTGGGCAAAGCCTCACCCAAAAACAGCCGCCCGAAGGTCGGGGCGCCAAAGCGCCCCTGCGGAAAAATGCCCAAAAAATGGGTGGGCTATAGCCTTGGGGGGTGGGGCAGGAAAAGTTCGTCCGATGGACTTGGAATGGGGAGAGACTTTGCGAGGGGCCACCATGTGCCAAAAAAAGGCCGCGGGCAAACCCTCGCTCAAAAATAGGCTCCCGAAGGTTGGGGCTCCAAAGCCCCCCAGCGGATGAATGCCAAAAAAACGGGTGGGCTATAGCCTTGGAGGTGGGGCTGGCGAAGTTCGTCCGCCGGACTCAGAATGGGGTGAGTCTTTGCGAGGGGCCTCCGTGTGCCAAAAATAGGCCGCGGGCATAGCCGCACCCGAAGGTTGGGGCGCCAAAACCCCCCTACGGAAAAATGCCCAAAAAACGGGTGGGCTATAGCTGTGGTGGGTGGGGCTGGCAATGTTCGTCCGCCGGACTCGGAATGGGGTGAGACTCTGTGAGGGGCCTCCGTGTGCCAAAAATAGGCCGCGGGCAAATCCTCACCCAAAAATAAGTGCCCGAAGGATGGGGCGCCAAAGCGCCCCTGCGGACAAATGCCCAAAAAGCGGGTTGGCTATAGCCTTGGGGGGTGGGGCAGGCGAAGTTCGTCCGCCGGACTTGGAATGGGGCGAGCCTTTGCGAGGGGACTCCGTGTACCAAACATAGGCCATATCCATAGCCGCCCCCAAAGATAAGCGCCCGAAGGTCGGGGCGCCAAAGCCCCCCTGCGCAAAAAATGCCCAAAAAACGGGTGGGCTATAGCCTTGGGGGATGGGGCTGTCGAAGTTCATCCGCCGGACTCGGAATGGGACGAGACTTTACGAGGGGTATCCGTGTGCCAAAAATAGGCCGCGGGCACAGCTACGCACAAAAATAAGCACACGCAGGTTGGGGCGCCAAAGCCCCCCTGTGGAAAAATGCCCAAAAAACGGGTAGCCTATAGCCTTGGGTGGTAGCGGTGGGGCCGGCAAAGTTCGTCCGCCGGACTCAGAATGGGGCTTGACTTTGAGACGGGCCTCCGTGGTAAAAAAAATAGGACGCGGGCACAGCCACGTCCAAAAATAAGTGCCCGAAGGTCGGTGCGCCAAAGCCCATCTACGGAAAAATGCCCAAAAAATGGGTGGGGTATAGCCTTGGGGGGTGGGGCTGGCGAAGTTCGTCCGACGGATTCGGAACGGGGTGAAACTTTACGAGGGGCCTCCGTCTGCCAAAAATAGGCCACGGGCATAGCCGCGCCCAAAAATAAGCGCCCGAAGGTTGGGGCGCCAAGGCCCCCCTGCGGAAAAATGCCCAAAAAATGGGTTGGATATAGCCTTGGGGGTGGGGCTGGCGAAGTTCGTCCGCCAGACGAGGAATGGGGCGAGACTTTGCGAGGGGCCTGCGTGTACCAAAAATAGGCCGCGGGCACAGCCGCGGCCAAAAATAAGTGCCCGAAGGTCGTGGCGCCATAGCCCCCCTGCGGAAAAATGCCCAAAAACTGGGTAGACCATAGCCTTGGGGGGTGGTGCTGGTGAAGTTCGTCCGCCGGACTCGGAATGGGGTGAGACTTTGCGATGGGTCTCCATGTGCCAAAAATAGGCCGCGGGCACAGCCGCGACAAAAAATAAACGCCCGAAGCTAGGGGCGCCAAAGCCCCCTTTTTGAAAAAATGCCTAAAAAACGGGTGGCCTATAGCCTTGGGTTTAGGGCCGGCGAAGTTCGTGCGCCGGACTCGGAATGGGACGAGACTTTGCAAGGGGCCTCCGTGTGCCAAAAATAGGCCGCGGGCACAGCCGCGCCAAAAAATAACCGCCCGAAGGTCGGGGCGCCAATGTCCCCCTGCGGAAAAATACCCAAAAAACGGGTGGGCAATAGCCTTGGGGGATGGGGCTGGCGAAGTTCGTCCTCCGGACTCGGAATGGGGTGAGAGTATGCGAGGTGCCTCCATGTGCCCAAAATAGGCCGCAGGCACAGCCGCGACAAAAAATAAGCACCCGAAGGTCGGGGCGCCAAAGCCCTCCTACGGAAAAATGCCCAAAAAACGGGTGGGCCATAGCCTCGGAGGGTGGGGCTGTCGAAGTTCCTCCGCCGGAGTCGGAATGGGGCGAGACTTTGCGAGGGGCCTCTGTGTGCAAAAAATAGGCCGCGGGCACAGCCGCGCCCAAAAATAAAAGCCCGAAGGTCGCCCTCCTGTGGAAAATTGCCCAAAAAACGGGCGGGCTATAGCCTTGGGGGGTGGGGCTGTCGAAGTTCGGGCACCGCACTCGGAATGGGATGAGACTTTACGAGCGGCCTCCGTGTGCCGAAAATAGGCCGCGCGCGCAGCCGCGCCCAAAGTTCGGAGCGCCAAAGCCCCCCTGCGGAAAAATGCCCAAAAAATGGGAGGGCTACAGCCTTGGGGGTGGGGCTGGCGAAGTTCGTCCGCCGGACTTGGAATGGGGCGAGACTTGGCAAGGGCCCTCCATGTACCCAAAATAGGCTGCGGCCACAGCCGCGCCCAAAAATAAGCAGCCGAAGGTCGGGGCGCCAGAGCCCCCTGCAGAAAAATGCCCAAAAAACGGGTGGGCTACAGCCGTGGGGGGTGGGACTGGCGAAGTTCGTCCACCGGACTCGGAATGTGACGGGACTTTGCGAGGCGCCTCCGTGTACGAAAAATAGGCCGCGGGCAGAGCTGCACCCAAAAATAAGCGCCCGAAGGTCGCGGCGCCAAAGCCCTCCTGCGGAAAAATGCCCGAAAAACTGGTGGGCTACAGCCTTGGGTGGTGGGGCTAGAGAAGTTATTCCGCCGGACTTGGAATAGGGTGAGACTTTGCGAGGGGCCTCCGTGTGCCAAAAATAGGCCGCGGGAAAAGCGTTGCCCAAAAATAAGCGGCCGAAGGTCAGGGCGCCAAACCCCCCTGCGGAAAAATGCCCAAAAAACGGGTGGTCTATAGCCTTTGGGGTTAGGGCGGGCGAAGTTCATCCGCCGGACTCGGAATGGGGCGAGAATTTGTGAGGGGCCTCCATATGCCAAAAATGGGCCGCGGGCACAACCGCGCGCAAAAATAAGCGGCCAAAGGTCGGGGCACCAAAGCCCCCTGCAGAAAAATGCCCAAAAAACGGGTGGGCTACAGCCTTGGGGGGTGGGCCTGGCGAAGATCCTCCGTGTCCCAAAAATTGGCCGCGGGTGCAGCCGCGCCCAAAAATAAGCACCCAAAGGTCTGGGCGCCAAAGCCCTCCTGCGGAAAAATACCCAAAAAACGGCGGGCTATAGACTTGGGGGGTGAGGCTGGCGATATTCGTCCGCCGGACTCGGAATGGGTGGAGACTTTGTGCGGGGACTCCGTGTGCAAAAAATAAGCCGCGGGCACAGTCGCGCCCAAAAATAAGTGCCCGAATGTCTGGGTGCCAAAGCCCCCCTGCAGAAAAATGACCAAAAAAACGGGTGGGCTATAGCCTTGGGGAGTGGGTCTGGCGAAGTTCGTCCGCCGGACTCGGAATGGGGCGAGACTTTGCGACGGGCATCCGTATGTCAAAAATAGGCCGCGGACACAGTCGAGCCCAAAAATAAGCGCCCGACGGTCGGGGCACCAAAGCCCTGATTCGGAAAAATGCCCAAAAAATGGGTGGGCTATATCCTTGGAGGGTGGGGCTGGCGAAGTTTGTCCGCCAGACTCGGAATGGGGCGAGACTTTGCGAAGAATCTCCATATGCCAAAAATAGGCCGCAGGTGCAGCTGCGCCCAAAACTAAGCGCCCGAAGGTTGGGGCGCCAAAGCCCAGCTGCGGAAAAATGCCAGAAAAACGGGTGGGCTATATCCTTGGGGGGTGGGGCTGGCGAAGTTCGTGCGCCACACTCGGAATGGGGCGAGACTTTACGAGGGGCCTCCGTGTGCCAAAAATAGGCCGCCGGCACAGCCACGCCCAAAAATAAGCAGCCGAATGTCGGGGCGCCAGACCCCGCTGCAGAAAAATGCCCAAAAAACGGGTGGGCTACAGCCTTGGGGGGTGGGGCCGGCGAAGTTCGTCCACCGGACTCGGAATGGGGCGGGACTTTGCGAGGGGCCTTCGTGTGCCAAAAATAGGCCACGGGCAAAGCCGCGTCCAAAAATAAGCGCCCGAAGGTTGCGGCGCCAAAGCCCTTCTGCGGAAAAATGCCCAAAAAATGGGTGGGCAACAACCTTGGGTGGTGGGGCTGGCGAAGTTATTCCACTGGACTTGGAATGGGGTGAGACTTTGCGAGGGGCCTCCGTGTGCCAAAAATAGGCCACGGGAAAAGCTTTGCCCAAAAATAAGCGCCTGAAGGTCGGGGCGCCAAAGCCCCCCTGCAGAAAAATGCCCAAAAAATGGGTGGGCTATATCCTTGGGGGGTGGGGCTGGCGAAGTTCGTCCGCTAGACTCGGAATGGGGCGAGACTTTACGAAGAGTCTCCGTATGCCAAAAATAGGTTGCAGGCACAGCTGCTCCCAAAACTATGCACCCGAAGGTCGGGGCACCAAAGCCCCGCTGCGGAAAAATGCCCAAAAAACGGGTGGGCTATAGCCTTGGGGAGTGGGGCTGGCGATGTTCGTCCACCGGACTCGGAATGGGGCGAGACTTTGCCAAGAGTCTCCGTGTGCCAAAAATAGGCCGCAGGCGCAGCCGCACCCAAAAATAAGCGCCCGAAGGTCGGGGCACCAAAGCCCCGCTGCGGAAAAATGGCCAAAAAATGGGTGGGCTATATCCTTGGGGGGTGGGGCTGGCAAAGTTCATCCGCCGGACATGGAATGGGGTGAGACATTGTGAGGGGCCTCCGTGTACAAAAAAGAGGCCGCAGCCAAAGCCCCCTGCGGACAAAATACCCATAAAACGGGTGGGCTATAGCCTTGGGGGGTGGGGCTGGCGAAGTTCGTCCGCCGGACTTGGAATGGGGCGAGACTTTGCGAGGGGCCTCTGTGCGCCAAAAATAGGCCGCGGACCCAGCCGCGCCCAAAAATAAACTCCCGAAGGTAGCCCCCCTGCGTAAAAATGCCCAAAAAATGGGTTGGCTATAGCCTTGGGGTGTGGGGCTAGCGAAGTTCGTCAGCCGGACTCGGAATAGGGCGAGACTTTGTGTGGGGCCTCCGTGTGCCAAAAATAGGTCGCGGGTAATGACCCACCCGAAAATAAGCACCCGAAGGTCAGAGCGCCAAAGCCCCCCTGCGGAAGAATGCCCAAAAAATGGGTGGGCTATAGCCTTGGGGGGTGCGGCTGGCGAAGTTCGTCCGCCAGACTCGGAATGGGACGAGTCTTTGCGAGGGGCCACTGTGTGCCAAAAGTAGGCCGCGGGCACAGCCGCGAACAAAGCCCCCATGCGGAAAAATGCCCAAAAAACGGGTGGCCTATAGCCCTCGGGGGTGGGACTGGCGAAGTTCGTCCGCCGGACTTGGAATGGGCCAGACTTTGCGAGGGGCCTCTGTGGGCCAAAAATAGGCTGCGGACACAGCTGCGCCCAAAAATAATCGCCCAAAGGTCGGGCGCCAAAGCCCCCCTACGGAAAAATGCCCAAGAAACGGGTTGGCTATATCCTTGGGGGGTGGGGATGGCGAAGTTCGTCCGCCGGACTCGGAATGGGACGAGTCTTTGTGAGGGGCCTCTGTGTGCCAAAAGTAGGCCGCGGACACAGCTGCGCCCAAAAATAATCGCCCAAAGGTCGGGGCGCCAAAGCCCCCCTACGGAAAAATGCCCAAAAAACGGGTTGGCTATATCCTTGGGGGGTGGGGATGGCAAAGTTCGTCCGCCGGACTCGGAATGGGACGAGTCTTTGTGAGGGGCCTCTGTGTGCCAAAAATAGGCCGCGAGCACAGCCGCGCTAAAAAAGAAGCGCCCGAAGGTCGGGGCGCCAAAGCCCCCCTACGGAAAAATGCCCAAAAAAGGGTGGGCTATAGCCATGGGGGGTGGGGCTGGCGAACTTCGTCCGCCGGACTCGGAATGGGACGAGTCTTTGTGAGGGGCCTCTGTGTGCCAAAAATAGGCCGCGAGCACAGCCGCGCTAAAAAAGAAGCGCCCGAAGGTCGGGGCGCCAAAGCCCCCCTACGGAAAAATGCCCAAAAAAGGGTGGGCTATAGCCATGGGGGGTGGGGCTGGCGAACTTCGTCCGCCGGACTCGGAATGGGACGAGTCTTTGTGAGGGGCCTCTGTGTGCCAAAAATAGGCCGCGAGCACAGCCGCGCTAAAAAAGAAGCGCCCGAAGGTCGGGGCGCCAAAGCCCCCCTACGGAAAAATGCCCAAAAAAGGGTGGGCTATAGCCATGGGGGGTGGGGCTGGCGAACTTCGTCCGCCGGACTCGGAATGGGACGAGTCTTTGTGAGGGGCCTCTGTGTGCCAAAAATAGGCCGCGAGCACAGCCGCGCTAAAAAAGAAGCGCCCGAAGGTCGGGGCGCCAAAGCCCCCCTACGGAAAAATGCCCAAAAAAGGGTGGGCTATAGCCATGGGGGGTGGGGCTGGCGAACTTCGTCCGCCGGACTCGGAATGGGACGAGTCTTTGTGAGGGGCCTCTGTGTGCCAAAAATAGGCCGCGAGCACAGCCGCGCTAAAAAAGAAGCGCCCGAAGGTCGGGGCGCCAAAGCCCCCCTACGGAAAAATGCCCAAAAAAGGGTGGGCTATAGCCATGGGGGGTGGGGCTGGCGAACTTCGTCCGCCGGACTCGGAATGGGACGAGTCTTTGTGAGGGGCCTCTGTGTGCCAAAAATAGGCCGCGAGCACAGCCGCGCTAAAAAAGAAGCGCCCGAAGGTCGGGGCGCCAAAGCCCCCCTACGGAAAAATGCCCAAAAAAGGGTGGGCTATAGCCATGGGGGGTGGGGCTGGCGAACTTCGTCCGCCGGACTCGGAATGGGACGAGTCTTTGTGAGGGGCCTCTGTGTGCCAAAAATAGGCCGCGAGCACAGCCGCGCTAAAAAAGAAGCGCCCGAAGGTCGGGGCGCCAAAGCCCCCCTACGGAAAAATGCCCAAAAAAGGGTGGGCTATAGCCATGGGGGGTGGGGCTGGCGAACTTCGTCCGCCGGACTCGGAATGGGACGAGTCTTTGTGAGGGGCCTCTGTGTGCCAAAAATAGGCCGCGAGCACAGCCGCGCTAAAAAAGAAGCGCCCGAAGGTCGGGGCGCCAAAGCCCCCCTACGGAAAAATGCCCAAAAAAGGGTGGGCTATAGCCATGGGGGGTGGGGCTGGCGAACTTCGTCCGCCGGACTCGGAATGGGGCGAGACTTTGCGAGGGTCCTCCGTGTGCCAAAAATAGGCCGCGAGCACAGCCGCGCTAAAAAAGAAGCGCCCGAAGGTCGGTGCGCCAAAGCCCCCCTGCGGAAAAATGAACAAAAAACGGGTGGGCTATAGCCATGGGGGGTGGGGCTGGCGAAGTTCGTCCGCCGGACTCGGAATAGGGTGATACTTTGCGAGGGGCCTGTCTGTGCCAAAAATCGGCTACGGGCACAGGCGCGCCCAAAAACAAACGCCCAAAGGTCGGGGCGCCAAAGCCCCCCTGCGGAAAAATGCCCAAAAAACGGGTTGGCTATAGCCTTGGGGGGTGGGGCTGGCGAAGTTCGTCCGCCGGACTCGGCATGGGGTGAGACTTTATGAAGAGTCTCCGTGTGCCAAAAATAGGCCGCGGGCACAGGCGCGCCCAAAAATTAACGCCCGAAGGTCGGGGCACCAAAGCCCCCCTGCGGAAAAATGCCCAAAAAACGGGTGGGCTATAGCCTTGGGGGGTGGGTCCTCCGAAGTTCATCCACCCGACTCGGAATGGGGTGACACTTTACGAGGGGCCTCCATGTGCCAAAAATCGGATGCGGGCACAGCCGCGCCCAAAAATAAGCTCCTGAAGGTCAGGGGGCCAAAGCCCCCCTGCGGAAAAATGCCCAAAAAACGGGTGGGCTATAACCTTAGGGGGTGGGTAAGGCGAAGTTCCTCCGCCAGACTCGGAATGGGGAAAGACTTTGTGAGGTGCCTGCCTGTGCCAAAAATAGGCCGCGGGCACAGCCGCGGCCAAAAATAAGGCGCCGAAGGTCGGGGCGCCAAAGCCCCCCTGCGGAAAAATGCCCAAAAAACGGGTGGGCTATAACCTTAGGGGGTGGGTAAGGCGAAGTTCGTCCGCCAGACTCGGAATGGGGCAAGACTTTGTGAGGTGCCTGCTTCTGCCAAAAATAGGCCGCGGGCACAGCCGCGGCCAAAAATAAGGCGCCGAAGGTCGGGGCGCCAAAGCCCCCCTGCGGAAAACTGCCCAAAAAATGGGTGGGCTACAACTTGGGGGGTGGGGCTGGCAAAGTTCGTACGCCGGACTCGGAATGGGACGAGACTTTGCGAGGGGCCTCCATGTGCCAAAAATATGCTTCGGGTACAGCCTCGCCCAAAAATAAGTGCCCGAAGGTCTGGGTGCTAAAGCCCCCCTGCGGAAAAATGCGCAAAAAACGGGTGGGCTATAGCCTTGGTGGGTGGGACTGGCGAAGTTCGTCCGCCGGACTCGGAATGGGGCGAGACTTTGTGAGGGGCCTCTGTGTGCCAAAAATAAGCCGCGGGCACAGCCGCACCCAAAAAAAAGCGCCCGAAGTTCGGGGCGCCAAAGCCCCCCTGCGGAAAACTGCCCAAAAAATGGGTGGGCTACAACCTTGGGGGGTGGGGCTGGCGAAGTTCGTCCGCCGGACTCGGAATGGGGCGAGTCTTTGCGAGGGGCCTCCGTGTGCCAAAAATAGGCCACGGGTACAGCCTCACCCAAAAATAAGTGCCCGAAGTTCGGGGCGCCTAATCCCCCCTGCGGAAAATTGGCCAAAAAACGGGTGGGCTATAGCCTTGGGGGGTGGGGCTGGCGAAGTTCGTCTGCCGAACTCGGAATGGGGTGAGACATTGTGAGGGGCCTCCGTTTGCCAAAAATAGATCGTGGGCACAGCCGCAGCCAAAAATAAGCGCACGAAGGTCAGGGCGCCAAAGCCCCCCTGCGGAAAACTGCCCGAAAAACGGGTGGGCTACAACCTTGGGGGGTGGGGCTGGCGAAGTTCGTCCCCGGACTCGGAATTGGGCAAGACTTTGCGAGGGGCCTCCGTGTGCCAAAAATAGGCCGCCGGTACAGCCTCGCCCAAAAATAAGGGCCCGAAGGTCGGGGCGCCTAAGCCCCCCTGCGGAAAATTGGCCAAAAAACGGGTGGGCTATTGCCTTGGGGGGTGGGGCTGGCGAGGTTCGTCCGCCGAACTCGGAATGGGACGAGACTTTGTGAGGGGCCTCCATTTGCCAAAAATAGATCGCGGGCACAGCCGCACCCAAAAATAAGCGCACGAAGGTCGGGGCGCCAAAGCCCCCCTGCGGAAAAAGGACCAAAAAACGGGTGGGCTATATAGCCTTGGGGGGTGGGGTTGACGAAGTTCGTCCGCCAGACTCGGAATGGGGCGAGAGTTTGCGAGGGGCCTCCCTATGCCAAAAATAAACTACGGGCACAGTCGCGCCAAAAAATAAGCGCCCGAAGGTCGGTGCGCCAAAGCCCCCTGCGGAAAAATGCCCAAAAAACGGGTGGGCTATAGCCTTGGGGTGTGGGTCAGGCGAAGTTCGTCCGCCGGACTCGGAAAACTGCGTGTGCCAAAAATAGGCCGCGGGCACAGGTGCGCCCGAAGGTCGGGTTGCCGAAGTCCCCCTGCGGAAAACTGCCTAAAAAACGAGTGGGTAACAGCCTTGGGGGGTAGGGCTGGCGAAGTTCGTCCGCCGGACTCGGAATGGGGCGAGTCCTTGTGAGGGGCCTCTGTGTGCCAAAAATAGGCCACGGTCACAGTCACGCCCAAAAATAAACGCCAGAAGGTCGTGGCGCCAAAGCCCCCCCGTGGAAAAATGCCTAAAAAACGGCTGGGCTATAGCCTTGGTGGGTGGAGCTGGCGAAGTTCATCCGCCAAACTCAGAATGGGACGAGACTTTGCGAGGAGTCCCCGTGTGCCAAAAATAGGCCACGGACACAGCCGCGCCCAAAAGTAACCGCCCGAACGTCGGGGCGCCAAAGCCCCCAGTGAAAAAATGCCCAAAAAACGGGTGGGCTATAGCCTTGGGGGGAGGGGCTGGCGAAGTTCGTCCGCCGGTCCTAGAATGCGGCGAGACTTTACGAGGGGCCTCCGTGTGCCAAAAATAGGCCGCGGGCACAGCGGGGGTTGGCTATAGCCTTGGTGGGTGGGGACGGCGAAGTTCATCCGCCGGACTCGGAATGGAGTGAGAGTTTGTGGGCGGCCTCCCTCTGCCAAAAATTGGCCATGGCCACAGCTACGCCCAAAAATAAGTGCCCAAAGGTTGCGACGCCAAAGCTCCCCTGCGGATAAATGCCCAAAAAACGGGTGGGCGATAGCCTTGGGGGTTGGGGCTGGCAAAGTTCGTCCGCCGGACTCGGAATGGGGTGAGAGACTTTGCGAGGGGCCTCCGTGTGCCAAAGCTAGGCCGCGGTCACAGCCAGGCCCAAAAATAAGCTCCCGAAGGTTGTGACGCCAAAGGCCCCTGCAGAAAAATGCCCAAAAAATGGGTGGGCTATAGCCTTGGGGGGTGGGGCTGGCGAAGTTCATCCGCCGGACTCGGAGTGGGGCGAGACTTTGCGAGGAGTCTCCGTGTGCCAAAAATAGGCCGCGGGCACAGTCGCGACCAAAAATCAGCGCCCAAAGGTCGGGGCGCCAAAGCCCCCCTGCGGAAAAATACCCAAAAAACGGGTGTGCTATAGCCTCGGCGGTGGGGCTGGCGAAGTTCGTCCGCCGGACTCGGAAGGGGGCGAGTCTTTGTTAGGGGCCTCCGTGTGCCAAAAATAAGCCGCGGCCACAGCCGTGCCCAAAAATAAGTGATCGAAGGTCGGGGCGCCAAAGCCCCCCCGTGGAAAAATGCCCAAAAAACTGGTGTGCTATAGCCTTGGGGGGTGGGGCTGGCGAAGTTCGCCTGCCGGACTCGGAATGGGGCGAGACTTTGCGAGGCGCCTCTGTGTGCCAAAAATAGGGCGCGGGCACAGCCGCGCCCAAAAACAAGGGCCCGAAGGTCGGAGCGCCAAAGGCACCCTGCAGAAAAATGACCAAAAAACGGGTGGGCTATAGCCTTGGGGAGTGGGGCTGGCGAAGTTCGCCTGCCGGACTCGGAATGGGGCGAGACTTTCCGAGGGGCCTCCGTGAGCCGAAAATAGGCTGCGGGCACAGCCGCCGTCAAAAATAAGCGCCCGAATGTCAGGGCGCCAAAGACCCCCTGCGGAAAAATGCCCAAAAACCGGGTGGGCTATAGTCTTGGGGGGTGGGGCTGGCGAAGTTCGTCCGCCGGACTCGGAATGGGGTGAGACTTTGCGAGGGGCCTCCGTGTGCCAAAAATAGGCGACGGACATAGCCACGCCCAAAAATAAGTGCTCGAAGGTCGAGGCGCCAAAGCCCCCCTGAGGTAAAATGCCCAAAAAACGGGTGGGCTATAGCCTTGGGGGTTGGGGCAGGTCAAGCTCATCGGCCGGACTCGGAATAGGGTGACACTTTACGAGGGGCCTCCGTGTGCCAAAAATAGGCCGCGGGTACAGCCACGCCGAAAAATAAGCAACTAAAGGTCGGGGTGCCAAAGCCCCCCTGCGGAAAAATGCCCAAAAAACGGGTGGGCTATAGCCTCGGGGTGTGGGGCCGGCGAAATTGGTCCGTCGGACTCAGAATGGGGCGAGACTTTGCGAGGGGCCTCCGTGTCCCAAAAATAGGCCGCGGGCTCAGCCACTCCAAAAAATAAGTGCCCAAAGGTCGGGGCGCCAAAGGCCCCCTGCGGAAAAATGACCAAAAAACGGGTGGGCTATAGCCTTGGGGGGTGGTGTTGGCGAAGTTCGCCCGCCAGACTCGGAATGGGGTGAGACTTTGCGAGGGACCACCGTGTGTTAAAAATAGGCCGCAGGAACCGGCCGCGGCCAAAAATAAGCACCCGAATGTCGGGGCACCAAAGCCCCCCTGCGGAAAAATGCTCAAAAACCGGGTGGGCTATAGTCTTGGGGGGTGGGGCTGGCGAAGTTCGTCCGCCGGACTCGGAATGGGGCGAGACTTTTTGAGGGGCCTCCGTGTGCCAAAAATAGGCCAAAGGTCGGGGCGCCAAAGCCCCCCTGCGGAAAAATGCCCAAAAAACGGGTGGGCTATAGTCTTGGGGGGTGGGGCTGGCGAAGTTCGTCCGCCGGACTCGGAATGGGGTGAGACTTTGCGAGGGGCCTCCGTGTGCCAAAAATAGGCGACGGACATAGCCACGCCCAAAAATAAGTGCTCGAAGGTCGAGGCGCCAAAGCCCCCCTGAGGTAAAATGCCCAAAAAACGGGTGGGCTATAGCCTTGGGGGTTGGGGCAGGTCAAGCTCATCGGCCGGACTCGGAATAGGGTGACACTTTACGAGGGGCCTCCGTGTGCCAAAAATAGGCCGCGGGTACAGCCACGCCGAAAAATAAGCAACTAAAGGTCGGGGTGCCAAAGCCCCCCTGCGGAAAAATGCCCAAAAAACGGGTGGGCTATAGCCTCGGGGTGTGGGGCCGGCGAAATTGGTCCGTCGGACTCAGAATGGGGCGAGACTTTGCGAGGGGCCTCCGTGTCCCAAAAATAGGCCGCGGGCTCAGCCACTCCAAAAAATAAGTGCCCAAAGGTCGGGGCGCCAAAGGCCCCCTGCGGAAAAATGCTCAAAAACCGGGTGGGCTATAGTCTTGGGGGGTGGGGCTGGCGAAGTTCGTCCGCCGGACTCGGAATGGGGTGAGACTTTGCGAGGGACCACCGTGTGTTAAAAATAGGCCGCAGGAACCGGCCGCGGCCAAAAATAAGCACCCGAATGTCGGGGCACCAAAGCCCCCCTGCGGAAAAATGCTCAAAAACCGGGTGGGCTATAGTCTTGGGGGGTGGGGCTGGCGAAGTTCGTCCGCCGGACTCGGAATGGGGCGAGACTTTTTGAGGGGCCTCCGTGTGCCAAAAATAGGCCATGGACACAGCCACGCCCAAAAATAAGTGCTCGAAGGTCGGGGCGCCAAAGCCCCCCTACGGAAAAATGCCCAAAAAACGGCTGGGCTATAGCCTTGGGGGGTGGGGCAGGTGAAGTTTATCCGCCGAACTCGAAATGGGGTGAGACTTTGCGAGGGGCCTCCGTGCGCCAAAAATAGGCGGCGGGTGCAGCCATGCCGAAAAATAAGAGCCTAAAGGTCGGGGTGCCAAAGCCCCCCTCCGGAAAAATGCCCAAAAAACGGGTGGGGTATAGCTTTTGGGGGTGGTGGCGAAGTTCGTTCGCCGGACTCGGAATGGGATGAGACTTTGCGAGGGGCCTCCATGTACCAAAAATAGGCCCCGGGCACAGCCGCACCCAAAAATAAGCGCCCGATGGTTGGGGCGCCAAAGCCCCCCTGCGGAGAAATGCCCAAAAAACGGGTGGGCTAAAGCCTTGGGGGGTGGGGCTGGCGAAGTTCGTCCGCCGGACTCGGAATGGGACGAGATTTTATGAGGTGCCTCCGTGCCACGGGCACAGTCGCGCCCATAAATAAACGCCCGAAGGTTGGGGCGCCAAAGCCCCTTTGCAGAAAAATGCCCAAAAAACGGGTGGGCTAAAGCCTTGGGGGGTGGGGCTGGCGAAGTTCGTCCGCCGGACTCGGAGTGGGGCGAGACTTCACAAGGGGCCTCCGTGTTCCAAAAATGGGCCGCGGGCACAGCCACGCCCTAAAATAAGTGCCCGAAGGTCGTGACGCCAAAGCCCCCCTGCGGTAAATTGCCCAAAAAATGGGTGGGCTATAACCTTGGGGGGTGCGGCTGGCGAAGTTTGTCCGCCGGACTCGGAATGGGGTGAGACTTTACGAGGGGCCTCCGTGTGCCAAAAATAGGCCGCGGGCACAACCCCGTCCAAAAATAAGCGCCCGAAGGTCGGAGCGCCAACGGCCCCCTGCGGAAAAATGCCCAAAAAACGGGTGGGCTATAGCATTCGGGGGTGGAGCGGGCGAAGTTCGTGCGCTGGACTCGGAATGGGGTGAGACTTTTCGAGGGGCCTCCGTGGGCCAAAAATAGGCCTTGGGCACAGCCGCGCCCAAAAATAAGCGCCCGAAGGTCGGCGCACCAAAGTCCCCCGGCGGAAAAATGCCCAAAAAACAGGTGGGCGATAGCCTTGGTGGTGGGGTTGGCGAAGTTCGTCTGCCGGACTCGGAATGGGCCGAGACTTTGCTAGGGGCCTCCGTGTGCCAAAAATAGGCCGCGGGCACAATCCCGCCCAAAAATAAGCGCCCGAAGGTCGGCGCACCAAAGTCCCCCGGCGGAAAAATGCCCAAAAAACGGGTGGGCTATAGTCTTGGGGGGTGGGGATGGCGAAGTTCGTCCGCCGGACACGGAATGGGGCGATACTTTGCGAGGGGCCTTCGTGCTGCGGGCACAGCCGTACCCAAAAATAAGCGCCCGAAGATCGGGGCGCCAAAGCCACCCTGCGGAAAAATGCCAAAAAAAAGGGTGGGCTATAGCCTTGGGGGGTGGGGCTGGTGAAGTTCGTCCGCCAGACTCGGAATGGGGCGAGACTTTGCAAGGGGCCTCCGTGTTCCAAAAATAGGCCGCAGGCACAGCCATGCCCAAAAATAAGAGCCCGAAGGTCGGGGCGCCAACGGCCCCCGGCGGAAAAATGCCCAAAAAACGGGTGGGCTATAGCCTTGGGGGATGGGGCTGGCGAAGTTCGTTCACGGGACTCGGAATGGGGCGAGACTTTTCGAGGGGCCTCCGTGTGCCAAAAATAGGCTTCGGACACAGCCGCGCCCAAAATAAGTGCCCGAAGCTTGGGGCGCCAACGGCCCCCTGCGGAAAAATGCCCAAAAAACGGGTGGGCTATAGCCTTGGGGGGTGGGGCTGGCGAAGTTCGTTCGCCGGACTCGGAATGGGGCAAGACATTCCGAGGGGCCTCCGTGTACCAAAAATAGGCCACGGGCACAGCCACGCCCAAAAATAAGCGCNGGGGGGTGGGGCGGGCGAAGTTCGTTCGCCGGACTCGGAATGGGATGAGACTTTCCGAGGGGCCTCCGTGTGCCAAAAATAGGTCGCGGGCACAGCCGCGTCAAAAAATACGCGTCTGAAGGTCGGGGCGCCAAAGCCCCCCTGTGGAGAAATGCCCAAAAAACGGGTGGGCTATAGCCTTTGGGGGGTGGGGCTGGCGAAGTTCGTCCGCCGGACTCGGAATGGGGCGAGAGTTTGCGTGGGGCCTACGTGTGCAAAAACTATGCCGCGGCCACAGCCGCGCCCAAAAATAAGCACCCGAAGGTCGGGGCGCCAAAGCCCCACATGTGGAAAAATGCCCAAAAAACGGGTGGGCTGTATCCTTGGGGAGTGGGGCTGGCGATGTTCGTCCGCCGGACTCGGAATGGGTCGAGACTTTGCGAGGGGCCTCCGTGTGCGAAACATAGGGCCCAACAATAAGTGCCCGAAGGTTGGGACGCCAAAGCCCCTCTGCGGAAAAATGCCCCAAAAACGGGTGGGCTACAGCCTTGGGGGGTGGGGCTGGCGAAGTTCGTCCACCGGACTCGGAATGGGGCGAGACTTGGCGAGGGGTGTCCGTGTACCAAAAATAGGCCGCAGGCACAGCCGCGCCAAAAATAAGTACCCGAAGGTCGGTGCGCCAATGCCCCCCTGCGGAAAAATGCCCAAAAAATAGGTGGGCTATAGCCTTGGGGGGTGGGGCTGACGAAGTTCTCCGCTGGACTCGGAATGGGGCGAGACTTTACGAAGGGCCTCCGTGTGCCAAAAATAGGCCACGGGTACAGCCGCGCCCAAAAATAAGCACCCTAAGGTCGGGGCGCCAAAGACCCCCTGCGGAAAAATGCCCAAAAAACGGGTGGGCTATAGCCTTGGGGGGTTGGGCTGGCGAAGTTCGTCCGCCGGACTCGGAATGGGGTGAGACTTTGCGAGGGGCCTAAGTGTCCCAAAAATAGTCCGTGGCCACAGCCGTACCCAAAAATAAATGCCCGAAGGTCGGGGTGCCAGAGCCCCCCAGCGGAAAAATGCCCAAAAAACGGGTGGGCTATAGCCTTGGGGGGTGGGGTTGGCGAAGTTCGTCCGCCGGACTCGGAATGGGACGAGAGTTTGCGAGGGACCTCCGTGTGCAAAATATATACCGCGGCCACAGCCACGCCCAAAAATAAGCACCCGAAGGTTGGGGCGCCAAAGCCCCCATGCGGAAAAATGCCCAAAAAACGGGTGGGCTGTAGCCTTGGGGAGTGGGGCTGGCGATGTTCGTCCGCCGGACTACGAATGGGGTGAGACTTTTCGAGGGGCCTCCGTGTGCGAAAAATGGGGCCCAAAAATAAGTGCCCGAAGGTCGGGGCGCCAAAGCCCCCCTGCGGAAAAATGCCCAGAAAATGGGTGGGCTTTAGCCTTCGGGGGTGGGGCTGGCGAAGTTCATCCGCCGGACTCGGAATGGCGCGAGACTTTACAAGGGGCCTCCGTGTGCTAAAAATAGTCCGCGGGCACAGCCGCGTCCAAAAATAAGCACCCGAAGGTCGGGGCGCCAAAGCCATCTATGCGGAAAAATGCCCAAATCACGGGTGGGCTGTAGCCTTGGGGAGTGGGGTGGCGATGTTCGTCCGCCGGACTCAGAATGGGGCGAGACTTTGCGAGGGTCCTCTGTGTGTGAAAAATAGGGCAAAAAATAAGTGCCCGAAGCTCGGAGTGCCAAAGCCCCCCTGCGGAAAAATGCCCAAAAAACGGGTGGGCTATAGCCTTCGGGGGTGGAGCGGGTGAAGTTCGTCCGCTGGACTCGGAATGGGGTGAGACTTTACGAGGGGCCTCCATGTGCCAAAAATAGGCCGCGCGCACAGTCGCGTCCAAAAATAAGCGCCCGAAGGTTGGGGCGCCAAAGACCCCCTGCAGAAAAATGCCCGAAAAATGGGTGGGCTATGCCTTGGGGGGTGGGGCTGGCGAAGTTCGTCTACCGGACACGGAATCAGGTGAGAGTTTGCGAGGGGCCTCTGTGTGCCAAAAATAGGCCGCAGACTCAGCCGCACCCAAAAATAAGTGCCCGAAGATCGGGGCGCCAAAGCCCCCCTGCGGAAAAATGCCCAAAAAACGGGTGGGCTATAGCCTTGGGGGGTGGGGCTGGCGAAGTTCGTCCGCCGGACTCGGAATGGTGTGAGAGTTTGTGAGGGGCCTCCATGTGCAAAAAATAGGCCGCGGACACAGCCGCATCCAAAAACAAGCGACCGAAGGTTGGGGCGCGAAAGAACCCCTGCAGAAAAATGCCCAAAAATCGGGTGGGCTATAGCCTTGGGGAGTGCGGCTGGCTAAGTTCGTCCGCCGGACTCGGAATGGGACGTGCCTTTGCGAGGGGCCTCCGTGTGCTAAAAATAGGCCACGGGTACAGCCACGCCCAAAAATAAGAACCCGAAGGTCGGGGCGCCAAAGCCCCCCTGCGGAAAAATGCCCAAAAAACGGGTGGGCTATAGCCTTGGGGGGTGGGGCTGGCGAAGTTCATCCGCCGGACTCAGAATGGGGCGAGACTTTGTGAGGGGCCTACGTGTCCCAAAAATAGTCCGCGGGCACAGCCGTACCCAAAAATAAATGCCCGAAGGTCGGGGCGGCATAGCCCTCTGCGGAAGAATGCCCAAAAAACGGGTGGGCTATAGCCTTGGGGGGTGGGGTTGGTGAAGTTCGTCCGCCGGACTCGGAATGGGACGAGAGTTTGCGAGGGGCCTCCGTGTGCAAAAAATATGCCACGGGCACAGCCGCGCCCAAAAATAAGCACCCGAAGGTCGGGACGCCAAAGCCCCCCCTGTGGAAAAATGCCCAAAAAACGGGTGGGCTATAGCCTTGGGGGGTGGGGTTGGTGAAGTTCGTCCGCCGGACTCGGAATGGGTCGAGACTTTGCGAGGGGCCTCCGTGTGTGAAAAAAAAGGGCCCAACAATAAGTGCCCGAAGGTTGGGGCACCAAAGCCCCCCTGCGGAAAAATGCCGAAAAAACGGGTCGGCTTGGGGGGCGGGGCTGGCGAAGTTCGTCCACCGGACTCGGAATGGGGCGAGACTTGGCGAGGGGTGTCCGTGTACCAAAAATAGGCCGCAGCCACAGCCGCGCCAAAAATAAGCACCCGAAGGTCGGTGCGCCAATGCCCCCCTGCGGAAAAATGCCCAAAAAATAGGTGGGCTATAGCCTTGGGGGGTGGGGCTGGCAAAGTTCTCCGCCGGACTCGGAATGGGGCGAGACTTTACGAAGGGCCTCCGTGTGCCAAAAATAGGCCGCGGGTACAGCCGCGCCCAAAAATAAGCACCCGAAGGTCGGGGCGCCAAAGACCCCCTGCGGAAAAATGCCCAAAAAATGGGTGGGCTATAGCCTTGGGGGGTGGGGCTGGCGAAGTTCGTCTGCCGGACTCGGAATGGGGCGAGACTTTGCGGGGGGCCTAAGTGTCCCAAAAATAGTCCGCGGCCACAGCCGTGCCCAAAAATAAATGCTTGAAGGTCGGGGTACCAGAGCCCCCCTGCGGAAAAATGCCCAAAAAACGGGTGGGTTGTAGCCTTGGGGGGTGGGGTTGGCGAAGTTCGTCCGCCGGACTCGGAATGGGACGAGAGTTTGCAAGGGACCTCCGTGTACAAAAAATATGCCGCGGCCACAGCCGCGCCCAAAAATAAGCACCCGAAGGTTGGGGCTCCAAAGCCCCCCCATGCGGAAAAATGCCAAAAAAACGGGTGGGCTGTAGCCTTGCGGAGTGGGGCTGGCGATGTTCGTCCGCCGGACTACGAATGGGGCGAGACATTGCGAGGGGCCTCCGTGTGCGAAAAATAGGGCCCAAAAATAAGTGCCCGAAGGTCGGGGCACCAAAGCCCCCCTGCGGAAAAATGCCCAAAAAACAGGTGGGCTATAGCCTTGGGGGCTGGGGCTGGCGAAGTTCGTCCGCCGGACTCGGAATGGGGCGAGACCTTGCGAGGGGCCTCCGTGTACCAAAAATATGCCACGGGAGCAGCTGCTCCCAAAAATAATCATCCGAAGGTCGGGGCGCCAAAGGCCCCTGCGGAAAAATGCCCAAAAAACAGGTGGGCTATAGCCTTGGGGGCTGGGGCTGGCGAAGTTCGTCCGCCGGACTTGGAATGGGGCGTGGCTTTTCGAGGGGCCTCCGTGTGCTAAAAATAGGCCGCGGACACAGCCGCGCCCAAAAATAAGCACCCGAAGGTCGGGGCGCCAAAGGCCCCTGCGGAAAAATGCCCAAAAAACGGGCGGGCTGTAGTCTTGGGGAGTGGGACTGGCGATGTTCATCCGCCGGACTCGGAATAGGGCGAGACTTTGCGAGGGGCCTCTGTGTGTGAAAAATAGGGCCAAAAATAAGTGCCCGAAGGTCGGGGCGCCAAAGTCCCCCAGCGGAAAAATGCCCAAAAAACGGGTGGGCTATAGCCTTGGGGGGTGGGGCTGGTGAAGTTCATCCGCCGGACTCGGAATAGGGCGAGACTTTGCGAGGGGCCTCTGTGTGTGAAAAATAGGGCCAAAAATAAGTGCCCGAAGGTCGGGGCGCCAAAGTCCCCCAGCGGAAAAATGCCCAAAAAACGGGTGGGCTATAGCCTTGGGGGGTGGGGCTGGTGAAGTTCATCCGCCGGACTCGGAATAGGGCGAGACTTTGCGAGGGGCCTCTGTGTGTGAAAAATAGGGCCAAAAATAAGTGCCCGAAGGTCGGGGCGCCAAAGTCCCCCAGCGGAAAAATGCCCAAAAAACGGGTGGGCTATAGCCTTGGGGGGTGGGGCTGGTGAAGTTCATCCGCCGGACTCGGAATAGGGCGAGACTTTGCGAGGGGCCTCTGTGTGTGAAAAATAGGGCCAAAAATAAGTGCCCGAAGGTCGGGGCGCCAAAGTCCCCCAGCGGAAAAATGCCCAAAAAACGGGTGGGCTATAGCCTTGGGGGGTGGGGCTGGTGAAGTTCATCCGCCGGACTCGGAATAGGGCGAGACTTTGCGAGGGGCCTCTGTGTGTGAAAAATAGGGCCAAAAATAAGTGCCCGAAGGTCGGGGCGCCAAAGTCCCCCAGCGGAAAAATGCCCAAAAAACGGGTGGGCTATAGCCTTGGGGGGTGGGGCTGGTGAAGTTCATCCGCCGGACTCGGAATAGGGCGAGACTTTGCGAGGGGCCTCTGTGTGTGAAAAATAGGGCCAAAAATAAGTGCCCGAAGGTCGGGGCGCCAAAGTCCCCCAGCGGAAAAATGCCCAAAAAACGGGTGGGCTATAGCCTTGGGGGGTGGGGCTGGTGAAGTTCATCCGCCGGACTCGGAATAGGGCGAGACTTTGCGAGGGGCCTCTGTGTGTGAAAAATAGGGCCAAAAATAAGTGCCCGAAGGTCGGGGCGCCAAAGTCCCCCAGCGGAAAAATGCCCAAAAAACGGGTGGGCTATAGCCTTGGGGGGTGGGGCTGGTGAAGTTCATCCGCCGGACTCGGAATAGGGCGAGACTTTGCGAGGGGCCTCTGTGTGTGAAAAATAGGGCCAAAAATAAGTGCCCGAAGGTCGGGGCGCCAAAGTCCCCCAGCGGAAAAATGCCCAAAAAACGGGTGGGCTATAGCCTTGGGGGGTGGGGCTGGTGAAGTTCATCCGCCGGACTCGGAATAGGGCGAGACTTTGCGAGGGGCCTCTGTGTGTGAAAAATAGGGCCAAAAATAAGTGCCCGAAGGTCGGGGCGCCAAAGTCCCCCAGCGGAAAAATGCCCAAAAAACGGGTGGGCTATAGCCTTGGGGGGTGGGGCTGGTGAAGTTCATCCGCCGGACTCGGAATAGGGCGAGACTTTGCGAGGGGCCTCTGTGTGTGAAAAATAGGGCCAAAAATAAGTGCCCGAAGGTCGGGGCGCCAAAGTCCCCCAGCGGAAAAATGCCCAAAAAACGGGTGGGCTATAGCCTTGGGGGGTGGGGCTGGTGAAGTTCATCCGCCGGACTCGGAATAGGGCGAGACTTTGCGAGGGGCCTCTGTGTGTGAAAAATAGGGCCAAAAATAAGTGCCCGAAGGTCGGGGCGCCAAAGTCCCCCAGCGGAAAAATGCCCAAAAAACGGGTGGGCTATAGCCTTGGGGGGTGGGGCTGGTGAAGTTCATCCGCCGGACTCGGAATAGGGCGAGACTTTGCGAGGGGCCTCTGTGTGTGAAAAATAGGGCCAAAAATAAGTGCCCGAAGGTCGGGGCGCCAAAGCCCCCCTGCGGAAAAATGCCCAAAAAGCGGGTGGGCTATAGCCTTGGGGGGTGGGGTTGGCGAGGTTCGTCAACCGGACTTGGAGTGGGACAAGAGTTTGCGAGGGGCCTCCGTGTACAAAATATAGGCCGCGGGCACAGCCGCGCCCAAAAATAAGCACCCGAAGATCGGGGCGCCAAAGCCCCCCTGCGGAAAAATGCCCAAAAAACGGGTGGGCTATAGCCTTGGGGGGTGGGGCTGGTGAAGTTCATCCGCCGGACTCGGAATGGAACGAGAGTTTGTGAGGGGCCTCCGTGGGTCAAAAATATGCCTCGGGCAAAGCCGTGCCAAAAAATAAGAGCCCAAAGGTCGGGGCGCCAAAGCCCTCCTGCGGAAAAATGCCCAAAAAACGGGTGGGCTATAGCATTGGGGGGTGGGGCTGGCGAAGTTCATCCGCCGGACTCGGAATGGGACGAGAGTTTGCGAGGGGCCTCCGTGGGTCAAAAATATGCCTCGGGCAAAGCCGTGCCAAAAAATAAGAGCCCGAAGGTCGGGGCGCCAAAGTCCCCCTGCCGAAAAATGCCCAAAAAACGGGTGGGCTATAGCCTTGGGTGGTGGGGTCGGCGAAGTTCTTCCACCGGACTTGGAATGGGACGAGAGTTTGCAAGGGGCCTCTGTGTGCAAAAATTAGGCCGTGGACACAGCCGCGCCCAAAAATAAGCACCCGAAGGTCGGAAAAATGCCCAAAAAACGGGTGGGCTATAGCCTTGGGTGGTGGGGTTGGCGAAGTTCTTCCACCGGACTTGGAATGGGATTAGAGTTTGCGAGGGGCCTCCGTGTGCAAAAATTAGGCCGCGGGCACAGCCGCGCCCAAAAATAAGCACCCGAAGGTCGGGGCGCCAAAGCCCCC
>MKYO02026238.1:261305-276230 GCA_002013955.2 Citrus medica
AAAATGCCCAAAAAACGGGTGGGCTATAGCCTTGGGGGGTGGGGCTGGCGATGTTCGTCCGCCGGACTCGGAATGGGGCGAGACTTTGCGAGGGGTCTCCGTGGGCCAAAAATATGCCGTAGGCAGAGCCGCGCCCAAAAAACGGGTGGGGTTGGCGAAGTTCGTCCGCCGGACTCGGAATGGGGTGAGACTTTGTGAGGGGCCTTTGTGTGCCAAAAATAGGCCGCGGGCACAGCAGCTCCCAAAAATAAATGCCCGAAGGCGGGGGCACAAAAGCCCCCCTGCGGAAAAATGCCCAAAAAACAGGTGGGCTATACCCTTGGGGGGTGGGGCTGGCGAAGTTCGTCCACCGGACTCAGAATGAGGCGAGACCTTGCGTGGGGCCTCCTTGTCCCAAAAATCGGCCGCGGACATAGCGGCGCCCAAAAATAAACGCCCGAAGGTCGGGGCGCCAAAGCCCCCCTGCGGAAAAATCCCCAGAAAACGGGTGGGCTATAGCCTTGGGGGGTGGGGCTGGCGATGTTCGTCCACCCGACTCGGAATGGAGCGAGAATTTGCGAGGGGTCTCCATGTGCCAAAAATAGGCTACGGGCACAGTCGCACCCAAAAATAAGAGCCCGAAGGTCGGCGAGCCAAAGCCCACCGGCGGAAAAATGTCCAAAAAACGGGTGGGCTATAGCCTTGGGGGGTGGGGCTGGCGAAGTTCGTCCGCCGGATTCGGAATGGGGCGAGACTTTACGAGGGGCCTCCTTGTGCCAAAAATAGGACACGAGAACAGCCGCGCCCCCAAAATAAGTGCCCGAAGGTCGGGACGCCAAACCCCCCTGCGGAAAAATCCCCAGAAAACGGGTGGGCTATAGCCTTGGGGGGTGGGGCTGGCGAAGTTCGTCCGCCGGATTCGGAATGGGGCGAGACTTTACGAGGGGCCTCCTTGTGCCAAAAATAGGACACGAGAACAGCCGCGCCCCCAAAATAAGTGCCCGAAGGTCGGGACGCCAAACCCCCCTGCGGAAAAATCCCCAGAAAACGGGTGGGCTATAGCCTTGGGGGGTGGGGCTGGCTCGCCGACCTTCGGGCTCTTATTTTTGGGTGCGACTGTGGGCTATAGCCTTGGGGGGTGGGGCTGGCGAAGTTCGTCCGCCGGACTTGGAATGGGGCGAGACTTTGCGAGGGGCCTCCATGTGCCAAAAATAGGCCGCGGGCACAGCCGTACCAAAAAATAAGCCCCCGAATGTCGGGGCGCCAAAGCCCCCCTGCGGAAAAATGCCCAAAAAATGGATGGGCTATAGCCTTGAGGGGTGGGGCTGGCGAAGTTCGTTCGCCGCACTCGGAATGGGGTGAGACATTGCGAGGGGCCTCCGTGTACCAAACATAGGCCGCGGGCACATCCGCGCCCAAAAATAAACGACCGAAGGTCAGGGCGCCAAAGTCCCCCCGCGGAAAAATGCCCAAAAAACGGGTAGGCTATAGCCTTGGGGGGTGGGGCTGGCGATGTTCGTCCGCCAGGCTGGGAATGGGGCGAGACCTTGCGAGGGGCCTCCGTGTGCCAAAAATAGGCCGCGGGCACAGTAGCGCCCAAAAATAAACGCCCGAAGGCCGCGGGCACAGCCGCCCCCAAAAATAAGCGCCCCACTGTTGGGGCGCCAAAGCATCCCGCGGAAAAATGCCCAAAAAAACGGGTGGGCTATAGCCTTGGGGGGTGGGGCTGGCGAAGTTCGTCCGCCGGACTCTGAATGGGCCGAGACCTTGCGAGGGGCCTCCTTGTGCCAAAAATAGGCCGCGGACAAATTGGCGCCCAAAAATAAATGCCCGATGGTCGGGCCGCCAAAGCCCCCCTGCGGAAAAATGCCCAGAAAACAGGTGGGCTATAGCCTTGGCGGGTGGGGCTGGCGAAGTTCGTCCGCCAGACTCGGAATGGGCGAGACTTTCCGAGGAGCCTCCATGTGCCAAAAATAGGCCGCGGGCACAGTCGCGCCCAAAAATAAGCACCCGAAGGTCGGCGCGCCAAAGCCCTCCTGCGGAAAAATGCCCAAAAAACGGGTGGGCTATAGCCTTGGGGGGTGGGGCTGGCGAAGTTCGTCCGCCGGACTCGGAAAGGGGCGAGACTTTGCGAGGGGCCTCCGTGAGCCAAAAATAGGCTGCGGGCTCAGCCGCTCCTAATAATAATCGCCTGACAGACGGGGCGCCAAAGCCCCGCCACGGAAAAATGCACAAAAAACGGGTGGGCTATAGCCTTGGGGAGTGGGGCTGACGAAGTTCGTCCGCCGTACTTGGAATGGGGCGAGACTTTGCGAGGGGCCTCCGTGTGCCAGAAATAGGCCGCAGCCAGAGCCGCGCCCAAAAACAAGAGCCCGAAGGTTGGGGCGCCAAAGCCCCCCTGCGGAAAAATGCCCAAAAAACGGGTGGGCTATAGCCTTGGGGGGTGGGGCTGGCAAAGTTCGTCCGCCGGACTTGGAATGAGGCGAGACTTTGCGAGGGCCATCCGTGTGCCAAAAATAGGCCGCGGAAACAGCCGCGGCCAAAAATAAGAGCCCGAAGTTTGGGGCGCCAAAGCCCCCCCTCGACAAAATGCCTAAAAACGGGTGGGTTATAGCCGTGGGGAGTGGGGCTGGCGAAGTTCGTCCGCCGGACTCGCAATAGGGCGAGACTTTGTGAGGGGCCTCCGCGTGCCAAAAATAGGCCGCGGGCACAGCCGCGCCCAAAAATAAGCACCCGAAGGTCGGGGCGCCAAAGCCCTCCTGCGGAAAAATATCCAAAAAATGGGTGGGCTATAGCTTTGGGGGTGGGGCTGGCGAAGCTCGTCCGCCGGACTAGGAATGGGGCGATACTTTGCGCGTGGACTCCGTGTGCCAAAAATAGGCCACAGCTACAGCCGTGCCAAAAAACAAGCGCCCGAAGGTCGGGGCGCCAAAGCCCCCCTGTGGAAAAATGCCAAAAAAAGGGGTGGGCTATAGCCTTGGGGGGTGGGGCTGGCGAAGTTCGTCCGCCGGACTCGGAATGGGGTGAGACTTTGCGAGGGGCCTCCGTGTGCCAAAAATAGGCCTTCGGAACAGCCGCACCCAAAAATAAGCACCCAAGGGTCGGGCCGCCATAGCCCCCCTGCGGAAAAATGCCCAAAAAACGGGTGGGCTATAGCCTTGGGGGGTGGGGCTGGCGAATTCGTCCGTCGGACTCGGAATGGGGTGAGACATTGCGAGGGGTCTCCGCGTATCAAAAATAGGCCGCCGGTACAGCCGCGCCCAAAAATAATGGCCGAAGGTCGGGGCACCAAAGCCTCCCAGCGGAAAAATGCCAAAAAAACGGGTGGGCTATAACCTTTGGGGGTGGGGCAGGCGAATTTCGTCCGTGGGACTCAGAATGGGGTGAGACTTTGCGAGCGGACTCCGTGTGACAAAAATAGGCCGCGGACACAGCCGTACCCAAAAATAAGCGCCCGAAGGTCGGGGCGCCAAAGCCCCCCTGCGGAAAAATGCCGAAAAAACGGGTGGGCTATAGCATTGGGGGTGGGGCTGGCGAAGTTCGTCCGCCGGACTCGGAATGGGCGAGACTTTGCGAGGGGCCTCCGTGTACCAAAAATAGGCTGTGGCCACAGCCGCGGNAGTTCGTCCGCCGGACTCGGAATGGGGCGAGACTTTGCGAGGGGCCTCCGTGGGCCAAAAATAGGCTGCGGGCACAGCCGCGCCCAAAAATAAGTGGCCAAAGGTCGGATCGCCAAAACCTCCTTGTGGAAAAAGGCCCAAAAAACGGGTGGGCTATAGCCTTGGGGGGTGGGGCTGGCGAAGTTCGTCCACCAGACTCGGAATGGGGCGAGACTTTGCGAGGGGCCACCGTGTGCTAAAAATAAGAGCCCAAAGGTCGGGGCGCCAAAGCCCCCCTGCGGAAAAATGCCCAAAACACAGGTGGGCCATAGCTTTGGGTGGTGGGGCGGGCGAAGTTCGTCAGCCGGACTCGGAATAGGGCGAGCCTCTACGAGGGGCCTCCGTGTGCCAAAAATAGGCCGTGGGCACAGCCGTGCCCAAAAAATAGGCACCCAAAGGTCGGGGCGCCAAAGCCCCCCTGCGGAAAAATGCGCAAACAACAGGTGGTAGCCTTGGGGGGTGGGGCTGGTGAACTTCGTCCGCCGGACTCGGAATGCGGCGAGACTTTACGAGGGGCCTCCGTATGCCAGAAATAGGCCGCGGTCACAGCTACACCCAAAAAGAAGAGCCCGAAGGTCACGGCGCCAAAGTCCCCCTGCGGAAAAATGCCGAAAAAATGGGTGGGTTATAGCCTTGGGGGGTGGGGCTGGCGAAGTTCGTCCGCCGGACTCAGAATGGGGCGAGACTTTGCGAGGGGCCTCCGTGTGCCAAAAATAACCCGCAGGAAAAGCCGTGCCGAAAAATAAGAGCCCGAAGGTCGGGGCGCCAAAGCCCCCCAGCGGAAAAATGCCGAAAAAATGGGTGGGCTAAAGCTTGGGGGGTGGGGCTGGCGAAGTTCGTCCGCCGGACTCAGAATGGGGCGAGACTTTGCGAGGGGCCTCCGTGTGCCAAAAATAGGCCGCGACCACAGCCGCAGCAAAAAATAAGTGCCCGAAGGTCAGGGCGCCGAAGCCCCCCTGCGGAAAAAGTCCCAAAAAACGGGTGGGCTATAGGCTTGGGGGGTGGGGCTGGCGACGTTCGTCCGCCGGACTCGGAATGGGGCGAGACTTTGTGAGGGTCTACCGTGTGCTAAAAGTAAGAGCCCAAAGGTCGGGGCGCCAAAGCCCCCCTCCGGAAAAATGCCCAAAACACAGGTGGGCCATAGCATTGGGTGGTGGGGCGGGCGAAGTTCGTCAGCCGGACTCGAAATCGGGCGAACCTCTGCGAGGGGCGTCCGTTTGCCAAAAATAGGCCACGGGCACAGCCGTGCCCATAAATAGGCACCCGAAGGTCGGGGCGCCAAAGCCCTCCTGCGGAAAAATGCCCAAAAAACAGGTGGGCTATAGCCTTGGGGGGTGGGGCTGGCGAAGTTCGTCCGCCGGACTCGGAATAGGACGAGACTTTACGAGGGGCCTCCATGTGACAAAAATAAGCCGTGGGTACAGCCGCGTCCAAAAGTAAGCGCCCGAAGGTCGGGGCACCAAAGCCCCCCTGCGGGAAAATGCCCCAAAAACGGGTGGGCTATAGCCTTGGGGGGTGGGGCTGGCGAAGTTCGTCCGCCGGACTCGGAATGCGGCGAGACTTTGCGAGGGGCCTCTGTGTGCCAGAAATAGGTAACGGGCACAGCCGCGTCCAAAAATAAGCACCCGAAGGAGGTCGGGGCGCCAAAGCCCCCCTGCGGGAAAATGCCCCAAAAACGGGTGGGCTATAGCCTTGGGGGGTGGGGCTGGCGAAGTTCGTCCGCCGGACTCGGAATGCGGCGAGACTTTGCGAGGGGCCTCTGTGTGCCAGAAATAGGTAACGGGCACAGCCGCGTCCAAAAATAAGCACCCGAAGGAGGTCGGGGCGCCAAAGCCCTCCTACGGAAAAATGCCCAAAAAATGGGTGGGCTTCGTCTTGGGGGGTGGGGCGGACGAAGTTCATTCGCCGGACTCGGAATGGGGCGAGGCTTTGCGAGGGTCCTCCGTGATCCATAAATAGGCCGCAGGCACAGCCACGGCCAAAAATAAATGCCCGAAGGTCGGGCCGCCAAAGCCCCCCTGCGAAAAAATGCCCAAAAAACGGGTGGTCTATAGCCTTGGGGGGTGGGGCTGGCGAAGTTCATCCGCCGGACTCGGAATGGGTTGAGACTTTGTGAGGGGCCTCCGTGTGCTAAAAGTAGGCCGCGCACGCATGCGCGTCCAAAAATAAGAGCCCAAAGGTCGGGGCGCCAAAGGCCCCCTGCGGAAAAATTCCCAAAAAACGGGTGGTCTATAGCGTTGGGGGGTGGGGCTGGCGAAGTTCGTCCGCCGGATTCGGAATGGGACGAGCCTTTCCGAGGGTCCTCCATGTACGGAAAATAAGCCACGGGCACAGCCGCGCCAAAAAATAAGCATCCGAAGGTCGGGACGCCAAAGCCCCCCTGCGGAAAAATTCCCAAAAAACTTGTGGGCTATAGCCTTGGGGGGTTGGGCTGGCGAAGTTCGTCCGCCGGACTCGGAATGGGGCTAGAATTTGCGAGGGGCCTCCGTGTGCCAAAAATAGGCCGCGGCAACAGCCACGCCCAAAAATAAGCGCCCGAAGGTCGGGCCGCCAAAGCCCCCCTGCGGAAATATGCCCAAAAAACGGGTGGGCTTAGCCTTGGGGGGTGGGCCTGGCGAAGTTCGTCCGCCGGACTCGGAATGGGGTGAGACTTTGCGAGGGGACTCCGTGTACCAAAAAATAGGCCGCGGGCACAGCCGTGCCCAAAAATAAGTGCCCGAAGATCGGGGCGCCAAAGCCCGCTTGCGGCAAAATGCCCAAAAAATAGGTGGGCTTCGGCTTGGGGGTTAGGGCTGGCAAAGTTCATCCGCTAGACTCGGAATGGGATGACCTTTGCCAGGGGCATCCGTGTCCCAAAAATAGGCCGCGGGCACAGCCGCGCCAAAAAATAAGAGCCCGAAGATCGGGGCGCCAAAGCCCCACTGCGGAAAAATGCCCAAAAAACGGGTGAGCTTCGCCTTCGGGGGTGGGGCTGGCGAAGTTCGTTTGCCGGACTCGGAATGGGGCGAGACCTTACGAGGGGCCTCCATGTGCCAAAAATAGGCCGCAGGCACAACCGCGCGCAAAAATAAGCACCTGAAGGTTGGGGCGCCATAGCCCCCCTGCTAAAAAATGCCCAAAAAACGGGTGGGCTATAGCCTTGGGCGGTGGGGCTGGCGAATTTCGTCCGCCGGACTCGGAATGGGGCTAGACTTTACGAGGGTCCTCCGTGCAACAAAAATAGGTCGCGGCCACAGCCGCGCCCAAAAATAAGCACCCGAAGGTCGGGACGCCAAAGCCCCCCTGCGGAAAAATGCCCAAAAAACAGGTCGGCTTAGCCTTGGGGGGTGGGGCTGGCGAAATTCGTCCGCCGGCCTCGGAATGGGGTGAGACTTTGCGAGGGTCCTCCGTGTGTGAAAAATTGGCCGCGGGCACAGCCGCGTCCAAAAAGAAGCTTCCGAAGGTTGCGGCGGCAAATCCCCCCTGCAGAAAAATGCCCAAAAAACGGGTGGGCTATAGCCTTGGGGGGTTGGGCTGGCGAAGTTCGTCTGCGGGACTCGGAATGGGGCTAGACTTTGCGAGGGTCCTCCGTGCGACAAAAATAGGTTGCGGGCACAGCCGCGCCCAAAAATAAGCGCCCGAAGGTCGGGCCGCCAAAGCCCCCCTGCGGAAAAATGCCCAAAAAATGGATGGCCTATAGCCTTGCGGGGTGGGGCGGGCGAAATTTGTCCGCCGGACACAGAATGGGGTGAGTCTTTGCGAGGGGCCTCCGTGTGCCAAAAATAGACCGCGGACACAGCCGCGCCCAAAAATAAGCTTCCGAAGGTCGGGGCGGCAAAGCCCCCCTGCGGAAAAATGCCCAAAAAATGGATGGCCTATAGCCTTGCGGGGTGGGGCGGGCGAAATTTGTCCGCCGGACACAGAATGGGGTGAGTCTTTGCGAGGGGCCTCCGTGTGCCAAACATAGGCCGCGGGAACAACTACGCCCGAAGCTCGGGGAGACAAAGCCCCCCTGCGGAAAAATGCCCAAAAATCGGGTGGGCGATAACCTTGGGGGGTGGGGCAAGCGAAGTTCATCCGCCGGACTCGGAATGGAGCTAGACTTTGAGAGGGGCCTCCGTGTGCCTAAAAAAGGCGGCGGGCACAGCCGTGCCCAAAAATAAGCGCCCGAAGGTCGTGGCGCCAAAGCCCCCCTGCAGAAAAATGCCCAAAAAACGGGTGGGCTATAACCTTGGGGGGTGGGGCGGGGAAAGTTCGTCCGCTGGACTCGGAATGGGGCAAGACTTTGCGAGGGGCCTCCGTGTACCAAAATAGGCTCCGGGCACAGCTGTGTCCAAAAATAAGCGCCCGAAGGTCGGGGCGCCAAAGCCCCCCTGCGGAAAAATGCCCAAAAAACAGGTGGGCTATAGCCTTGGGGGGTTGGGCTGGCGAAGTTCGTCCGCCGGACTCGGAATGGGGTGAGACTTTGTGAGGGGCCTCCGTGTGCCAAAAATAGGCCGCGGGCACAGCCGCGCCAGAAGGTCGAGGTACCAAAGCCCCCCTGCGGAAAAATGCCCAAAAAACGGGTGGGCTATAACCTTGGGGGGTGGAGCTGGCGAAGTTCGTCCGCCGGACTCCGAATGGGGCGAGACTTTGCGAGGGGCCACCGTGTGCCAAGAATAAGCCACGGGCACAGCCATACAATAAAGTAAGCGCTTGAAGGTCGGGGCGCCAAAGCCCCCCTGCGGAAAAATGCCCAAAAAACGGGTGGGCTATAGCATTGGGGGGTTGGGCTGGCGAAGTTCATCCGCCAGACTCGGAATGGGGCTAGACTTTCCGAGGAGCCTCCATGTACCAAAAATAGGCTGCGGGCACTGCCGCGCCAGAAGGTCGGGGCGCCAAAGCTCCCCTGCGGAAAAATGCCCAAAAAACGGGTGGGCTATAGCCTTGTGGGGTGGGGCTGGCAAAGTTCGTCCGCCGGACTCGGAATGGGGCGAGACTTTGCGAGGGGCGTCCGTGTGACAAAAATAGGCCTCGGGCACAGCCGCACCCCAAAATAAGCGGCTGAAGGTTGGGGCACCAAAGTCCCCCTGCAGAAAAATGCCCCAAAAACGGGTGGGCTATAGCCTTGAGGGGTGGGGCTGGCGAAGTTCGTCCGCCGGACTCGGAATAAGGTGAGTCTTTGTTAGGGGCCTCTGTGTTCCAAAAATAGGCTGCGGGCACAGCCACGTCCAAAAATAATCACCCAAAGTTCGAGGCGCCAAAGCCCCCCTGCGGAAAAATGTCCAAAAAATGGGTGGGCCATAGCGTTGGGGGCTGCGGCAGGCGAAGTTCGTCCACCGGACTCGGAATGGGGCGAGACATTGCGAGGGGCCTCCGTGTGCCAAAAAGAGGCTGCAGGCACAGCCGCGCCCAAAAATAAGCACCCGAAAGGTCAGAGCGCCAAAGCCGCCCTGCGGAAAAATGCCACAGCCTTGGGGGGTGGGGCCGGCGAAGTTCGTCCGCCGGACTCGGAATGGGGCGAGACATTGCGAGGGGCCTCCGTGTGCCAAAAAGAGGCTGCAGGCACAGCCGCGCCCAAAAATAAGCACCCGAAAGGTCAGAGCGCCAAAGCCGCCCTGCGGAAAAATGCCCCAAAAACGGGTGGGCTATAGCCTTGAGGGGTGGCGTTGGCGAAGTTCGTCCACCGGACTCGGAATAGGGCGAGACTTTGTGAGGGGCCTCTGTGTTCAAAAAAATAGGCCGCGGACACAGCCGCGTCCAAAAATAAGCACCCAAAGTTCGGGGCGCCAAAGCCCCCCTGTGGAAAAATGTCCAAAAAATGGGTGGGCCATAGCCTTGGGGGGTGGGGCTGGCGAAGTTCGTCCGCCGGACTCGGAATGGGGCGAGACTTTGTGAGGGGCCTCCGTGTTCAAAAAATAGGCCACGGGCACAGCCGCATCCAAAAATAAGCACCCAAAGGTCAGAGTGCCAAAGCCCCCCTGCGGAAAAATGCCACAGCCTTGGGGGGTGGGGCCGGCGAAGTTCGTCCGCCGGACTTGGAATGGGGCCAGACTTTGTAAGGACCCTCTGTGTACCAAAAATAGGCCGCGGGCACAGCCGCGCCCAAAAATATGCACCTGAAGGTTGGGGCACCAATGCCCCCCTGCGGAAAAATGCCCCAAAAATGGGTGGGCTGTAGCCTTGAGCGGTGGGGCTGGCGAAGTTCGTCCACCGGACTCGGAATAGGGCGAGACTTTGTGAGGGGCCTCCGTGTTCCAAAAATAGGCCGCGGGCACAGCCACGTCCAAAAATAAGCACCCAAAGGTTGGGGCGCCAAAGCCCCCCCTGCGGAAAAATGTCCAAAAAATGGGTGGGCCATAGCCTTGGGGGGTGCGGCTGGCGAAGTTCGTCCGCCGGACTCGGAATTAGGCGAGACTTTGCGATGGGCTTCCGTGTGCCAAAAATAGGCTGCAGGCACAGCCGCGCCAAAAAATAAGCGCCTGAATGTTGGGGCTCCAAAGCCCCCCTACGGAAAAATGCCCCAAAAACGGGTGGGCTATAGCCTTGAGGGGTACGGCTGGCGAAGTTCGTCTGCCGGACTCGGAATGGGGCGAGACTTTGTGAGGGGCCACCATGTTCCAAAAATAGGCCTCGGGCATAGCCGTGTCAAAAAATAAGCACCCAAAGGTCGGGGCGCCAAAGCCCCTCTGCGGAAAAATGTCCAAAAAACGGGTGGGCCGTAGGCTTGGGGGGTGGGGCTGGCGAAGTTCGTCTGCCGGACTCTGAATGGGGTGAGACATTGCGAGCGGCCTCCGTGTACCAAAAATAGGCCGCAGGCACAGCCGCGTCCAAAAATAAGCACCTGAAGGTTGGAGCGCCAAAGCCCCGTTGTGGAAAAATGCCCAAAAAACGGGTGGGCCATAGCCTTGGGGGGTGGGGCTGGTGAAGTTTGTCCGCCGGACTCGGAATGGGGCCAGACTTTATGAGGGGCCTCCGTGTGCCAAACATAGGCCGCGGGCACAGCCGCGCCACGAAATAAGCGCCCGAAGGTCAGAGCGCCAAAGCCCCCATGCGGAAAAATACCCAAAAGACGGGTGGGCTATGTGGGGCTGGTGAAGTTCGTCCGCCGGATTCAGAATGGGGCGATACTTTGGGAGGGGCATTTGTGTGCCAAAAATAGGCCGCGGGCAAAGCCGCACCCAAAAATAAGCACCCAAAGGCTGGGAGGGGCCTCCGTGTACCAAAAATAGGCGGCGGGCACAGCCGCGCCCAAAAAGAAGCGCCGGAAGGTCGGGGCCCCAAAGGCCCCCCTGCGGAAAAATACCCAAAAAACGGGTGGGCCATAGCCTTGGGGGGTGGGGCTGGTGAAGTTCGTCCGCCGGACTCGGAATGGGGCCAGACTTTATGAGGGGCTTCCGTGTGCCAAACATAGGCCGCGGGCACAGCCGCGGCAAGAAATAAGCACCCGAAGGTCAGAGCGCCAAAGCCCCTATGCGGAAAAATACCTAAAAAACGGGTGGGCTATAGCCTTGGGGGGTGGGGCTGGCGATGTTTGTCCGCCGGTCTCGGAATGGGGTGAGACGTTGTGAGGGGACTCCGTGCGCCAAAAATAGGCCGTGGGCACAGCCACGCCCAAAAATAAGCGCCCAAAGGTCGGTGCGCCAAAGCCTCCCTGCGGAAAAATGCCCAAAAAATGGGTGGGTTATAGCCTTGGGGGTGGGGCTTGCGATGTTCATCCGCCGGACTCGGAATTGGGCAAGACTTTGCGAGGGGCCTCCGTGTGCCAAAAATAGGCCGCGGGCACAGCCGCGCCAAAAAATAAGCACCCGAAGGTCGGGGTGCCAAAGCACCCCAGCGGCAAAATGCCCAAAAAACGGGTGGGCTATAACTTTGGGGGGTGGGGCTGCCGTAGTTCGTCCGCCGGACTCGAAATGGGGCCACACTTTACGAGGCGCCTCCGTGTGCCAAACATAGGCTGCGGGCACAGCTGCGCCAAGAAATAAGCACTTGAACGTTGGGGCGCCAATGTCCCCCTGTGGAAAAATGCCCAAAAAACGGGTGGGCTATAGCCTTGGGGGGTGGGACTGGGGAAGTTCGTCCACCCGACTCAGAGTGGGGCGAGATTTTTTGAGGGGCCTCCGTGTACCAAAAATAGGCCGCGGCCACCGCCACACCCAAAAAAATGTGCCCGAAGGTCAGGGCGCCAAAGCCCCCCGCCGAAAAATTTCCAAAAAACGGATGGGCTATAGCCTTGGGGGGTGGGGCTGGCAATGTTCGTCCGCCGGACTCGGATTGGGGTGAGACTTTGCGAGGGGACTCCATGTGCCAAAAATAGGCCGCGGGCACAGCCGTGACCAAAAATAAGCGCCCGAAGGTTAGAGCGCCAATGCCCCCATGCGGAAAAATGCCAAAAAAACGGGGGGGCTATAGTCTTGGGGGGTGTGGCTGGCGAAGTTTGTCCGCCGGACTCGGAATGGGGCGAGACTTTACGAGGGGCCTCCATGTCCCAAAAATAGGCCGCGGCCACAGCCGCACCCAAAAAAAAGTGCCGAAGGTCAGGGCACCAAAGCCCCCCGCCGAAAAATTTCCAAAAAACGGGTGGGCTATAGCCTTGGGGGGTGGGGCTGGCGATGTTCGTCCGCCGGACTCGGAATGGGGTGAGACTTTGCGAGGGGACTCCGTGTGCCAAAAATAGGCCGCGGACACAGCCGCGCCCAAAAATAAGCGCCCGAAGGTCAGGGCGCCAAATCCTCCCAGCGGAAAAATGGCCAAAAAATGGGTGGGCTATAGCCTTGGGGTGTGGGGCCGGCGCAGTTCGTCCGTAGCACTCGGAATGGGGTGAGACTTTACGAGGGGCCTCCGTGTACCAAAAATAGGCCGCGGATACTGCCGCGCCCAAAAATAAGCTCCCGAAGGTCGGGGCGCCAAAGCCACCCTGCGGAAAAATACCCAAAAAATGGGTGGGCTATAGCCTTGGGGGGTGGTGCTGCCGAAGTTCGTCCGCCGGACTCGGAATGGGGCCAGACTTTCCAAGGGGCATCCGTGTGCCAAACATAGGCCGCGGGCACAGCTGCGCCAAGAAATAAGCACCCGAATGTCGGGGCGCCAATGCCCCCCTGTGGAAAAATGTCAAAAAAACGGGTGGCCTATAGCCTTGGGGGGTGGGAGTGGCGAAGTTCGTCCGCCCGACTCGGAATGGGGCGAGATTTTTTGAGGGTCCTCTGTGTGCCAAAAAAGGGCAACGGGCACATCCGTGCCCAAAAATAAGCGCCCGAAGGTCGAAGCGCCAAAGTCCCCATGCGGAAAATTGCCCAAAAAACGGGTGGGCTATAGCCTTGGGGGGTGGGGCTGGCGAAGTTCATCCGCCGGACTCGGAATGGGCCCAGACTTTACGAGGGGCCTCTGTGAGCCAAACATACGACGCGGGCACAGCCGTGCCAAGAAATAAGTGCCCGAATGTCGGGGCGCCAATTCCCCCCTGTGGAAAAATGCCAAAAAAACGGGTGGGCTATAGCCTTGGGGGGTGGGGCTGGCGAAGTTCATCCGCCGGACTCGGAATGGGCCCAGACTTTACGAGGGGCCTCTGTGAGCCAAACATACGACGCGGGCACAGCCGTGCCAAGAAATAAGTGCCCGAATGTCGGGGCGCCAATTCCCCCCTGTGGAAAAATGCCAAAAAAACGGGTGGGCTATAGCCTTGGGGGGTGGGACAGGGGAAGTTCGTCCGCCCGACTCGGAATGGGGCGAGATTTTTCGAGGGGCCTCCGTGTGCCAAAAATAGGCAACGGACACAGCCGCGACCAAAAATAAGCGCCCCAAGGTCGGAGCGCCAAAGCCCCCATGCGGAAAAATGCCCAAAAAACGGGTGGGCTATAGCCTTGGGGGGTGGGGCTGGCGAAGTTCGTCCGCCAGACTCGGAATGGGGCGAGACTTTTCGAGGGGCCTCCGTGTGCCAAAAATAGGCCACAGCCACAGCCGCACCCAAAAAAAGGCACCCAAAGGTCAGGGCACCAAAGCCCCCTTGTGGAAAAATGCCAAAAAAACGGGTGGGCTATAGCCTTGGGGGTGTGGCTGGCGAAGTTCGTCCGCCGGACTCGGAATGGGGCGAGACTTTGCGAGGGGCCTCCATGTCCCAAAAATAGGCTGTGACCCCAGCCGTACCCAAAAAAAAGTGCCCGAAGGTCAGGTCGCCAAAGCCCCCCCCCCGAAAAATTTCCAAAAAACGGGTGGGCTATAGCCTTGGGGGGTGGGGCTGGCGATGTTCGTCCGCCGGACTCGGAATGGGGTGAGACTTTGCGAGGGGACTCCGTGTGCCAAAAATAGGCCGTGGACACAGCCTCGCCCAAAAATAAGCGCCCGAAGNAACGGGTGGGCTATAGCCTTGGG
The DNA here is from genome assembly GCA_002013955.2 of Citrus medica. Taxonomy (NCBI): domain Eukaryota; kingdom Viridiplantae; phylum Streptophyta; class Magnoliopsida; order Sapindales; family Rutaceae; genus Citrus; species Citrus medica. Next base: position 275,270 of record MKYO02026238.1, read on the forward strand.
GGGTGGGGCCGATGAAGTTCGTCCGCAGCACTCGGAATGGGGTGAGACTTTACGAGGGGCCTCTGTGTACCAAAAATAGGCCGCGGACACTGCCGCACCCAAAAATAAGCTCCCGAAGGTCGGGGCGCCAAAGCCCCCCTGCGGAAAAATACCAAAAAAACGGGTGGGCTATAGCCTTGGGGGGTGGGGCTGCCGTAGTTCGTCCGCCGGACTCGAAATGGGGCCACACTTTACGAGGGGCCTCCGTGTGCCAAACATAGGCTACGGGCACAGCTGCGCCAAGAAATAAGCACCTGAACGTCGGGGCGCCAATGTCCCCCTGTGGAAAAATGCCCAAAAAACGGGTGGGCTATAGCCTTGGGGGGTGGGACTGGGGAAGTTCGTCCGCCCGACTCAGAATGAGGCGAGATTTTTTGAGGGGCCTCCGTGTGCCAAAAATAGGCCGCGGGCACAGCCGTGACCAAAAATAAGCTCCCGAAGGTCAGAGCGCCAATGCCCCCATGCGGAAAAATGCCAAAAAAACGGGGGGGCTATAGCCTTGGGGGGTGGGACTGGGGAAGTTCGTCCGCCCGACTCAGAATGAGGCGAGATTTTTTGAGGGGCCTCCGTGTGCCAAAAATAGGCCGCGGGCACAGCCGTGACCAAAAATAAGCTCCCGAAGGTCAGAGCGCCAATGCCCCCATGCGGAAAAATGCCAAAAAAACGGGGGGGCTATAGCCTTGGGGGGTGTGGCTGGCGAAGTTTGTCCGCCGGACTCGGAATGGGGCGAGACTTTACGAGGGGCCTCCATGTCCCAAAAATAGGCCGCGGCCACAGCCGCACCCAAAAAAAAGTGCCGAAGGTCAGGGCACCAAAGCCCCCCGCCGAAAAATTTCCAAAAAACGGGTGGGCTATAGCCTTGGGGGGTGGGGCTGGCGATGTTCGTCCGCCGGACTCGGAATGGGGTGAGACTTTGCGAGGG
>MKYO02026249.1:1823-41629 GCA_002013955.2 Citrus medica
TTTCAATAGGAGTAATGGTCCCTTTAGAAATGTAATGGCCAAGGAACCGGACTTTAGTTTGAAAAAGTGAAATCTTTGTACTAGAAAGAGCTAGGCCGGCCTTCCTAGTGGCAAAATAAAAAGTCTTTAAATGTTTGAAATGTTGATCAATAGATTGTGAAAAAATCAATACATCATCAATATAAACAATGCAAAACTCGGAGTAGGGGTTGTAAATATCATTCATAATCCTTTGAAATTCCGAGGGTGCGTTCTTTATATATAAAGGGGTTAAACATTTGAAATTTTTTCCAAAAAGCCGTAAGTACTCGAATCCATTATCGTTCTTTCCAGGTGCATGTTCTGATGTTCATTTTACACATAAAATTTGGAAAAAAAAAAAGGAAAGGCATATCATAAAGTGACAATTGAACTACAAGATGGCTATCTTTTTTCTTCGTATTCAAAGTCTTTCTTTGTATCCTCTCGTAATTTTCTAAATTTCAAAAGCAGGACGCGCATTTGACCATAAGTTTAAACAAAGAAAAGCCTAAACAAAACCTGTTTGGTATTAAGGTGGTGTAGTTTAAAAGTAGTGGTTGTGAAAAAATGGTCTATAATTATGAAATAAAAGTCATAGTACAGGGTAAATATAATTTTTAGGTAATAATTTTGATAAAATTAGTAAAAATATAGTAGATTTCTCGTCATACAAGTGTAAAATTAAATTAATTCAGTTTCTAAGTTACGGCAACTGGTGTTTACCAAACACTTTAGTGCTGTAACTTTTAAGTTACAGTTACCCAACGTCAATCCCAAACAGGGCGTTAGACTGGATGACATGCAAAAGATCAAAATACAAGGACCTAAGAATTAGAAGCACCAAATATACACATTATAACAATTGAAAACTGCTATTTCCATCTCCAATGCATAATTTTATTGAATATATGGTGGAGTGATTTTGGAATAATTTTACTTAATTAGTTTTGTAAATTTAAATTTTAGGAAATATAGGATTGCAAAACATAATTTAGATTTTATCTTTTTTTTTAAAGGATGGAGCTATTAAAATCCATTAAATTCTTACGAAACCTATTTTCAAATTTTTTTTAATTCTGAAAATATCCACAACCTAAATTGCCAAATGTATATAGATATAGATATATTCATTGTATAGATATATAGATATATTCACTGTATAATCATTTTCTTTATTGTTTTTAAATCATCTCCTGGTTTTTTCTTTGCCATCAACATTGTTGGTAGAATGAAGCACTATTAATGATTGGATTAGGCTTCAAACTTTTGGATTTTGCTGATATATTTTTCCCAGTCAAGTTTACTGGAATTTAGGGATGGCAATTGGTCGGGTCAGGCTCGGGCTTAAATCACTAAAATTAAAGGCCTGACCCAAAAAAAGTCCGACTATTTATATTTTTTAGTTAGGTTGGGTCCGACCCGCGGGTTAGGGTCAGGTAGGGCTTTTTTAAGGCTGGCACATTTTAATCAAAAACAATTTTAATGAACGTTTTAATAAAAAACAATTAAAGTTTATTATCATCAAAATCAATATTAATAAACATATACATGTTAACAAAAGTTATTGTGAGCAGTGAGATTATAAATTAACAATATATAATTTGTACAATACATCTCTTGACAAGTTTTCAGTACTTAATCATACAATTCTTTGGCCAGAGTATGTCAACATAATTAGTATGTTGAAAATGATCATTAGAGAAAATCAGTAAGTGTTAAGGAGCAAAATGTAATTAAATTGATTAGACAGTTGAGATATCAATTTAATTAGCTATGTAGTACAAAGTATTGTTCAGTAAAAAAATTAATGTGGTATGGGTTGAATGATTATTTGAGAATATTATCCTAGATAGCATACAATTATGGAGGTCAATTTCATTATTTTAGTAGAGTAGATTTGGATTAAACAATTGGGTTAGTTTAATTGCATGCCTAATTATTATCTAATTATTGTAGCCACTATTGTATGTACCGATATGATCCCTTGGTTTGATCATTTAATTGACTGCACCACTACTGGGTTAATAAGCAAAATAACTGTCTATTTGGGTTAAAGTCTAAATGTATTATTTAGTGGGAGACTTTATTTAATATGATTGTGTGTAAGGGGCCTTATGTTAGTTTATAAGGCAACCCCTATAACAAGTTGCGCTACTTTTGGTTTTATCTTTTTTAATTTAAATCCAATTTGATTTAATAGAATTAAAAAAAATAAATAAGGAGCCTAGGGTTTCCACCAAATAGAGATATAAAAATGTTTGTATTCTCCACAAAAGGAGATACAGTAGCAATATAGATCAGTTTGAGAGGAAAATTTTTCTCTTACTAGTTGCTTTCAATAGTGATAAAGACACTTACACGTCAAGTGCAGATCAAACTTGAGTCATAATCTGAAAGATTGTTGGTGATGAATCATAATTTAACAGAATTGGTGGTGACAAATCGCAATCTAACTGAATTGGTGGTGACAAATCGTGATTTGGAAGCCTAAATTTATTCTACGAAAAAGCAAAGGTACGATTTCTAGATTATAGTAATTATATATATTGTATGAGAATTTGATGAGGTTGGAGAGCCACGCAGGACAACGAAGGTGACAAAACCAAATTCCAAGTATCAAGGATGAGGTCTAGACATGTGATTTGGGCATGCAGGACGTGAAACTCATGCATGCAAGGAAGTAGTAATCGAAGCAATATTCACTAGTGGATAATTTGCATAGTATCGCCTTAAAGTAGACGTTGGAGGATTCATAGTTTGTTTAGTTGTTGCATTTAAATTATCTTGTGTTACTCGTTTTGCTGAACAGGTTGATAGCTAGATTGTTGCATTTGTTTTGTAGTTTGTTATTTGCTTAGTGGACGCACTAGAAACCTCTATTTTCAGTTGTAAATCATAGTAGTGGGTTGTGATTAAATATATAAATAAGCTTTGGAGTTTAATAATAATGCAGTCACCAAATTATTTAAATATTATCATGCGGTTTCTTCTCACTCAAAGGGAATCATATGCATTGTATAAGCGTAATTCTGACTGGGACCTATCAGAATTATGATCTAAATTTTCTGCTGTAAAAATATTTTTATTTCAACATCAACTACAACCAAGATCAAAGAGTTTGACAAATTATGTCCTTGCGTTTAAGTTGAAAATCCAATGATCTGTTATCAACCGTGTTTGTACAAATACTGTTACTCGGATCTACTAAACAGTGTGTTGTCATTCATAGACCAGAGTAGCATCTCAGTTTCACAATGGAAATATGCTTTACTTGCCTTATCAAAGGCTTAAAATACGTCAATGCTAGGCTGGTGGATAGTGCAAACAATAATCCTTCCAGTATTAGCGACATTCGTATTAAAAAAAGAAGAAGCTCAAATATCATCTGAAGTGACGTGATATTTAAAAGTAATTAATTTATTACTACAATTCATAAATGTCACATCGCATCACTCGGAATAATTTTAAATAGTATTACTGAATCAAAATATGACATCTAAACAAGAAAATTAAATGAAACCCATTTAAGACTTTAAGAATTTATACCCCTATTCTGGTACTATAATACATAAAAAAAATTAAGGAAAGCTACTTGCCTAGTTGCCTCCTGAAGAAAATCAGCTACAGCTTTTCTTTCAGGACATCCAAATCCACAACTCTCAAAGAATTTTGGCGCGGATGGTGATACAAAACCTTTCCTTCTCCCATTAACATTATGTCATGAAAGAGATCAAAGGTTTCTGGTTATGGTTGAAGCAGTGAAATGAGAATGGTAACATCAGTGATATGTGCAAAATGTTTAAGACAAGTTACAATTTGAAATGAGGTGGAAATGTCCAAGCCATTTGTTATTTCATCCGTGAACAATGCTTTTATCTGCCCCTACTATCATCTTCCCTACAAAATTTAAATTTTTGTAATAGTTTGAGGACAAGTACTTGAAGCAATAAATAATTTGCAATATAAAACAATTTCTTCAATATTATTTTTGTGACCTGTAGTCAATCTTTTTTTCTGCCCTCCATAAATGCCTCCTCTCATGGCATCTCCAGCTAATAATGTGTAAGCAGGAAAATCCACTCCAAGGATCTGAAAAATATATATTTATATTAATAAAAAATTCAAAAAAATTTGATATATGTGATAAGGAAAAAAAATATGAACTCTATTTATCAAAATCACCTTTAAAATATAATCTGTTTGAAGAGTTTCATTCAGTCCTTAAACAGAAATTTCCTGTGAAAAACAAACACATGCTCTGCATATTACTACTAATCTTAGGTTTAGGATCTGTTTGGGATTTGTTGCGTTGTGGCTGTCAATCTATAATTGTTGTGAAATGGAATCAATGACAAGCTGTCAAGTGAAAGTACTAGACACTTTACATATTGCTATGTCAAAATTAAGCGTCAAAATTAAGCAGAAGGGGATTGAAATATTTAGAAATTATTAATTAAAAAATGGGGATTGGGTCCCCGGTTTAATCCCTGCTCAATTCGGGGATTTTTTGGGATATACCCAAACTCTCCCCCATTACAATTTTTCGGATATGGGGCGGGTTCGGGGGAAAGCTTCTAAATTGGGTTCGGGTTTGGGGATCATGATCCCCGCCCCGAACCCGCCCCATTGACATCCCTAACAAATATAAATCGAGATAAATTAGTTTAAATGCTTAGTTAATTGATTGATTGGTAAAAAAATTTTGAGATGACATAAGTCACACGTGTGGAAAAAAATTTGGTTGCGATAATACTATTTAAAAACAAAAAAACAGAACTCTAACTTGACGTGATTACTATATGTAATTATGAATTGGTTAACACTGGGTTGCAACTTGCTCTTTGTGTCTACTAATTTAAGGCTTGGATATTTTTAGTCAGCATCGAAAATTTCTGAAATTTAATCATGAATAAAATATTCAGAAATATTCCAATAATTTAAAATCCAAATTCGATGCTATGCATTAAAACTTACACTCCACTGTTTCAGTTGTTTTGCGTCAAATATGAATGTTGCAATGCGAAAGAGAATCAATTTTCACGATACATACGGGAGTGATTCGAACCCTCGAGTTCGGAAGTAAAATATGAAGGTGTCCATTATATTGGAATATTTCGATAATATCATCTAAAATATGAATACATTTGAGTATGAAGAGCGTCTAAATTTTGTATAATCAACTCTTTTTTTCATATTCATTGGTATTAATTTTGAAGTCTAAAAATTAATCAATTACATTTTGAAGGTACTCACCGGAATTGTGCTTTCACAAGAAATCCATAGTGTGGGCAGAGGCTTTCCATGAACTATATAACTCACATTATGCTTCCACGCATAAATTTTTTTTTATTATCTCACTTCTACTGTAGGAAATTTCAAATCAACTCTGCAAACACAACCAATAAACAATTAAATGAATAAAATCATTTATGCGTGGAAATTTCATTCTGCTTTTACTCACTGAATGTGCAACAATAAGTAATATGGAGTGACTTGTAACACAGAACGTAAAACTAGCAACATGAAACGTCAGTCGGTACACTTGGTATTGATAATGAGTCATCACCGTGGCTGAACCTTTTTTTTTTTTTTTGGATTGGTAGACAGGTGGATCAGACTCAAATCAGTTTATTAATCCCCATCTCCCTCAGAATTTGAACTCGAATAGCTAGCTAAATAAACGTTGGTTTTTAAAATATTTTATATTAGACCTTGCTCCTTGTCAAGGTTAATTTGTTGAGCACTTTCGATCAACAGGTTAAGCTTTGACTTCTAGCTACTATATCTGACCTTAGATGGTCATTTGGCTTCCTATATTTAGTGATAACATGCGATGGTTTGTCTACACATCAGCGGTGAATTGGGGGTTTTTTGGTGCACAAATTTATGTATTGTCTTCTAAAATGAACCTAAAATTACTTTTGACTGACTAAAGATCATCAGCACAACTGCTTAAGTGATAATTTTTCTTATTTAGATATGCATACTGATTTTGTAGGTGACAGATGAGATTCCTTATTTACTTATTCAAGCACTGGCATATGTGATCGTCGGTTATCCAATGATCGGATATTATGGTTCAGCATATAAAGTTCTTTGGAATTTCTATGCGATGTTCTGTACAATGATGCTTTACAATTATCTGGGAATGCTAGTAGTGTCATTGACACCAAATTTCATGATTGCTTCAATTCTATCCTCAGTTTTCTACACATTAATCAACCACTTTTCTGGATTTTTTATTCTTGGACCGGTAAGCCTCTAAAGTCTACCATAGACACTATGTTAACATTTCTGTGTATCAATGTGTGTGTGTCTGTTTGTATTAGCAAAATGTTTTGAATATTAATTTTGATAATAAGTTTCCTGCAAAAAGTTCCCAACTAGTGGATTTGGTTGTATTATATGATGCCTACCTCTTGGGCACTAAATGGTACGATTACTTCACAATATGGAGATATATATTGACGAGGAAATTACTTTATTTGGTGAAACAATAACATTGGGGGTAAAAGTTCATTTAGTCCCTGTATTTTAATATTAGTATTCATTTAGTCCCTATATTTTTTAAAATGTCTCGAAACATTCCTACTGTTAAAGTATTGATACCCCTACCGATACTTTTTACTTCTTTTAGCTTACTTTTATAATATTACCCTTTTATAATAATTTTTTTGTTTGGACATTCATAAAAGAAAATAATTAGATTACCAATTTAACCCTAAAAAATAAAAAAAATTATATTAATTTTTAATTGTCAAAAATTAAATTGTTACTTTTTATTTCTTTTGGCTTACTTTTACAATATTACCCTTTTATAATAATTTTTTTGTTTAGACATTAACAAAAAGAAAATAATTAAATTACCAATTTAACTCTAAAAATAAAAAAAATAATATTAGTTTTTAATTGTAAAAAATTGTATGCAAACTACCAAGTGTGCAAATGGTGCTTGCAAAAAAAATTAATAAAATTTTTTTATTTTCTAAGGTAAAATTGGTAATTTAATTATTTTCTTTTTATTAATGTCCAAACAAAAAAATTATTATAATATGGTAATATTGTAAAAGTAAGCCAAAAGAAAAAAAAGTAATAGTAGGGGTATCAATACTTTAACGAGAGGAATGTTTCGAGACATTTTAAAAAATATACGGACTAAACGAACACTAATTTTAAAATATAAGGACTAAATGAGTTTTTACCCAAGAACATCGTCTTCCTTCTTAGAAGATTACTTTGGGTTTCACCATGATCGCTTGCCGATTACAGCTACTGTTCTTATTATCTATCCTCTTGTTCTCGCAATTATTTTTGCATATTGTATAGGAAAGTTGAACTTTCTCAGAAGGTGAAATTGTTTTTTTTTAGAGAGGATGTAATGTTACAGCATATATAGCGTAGAATTAGAATTTATATTCTTGATCAATATTGCAGCAAATCGTTGAACACAATTTAGCTCTTCTATAAGCTAAACAATTACGATGATATCATCTCCTCTGTAATTTCTAAAACTGCCTAAAAGATCTCTTTAGGCCTGCTTTCATTGCCCTTTACCAAATTTACAACACTTTCAAAGGCAATAGCAACTTAGGCTTCAAAGATTATTGCTTCTGCCTCTGCAAGCTCAACATCACCATTAAAGCCGGAATTTGTAACAACTCCCCTTAGACCTGCCAAGTTCTTTTAGGCACTAACATCCACATCTACATTAAGCTTGTACTAATTTCCTAAAGAGGGAGTCCGAATTGGCTTATTAGTACTGTTTCTATGTTGTTATATCATCACATTCATAGACCAAAGGGAAAAAAATCCGAAACTTTTTTTTTAATTTTTTTTTAATTTGACATAGTTTGAATACATATGTAGTCGAAATTCACAAAAGTGCATAGGTTGCAGGAATGTTATTGCCTCTATCAGGCCCAATATTCATTCATTGAGGCATTTCATCAAATAGTTTTGGATTTTCATCAAACAGTAGGCTTGAGAAGTTTCTCTTTTATCAACCACTGGCAAAATATGTTCAATGATCCAAGCAAGGGTAGTTTGGTCTGCCTAGTTCCCAATAGTTCCTACGCCAAACGAAGATCAAACGGATATTACAATAAACTAATCAAGCTCAAAATCAACACCAACAACAAAAGTTCATCATATTGCCGCCTCTAATTGGAATAATCCGTACAGCCAAAATTTTTATTATAAACCTATCGAATTATACAATTGTGATAAAATTGTTATTCCCTTTGACAGCCATGTTTTCCTTGTCTAAGATCAAATTTCACTTCCTTCCATTTGATGGAGTTTTCAACTTTGTTGCCTTGTGATTCATAAGAATATGACTATAGAAAAACATAAAACAAAGTAATGAGCCTTTTATTTATCTCACAATATACAATGTAAATTTATATCACTTGGGAAAACGCTAAAAGAGAATATTATATTATCTAGTTATTTGTTTGCTTGTTGAGCACATTTTACTGTTTAAGGAGAATTTTCTTGACTGATTGTAGCTCATGGACAACATTAGTTACGTTCATTTGATCTTGTGGTGACTCCATTGAACAAGCAACTCCAATTCTGACCATAGAATTGACACATGCTAATCTGCTGTTGCTTCTTGTTTGCCTTTGCCTATGGTTATCAGTACCAGCCAAAATTTCACCATCATTTAGAAGTATTGGATCCATAATGTCCATCACATGATCAAGCAAGGCCATTCTTGCAAATCTATGAAGATTCAAGTCTCCCTCAAACATAACATCCGTGGGTTTTTTTGTTGTCACCATTTCCAACAACGATATTCCATAGCTATAAACATCTCCATTTGTTGACACCCCACATCCAAGGCCATATTCTACCATTAAAAAAACATAAATATTTCTAAGAAGTTAGAAGTTGTGAAAAGAAATTAAAAAATTAAAAGGAAAGTAAATTATATATTAGAATTTAAGTTATAACCTGGGGCTACATAGCCAATTGTTCCCCTTACTCCAACAGAGCTATTTAAAGTTGGATTTGAGACTTCGTGATGAAATATAGCTAGTCCGAAATCACCAATATGAGCAGACAAGTCATTGTCGAGAAGGATATTGCTTGGCTTCAGATCACAATGCGAATTGGTTCTTGGCAACGGCAATGAAGATACTCTAGTGCAGATGCCACATCAATTGCAATGCTTATTCTCTAAAGAAGGGTGAGTTTCTGAATTCCAATTTCTTCATCTCTTTGTGTAACTGCTTCTGGATGCAACCATTTTTCAAGACTCCCATTTGGCATGTACTCATAAACAATAGCTTTAAAGTCATTACCTTGAAAATCAATACTTGAGCATGAAGTTATGACCTTGACAAGATTTCTATGACGGATATTTTTCAAGGCTTCGCATTCAGCCTTGAAACTCTGAGAAGCTCCTTGGCATTGAAGGTTAATCACTTTGATTGCAACAACAGTTCCATCTTCATCAAATACTCCCTTATACACAGAGCCAAAGCTACCCACTCCAATTAAGTGTGTTAAAGAAAACCCATCAGTTGCTTTGAGGAGGCTTTTGTAAGAGATCTTTGGTAGTGTTTTTCTTGTCAATAGTCTTGAAGGCTGCCTAGAAGGTCCCCTCCTCCTTTTGTGCCAATAAAAAATGAAAAATAACACCATGACTAATCCTAAAAAGGCACTTACAGTTGAGATTATTATCTTTAGTCTTTGGGAAATCCTCTGACTGCTTGATTCGTGCTCGGTGCATTTGGGTAATTGCAATTCATGTATGCCCCCACAATGTCTATTACAACCTACAACTGACATTGCACTTGCATTTGCAAAAATTCCCCTTGTTGGTAGCTTCCCCTCAAAATCATTGAAGGATAATTCCAAAGATATTATTTCGCGAAAGATCGACCTTTCGAATGCCTCTTGAAGTTCTAAAAAATGAAGGAATGAATCCGTAGAAGAAGTTTTCTGCCAAATAAATCTCTTCAAAACTAGAGCAAAGACAAAGTTCACTTGGAATTTCACCTGATAAGTCATTATTAGACACATCAAAACTCCTCAAAGCTTTCAGATTACCGATCCTTGGAGGTATAGATCCAACGAAGTGGTTTGTGGCTAAATTCAGTGAAACTGAAAGAGAGGATATATTGAAAATGTCTTCTGGGATAGTTCCACTGAGTTCATTTGCGAACATTTCTAAAAATGTCAATCGTTCCAAATTTCCTAGACTAGAAGTGATGACTCCTGATAAATTGTTATCGCTTAAGAAAATTTCATATAATGATGACAGATTTCCTAGAGTGGAAGGAATTTCCCCTAAAAAAATGGTTGCCACCAAAATCCAAGCCCTGTAAGTTCAGAAGCTTACCCATTTCTTTAGGAATTGAGCCTGTAAATTAGTTTTCCTCAACCTGTAATGAATATAAGTTAACAAGGTTACCTATTCCTGAAGGGATGCTTCCATATAACTGATTAGTCCCAAGGACCAAAATTTGAAGTTGACTTGATAGATTAGCGATTGAATGTGGTAATGCTCCTCTAAATTGATTTCCGCCTAAATTGAGAACTTGCAATTTGCCACAGTTGGCCAAAGAATTCATAAACCCCATCTCATCACTTTCCCCGCTTCCTAAATTATTATATTCTAAAATTAGGTATGAAAGATTTTTCATGCCTCCAAAATTGACTGAAAGTTTTTCGAAAAAACTGTTACTCGCAATTTCAACATATTCGAGTTTGGAAGCATTGGATAGTGATATTGGAATGGATCCGCTGAAGAAGTTGTTGGTTTGAAAGAGTTTGAGATTAGGAAAATAAAGACCTAAGCTTGGTGGAAGACTTCCATGCATTTGATTTTCAGACACCGAGAAAATGACAAGGAAGGAAAGATTGAAAATGGAAGGAGGGATTGTACCGGAGAGGTTGTTTCCGCCAATTCCAAGAGTTTTCAACTCTTTCAATTGACCTAATGAATCTGGAATATTTCCTCCAAAAGGATTCCCAGCTAGAGACTCAACATCCAGGGATGTTAGATTCCCGAGAAAAGGTGGGATGCCTCCGGTCAAATTATTCATGGGTAAAGCTAGTTGTTTGAGTCTGTATAGAGAGACAAACTCAAATGGAATACTTCCTACTAGCTTGTTGTTTCCTAAGACTAGTACTGTGAGCCTGGAACAATAAGACAAGTTGGCTGGAATTTTCCCGATGAGGGAGTTATATGAGAGAAGCAGAGTTTCTAACCTGTGCAAACGCCCAAATTCAAGGGATTTCACCTTGGATAGTGTTATTCATAAGATTGATCTCTCTTAGGAAAGCTGAGGTTGCCAATTTGAGGTGACAGTAAGCCACTTAAGGCTTTTGACCTCAAGTCTAGGGCTGTGACTCTTCTGTGCCTGCCACCACATGTAATGCCCTCCCATTCGTAGAAATGGCGAGAATCATTCCATGAGTTCAGGATCCCTTGAGGGTCATGAGAAATCATTGAATTAAAGGCCTACAGGGCAGCAAGATCTCCCTCTTCAAAGGCTGCAACTTGCAACAATGTGATGAAAAAAAGAAACATAGATGGAAAATAAAGAGAACGGCTACTCATTTCTACAAGTGAGAAGGCAATTTCCTATTTTCCTTGGCTTGTCTTTGTATGTGAGCTTCACCTAGCTTTGAGAGTTATAAATTCAACGACATCTTTTTCTTTCTTCTTTTTCTTCTTAATTTGAAACTTGACCGGCCTCGGTCATTTCCAAATATAAATGTTTAATCAAATGACAAGAGAAATGTGAGAATATTATACTTTTGATGTTGTCTATATTTTCTTGTTTGAGCTTTGATAGTGACAGGCGTGATTTTATTCAAATTTTGGATCTTTATGAACTAATTTCAAGGTTGTTCCTTCTCCAGTTTTCCTTCGTAGTGGACAAATGCAAGTCTATTCCACATAAGGTTCCTTGGCCTGAGCTGTTTGTCTTATGCAACATATTCTATTCCACAGAAGGTTCCTTGCCCTGAGCCGTTTGTCCTATGCAACATATTGAACTGCCAAACAAAAAGTAAAAACACCTAACATTTCCATATGGACTCATTTTCATGATTCTAAAATTTAATATCATATCATAACTCTTTCATTAATTAGTTTTCAAAATTTAATATCCCAAAGCACATTAGAAAATAATCAATATGAATATACGACCAAGTCAGCTTGGGAATGCTACATATATTTTCTCTTTCTTTGTAAAAATTTAAAAGTAATAATTTCGGCTTGGTTGGTTGTTTATGTTTTTTTTCAAATGATGCTCTAAGAATAAGTTGTTTGATTGATTAGTTTGCGTTTGATATGTATCTCAAGGCATAGAGACATAAATTCATGCATGCCCACATATATGCTCGAGTATGTGTAAGCTGTGTGGATTTTTCTCTAGTTGATGTTAGTATGCCCGCTACTGCAATTCTGCACACCATTTCGCAGGAAAATATGTGTATCTTTATAGTACTTGTGTCAAATTCGGTGCCAAATTCAGCACTGCTATAAGAGTCCATGTAGCTGAACCTATCGTCTCATAAGAAAGACAGGTTTTGCCTCTGCAAAGGAAGTAATGAGAGTTTTCCTGAGATTGGAAGAAAGATTGTTTATTTGTTTGACATTGAGAAGAGAGGTTCTAGCTAGTATAATTTTTTCATCATGTTCAACCATTTGCAATTATCAAAACATAGATCACAAATTACATGCATGTGGTCTATGCCTTGTACAATGTGGAAACATTAATTCTGCAAACAGATTCACTTTTGCCGAAAGATATGAATTTACTTGTTTGTTTTTGTAACTTATGTCTGACTTTCAGACATTTACATCTGAATAAAAAAAATAAACTTTTATGATTTTTATCTGAATGATAAGGAAAGATTATATTCTAGAAATATCTCTCTACAGTAATTTAGAATCCCTTTTTTTATTTTAATTTACAATGACGTAAATGTCAAAGAATTAAGTTTAAGATTTTTTTATTATAAAAACAAACAAGATGTCATTTATATTTAGATATTAAAAAAAGAAAAAAAACATAAGATTCAAATTTTCGTATTCAGATCCATTCAGATTTCAGACAAAAAAAAACACTACCTTAGTCTCAGTGTAGCATAGTTGAAGCACAAACCCTCCGCCTTAATAATAAGGTGTAGAAGTGATCTACCGCTCGGTGAATTTAGTAGGAATTCAAATATTTCCAATGCAATATGTGTCAACACTATTCGGGAACGTAAATAAATACAACGCATCACCATCAAACTTCGGATCTTGATTCCAATCAATCAAGAGATGATTTTGAGTCGAATTGTGTACATGTGCACAGATTCTGAATTGGAACCAGAAGGATAATAGAGGCCGCATTTTGATGCATGCAGACAAAATAGGCTAAAATTTGAAACTACGGCGGCTGATTCCATTCAATTGATCTTTTATTCTTTGAACATTTAATTGCATATACCCAATATTCATACCCCCATCTGTAATTAGATACCACAAATCAGAATTTTGTCAATTGATTTCCTTCCCCCAACCCCCCAACACAAAAAAGAGGGGCATTTTATAATTTAAGCATGTGCACTAAGACATTCTTTGCCGTTTGTGTATCTGATGGACTCTATATATTTTCTTTTTCTTTTTCAACAATGCTACCATTGATAAAAAATTAGATTTTAAATTTTGACAAAAGCATTAACAGACTAGACTAAAATATCGAGATAATTATCAATCAACTTTTTTTTCGTCAAGATATTTTATTCTTTTTATGTTTTTGTCAAAATTTTGTATTTTTCTTTTTGTGTGTCATAATAGCATTTTCTGAAACAACCCGCCCCGAATCCCCCCAGGCGAGTCTATCTAGTCTCATCAAAACGGACTTGATAAAAAATTCTATTAGTAAAGATTTTGCCGAAAATTTGGCACAGTCTTCTTTATATATATAACACTACCAATCTACAAATATGAATATAACACTCCCAATACAATTCAATATACAACAAACTCCAGTGATCAACATCCTCAACCAAAATATTGAGTTTTATATCTCCAGAGTCTCAAAAGATAATATTATAACTAATCTTAATATATCAGTTTATTCTTAATCCCAAAAGAATAATATAACAAAATTATACAATCCCAACGGGACGAGATAACCACGATGTCCTAACAAAAACATTTCTATCTTCTGACACCATCACGTGGCCAAGACTCAAAATATATTTACAGTCATTGGGTCGGTCTGGTGTACCTGCAACCTCCTAGTGAGGGGGGAAAATAAAATAAAAACGGGGTGAGTTTCAAACTCAGTGAGATCAGTTAGTGGATAGTAGTTTTGAAAATTAATTCTTACTTTAAAAGAAATAATTATATCATTTCCAAACACGATTTCATTAAACCATAAGCGAGAAACCAAAAATAAATCATTAAACATTTAAATCAGATTACTAACCATGGAAATCATATCACAATATCATATAAAATTCACAAATCTAAAAATCATCACCAAACAAGTACCCAGGGAAATAATCTCGTCATATCCGGACCTCAACAGACGGCCAATGCCGTACTATCTGGGTAACGTCACGCCCCGGAGCTACACGGATAGACAGAGAAATACCATCTCATATCTCATCATATCTGTGCATGCATAATCTAGTCCCCAAAGGACAAAAACGCCCAAGCACACGGCCCAAAACCTCTGTGTGTACTCAAGACGGGCCCCAAAGGCTTGTATCACATCTGTATCATTTGTATCTCAATATATGTCTGTATCTCATATTAGTATATCTGTAATCATCATACCACATGCATATGCCCCCAAAAGATAAAAGCGCCCAAGCACACAGCCCAAAACCTCTGTGTGTACTCAAGACGGGCCCCAAAGGCTTGTATTACATCTGTATCATTTGTATCTCAATATCTGTCTGTATCTCATATTAGTATATCTGTAATTATCATACCACATGCATATGCCCCCAAAAGATAAAAGTGCCCAAACACACGGCCCAAAGCCTCTATGTGTGTTTAGACGGGCCCCAAAGGCCTCTCATCTCATCTCTTCTGTATCATTGTATCTGGAGGGAAAGGGTACTGTCTAATGATTCCAAAAATAGTCATTATACTCATATTCACATACCTCTTAACCACATATGTAAAATCATACCACATTTGAATCCACTCTTATCTTTAAAATACTATCATGCTTATTCAAAGTCGATAAACAAAATCATTAACCAAACATTTTAATAAAATATCAATGCGTGAATAAAATTCATTTCGAGGAAATCATTAAATCAAAACATTTAAAATACTTATTTCACAAACATCCTTTACTATAATAATTAACTATAACAATAGGTTTTGTATATTCCACTCACAGTGACGATGTTCACGGTCGGTTATCGTCCATGTCTGCGGACCGGTTCTCGCTCGCGGATCCTCCTAAATCAAGGAAACGACATAATTATTTTCCGTAAATTGGAATTATGACTAAATTTTATGCAATAAACTCGAAACGAATATCTATCCATAATTGACAACTCCTGTGTCCATAAAATTACTAAAATGCCCTTGAGTCCGTAGATTATTAACATGCTCTGAAATTGTAAATCACTAAATTACCCTCGGAATCGTAATTACACCCAATCCTCAATTCTAGGAATTACTAAAATATCCACAGGCTCAGAAATTACAAAATTACTCTCATGTTGTGAAATTACCAAAATGCCCTTGCAGGCCAACGGTCACCGAAATTTGGTCAACACTGGCTAGGAAGCTCAAATCTTAAAGTTCCAATCACGCTGAGTTCAATGGTACCAGCGGTGAGCTCCAACGAGCGGTGAGCTCCAACAAGCGGTAACCACGCCGGAATCTAGCTCGGTAGCCGTGAATTCCAACAATCAACCGGCGGCAAAATAGTGACTGTCGGTGCCTATGGATGGTTGGAAATGGAAGAGGGAGTCATGAGGAACAAAATCCAACCGGTGTTGTCACCCAAAACCGGCAAAAATCCAAGTGGAGTAAAGTGAAATAGTCGCAGGTTTCAAGCTTCGATCGGCGATGTTCTGGTTGGTTTTCGATGGCGATGATGGCAGGGGAACGATGGTCGGCTTCTAAGCTTTAGATTGGTACCAAGCTCAGCCGAAATGGTGGCCGGAATGGGAGTTATGGCCGGGTCAAGGTCGCGGGTTCCGGGTCGGGTTTTCGGGTCTGTAGTTGGGTCGGTTTGGCAGTTTCGCTCTCACTCTCTCACACACGTGTGGCCCTATGTTTAGGGATGGCAATTCAACCCGCACCCAGCCCGGACCCGGATGAAACCTGGATTTTTCGGTCCGGGTTCAACCCGTACCGGATTAAATAAAATCCGGATCCGGATGTCATTTTAAAAACCTGCATGTGTCCGTGTCCGGGTCCGGTTCCGAGTTTAGGTAAACCCGTATATCCGGAATCCGGACCCGGATATATATTAATTTTTAAAAATCATTTTTAATATAAATAGGAAAGCAAAAAAACCCAAATGGTGCCCTACAGCTCATTACACTTTCCCAACCACACAAACATTTCCTCTCTTATTCCCTCTTCAACTCATCTTCATCTTCATCCAATCATCGTTGCATCACTTGCCCATCTTCGCAGCTGTTCAACATCATCAGCCGCCGTCACTTTCAAGAACGATACTCGAAAATATTTTGGTGGGAATCTTGTTTTTGGTCATTTTAGTAACAGTGTGTGCGAGTGCGAGTGAGAGAGAGAGAGAACGTGGCTTACTCAATGCCACTTATCATGCTTTCATCTTTTTTCATCCAGTGCGGGGTGGTGTGGTGATGTCTGTCTTTGTTGGCTTTTTGGAAAACTTGTTGCTTTTAATGGCGCATGACTTCTTCTGAATATCCAATCAATGTAAACTTATTTGCATTACCCCTCCAGCTTTCCCATCACCATTAAAAGTGCTTTGGCTGCTCCTTCACTCCTGACTTCATGCTCGCAACTAAAGCTAGTTTTTTAGCTCTCTTTACTAATGTTTTGAATGAGCCACCACATTGGGTTGCTGATTCTAGGCAGGCAAACAAAATTGTTGTTTTTGTTAATTAGTTTCCAGATGAAATAATTTTTCTTTGATTTGCTGAAATCTTGGGTATGTATTTCTATTTGATTTTTTTAGTCGAATTTAGTTTTTTTTTTCAATTGGATTCATAAATCTGGGTTGGAAACCCGCAGTCCGGGAACCCGGATTTTTCTGGGTTAAACCCGTACCGGACCCGGAGTGGAAAAATGCGGGTTTATTTCCGGGTCCGGTACAGAAACTATTCGTCCGGGTCCAAATCCGGAATGATTAAACCCGGACCCGAACCTGGATTTTGCCATCCCTACCTATGTTGCTATGTTTTCCAGCTTCTTCTTTTGTTAACTTCTTAACCGCCTCTTTTTTTAATTTTAAATTCACATATGTTACATTCCTTTTTTTCCCCCCAAAGATAAAAGGATGAACAGAGCTCAAATCAAAATTTTAATTCTTATTTCTTTAAAAATTAAATTTGAGTGACTTGTCAAATAAACTGCTTTCACATGACTCGGTTAGACCATTGGATATTTAGCTGAATTTTGCGAGCAACTTGGTTGTTGGATTTAGCTCGATTTGGAAATAACTAGCTAGATAGCATAAAAGCGTCGTGGCGGGATGTATAATAATTAATAATTTGACTGAAATTTTTGTTCAGCAGTTACGTGAAAGGAACTTGCTTTAATTTTAAGAAGTCGGCAATATTAATTAAATTATATTTAACTACTTGTGAGACACTACAAACCTTTGATTGCATTATGGCAGTTGTTTTCTTTCGGAATATGATTTGTTCATTAATACTTTAGCAAAACCTATTTCAAACTGCCGCAGATTCATTTAAATTATACAATAACATTGACTAAAGTAAGATACTACATGAGTACATGCATTTTGATCGAATAAAAGGATGAGTTATGCAAAAATCAGACAAAAGTAAAATACAGATTTCGGAAATCATCAAATTTCGTACCAATTCCCTGGTTTTGTTGTCACATTGTGACATAACAAGTACCAATAAGTCTAGTTAAATTAATCAAATTCACGCCCTCATTTCTTCCATATGCCCTGTCAAGTGATGAATATCAGCGTCGATCGATGGTGGCGTTGGAGGTATGCTCGTTCTCAGCTGTGACGTCGATAACAGCGGCACGGCCAATGTTGGCTTTGGCTTCCATATCCTTCATTGTGCCAACACAATCTCAGGTCAAGGATACATCATTATTCTCTATATGTTCGGCTTCATCTTTGAACTTGTTATAAATATCACCTTGGTAAAAGTTTTTGGTCCTTAGCACCAAAATAATTGAAACAATACAAGCAAAAAATGTTGCTGCTGAGATTATTACAAAGGCCACTCTGTAACACCGCGCGCCAATGCAATTCAAGCTGCCTTTTCCTAGCTTCAAAGCCTCTCTGTCATATAACCGACCAGCCACTCTCACATTGAAAATATATGACCCAATCGGACTTGAAACTGATCCCACATTGTACAACGTTGAGTAATGTTTAACGCCAAATAGTTCTGATATGATTGTGACCAATAATGACAATTGTGCTCCAAGGCAAAAGCCTATAATTATTGAAGCAAAGTAGAGAGAATTATGGACAGCAAAGGCAATCAAAAGATAGCCAATACAAGAGAATAGAATAACAAGAGTGAGCAGCAGAGGACGAGGGAGCTTATACTTGGCTAAGAAGATTTCAGAGGCAAAACCGGCAACAATTCGTCCCAGGAAATTCCATATGCTTATAAGCGAAATGAAACTCGCAATGCTATGTGTCGGATAGCCTAATGCCTTGCCTATCTGACCCATGTTGTCGATGGCTGCCAATGCGCCGCCAATGCTACAAGTTGTTGCTGTGAACATAATTAGCATATCAATGCTGAAAATTGCTTGTAACAAGGCATAGTCGTCGCCTGTCTCAGGTTTCTTGGAAACGTTTTTCAAGCTAAAAAGTGTCGAAATTTTTTTTCACATTCAATGCTGGAATCGCTTGATCATAATGAGCATCCAAGGCTTGTAATTTGTTGCCCTTCCAGATATTTAGTTCTTGTTTTATGACTACAGCAAGTGGGATAAAGAGTGAAAGAACAACTGCAACTGAAGCAGTGCCAATATACTCACTTCTTGTAAACCTGAGCTTGTTTTGAATGATGATTGTCACCATTATAAATCCAGCCAAGACCAGCAAAATATAGAGGAAAATGTGGAAAACTTTGAGTTCATTTTCTGGCCTAGCGATCTTAATAATCCGAATTGTTGGAATAAAAACAATGGGAACAATGGTAGGAAGACAAGCAAGCAGTAAGATAAGAGCCTTTGTGTTGTCTCCATTTACGGCATGGTAGATTTGTGTCATGATTGCACCACTAAGACCAATAAGACCCTTCAAAAGGCCTATAACAACGCCTCTGCTTTCCGGAAAATTCTTAACACATGTGACTAAAGCTCCAGTGTTTGGAAATGACTGTGAATTTGCACCAATCAACATGTACAAACACATTTGCCACACATGGGGTTTGGCGCCTAAACGATGAGAAACACTCAACCAGATAATAAAAAAGCCAAAAAAGTTCATGATTGAACCAGATAACAGAACAATCCATGGCGGCGCAACCTCATAGGTTAGCCCTGCCAGGACTCCAAGATTGCCACCCAAGTCCTTGAAGAAGCTTATCAAATTGAGTGTGGTCTGATCATAGCCTAACGATGATTTTATGTCGTTAGAGTATAAACCAAACATGTAAGATGAGCCATTTACTGACATGATTAATAGGGTAGCAAAGAACATGAACCATCTGCTATCAAGCAAATGCAAGCCAAAGCCCTTTACCTCTCTCCAATTGGCGCCAATACAATTGAACTTGGACATAACCATTTTACTCTCAAGTTCTAATTCCCTCTAGTAACAGCTGCTTGAAGTTTGATTTTGATGAAATTTTGTAAGAGAAGCTGGATCAATTTAGTAGACTTTTTTAAATGAAAAAATAAATTATTATCTCGTGACCCATAACACTACTTATTTATAATTTTTCTGTGCAAGCGAAAAATTAAAAATATTGGTGCTAAATTAAATTATATGATTGTCTTGCCTTAGTTGTCGGCTTTACTTGTCTTCTTGTTTATGAAATTAAATGGAGTTTAAATTGAGGTCAATGGCATGCTAAGGCTACTTGATACTAATTAATTAAATGAAATTGATTAATTTCGATTTCATCATTTTGTTGCTTTTGATTTGTCTGCATTAAGGAAAAAGCAATAAAACAATTGAATAAGTTTGTTAACAATATTGAAGGCCAGTTCCGTAATATTGTAGTATAATAATTGTTATTAGTTGTGTTGTGGAAAAAATTAATTATAAAGAGAATTAGTTAAACGTTTTATAAAATTTATTTTTAAAAGTAGCATGAGTTTTAAAAGCAATCGTATGTGTTTAGTAAAATTCTATAAAAAAATATCAGCAATTGAACTAGATATTAAGGGTGGGCATCGGATCGGATTCGGGTCAATCCGATCCGATCCGAACATGTTCGGATCGGATTTGGATTGACCTCTAAATCCAATCGGATAGAAACTTTATCCGATCGGATTTTTATCCGATCGGATTTTATTCGGATCGGATCGGATTCGAATCAATCCGATCAATCCAATCGGATTGCACTTAAAAAAAACTTAAATATAAATAAATTAAAAGCTTAAAAGACAAATCTCTTCTACCCTAAATTCCCAAATCATAAACGAATTGAACCTAGCCAGCCATAAAGGCACGGATTCAGCCAACCCAGCCATCAAGCTTCGCGCCTACCGGCTAGCCGCATGTCGATGACGCCCCCTTCCATGCGCCGATGACGTCCCAGGCAACAACAACCAATTAAAGATGACAGCAAGTACTGCTTGTTGTCTGCTACTGTCATCTTCAGTTCTTGCTATTTGCTGTCATCTTCTCGCTTGATGCTTGTTGTCTACTGATCTTTAGTTCTTCTTCTTCTGTTATTTTTCCTCTTTCTTAATCTTAACAGTTGGTGCTGGGTGTTTGCTTTTGTTTGTTTAACTAGTTTTTTTTTCCTTTACATATACATATAATTCGAATTTAATTCCAAGATGACAGCAAGTACTGCTTGTTGTCTGCTGCTGTCATCTTCAGTTCTTGCTATCTACTGTCATCTTCCCGCTTGCTGCCCGTTGTCTGTTAATCTTTGATTCTTCTTCTTCTGCATTCCCCCCTTTAATCTTAACAGTTGGTCCTGGGTGTTTGCTTTTGTTTGTATAACTAGTTTTCTTTTTTCCTTTACATATTCATATAATCCGAATTTAATCTGGAGCTATTAATCCGATCTGAATCCGAATTAATTCGAAATAATCATCTTATCCAAATCCAATCCGAACTTAATCAGATCGGATTGGATCGGATGATTATTTCGGATTAATTCGGATGGTTTTTATCCCAATCTGAACAATCCGAATTCCGATCGGATTGATCCGAATCTGTTTTTGCCCACCCTACTAGATATAACATTGGATAAAATTAATTTACACATTTTTATATAAATAAACTTGTTTTACACAAATAATTCATTTAAGTGGAATGAGGTGTTGAGGTGTACATAGCCCTTCATCATTATGCTCCATCATCATAGTTCTACCATGTTATGTTCATGAAGCATCCAATTGAGTGGAGATTAGCTTTACACTTTGGATGCCATTAAAGGATTCCTTTAGAGTATGTTAGATGAAGTGGTGCTATGATGAAAGCTTGGTGGAACATGTTAGGTGATGTGTATTGTTATGATTATGTTTGTGTTTCATTCACTATAAATACCTATGCCATTTGTGTTGTATGCATCAAGTGTAAGAAAAACAAAGCATAAGAAGCAAAATAGCTTCTAAGAGTGATTTGTGAAGAGGGTGTGAATTGTTCTTGCAATGTTTTTGAGTTTTCTCTAATAAAATTTGTGTTTTATTCTTCAAATTCTCTAACAAAGTAGTATCAGATCTAGTTTTCGATGCTATATATAGTCATATAGCATATCAGATTGAAGATCTCGACGAGAGGAACGCGACATCGCAACACTCAACCTGATCGAAGTCCAAATACGCCCACACTTGCTGCCGGAAGTTTTCTGTCCTAAAGTTGAGTCAACTCACCAAGTTGAACCGAGTTGAACCAAATCGAACCGACCCAAACCAAGCCAAACCGATCCGACCAGGATCCAAGTTGACCAGAGTTGACTGTTGACCGTCGTTGACCGTTGATCAAAAGTCGATCCGAGTTCCTCCCCAGGTTTTTCGACATTCTGGATCCATCCGTGCATTCAGAATCGCCAAATCCTCACTCAATTTGTGAGTTATGGAAAATAGTGGTATGATGTCATTTCAAGTTCCACAATTAAAGGGAAGTAAGTTCGACAACTAGGGTATCAAAATGAAGGCTCTATTAGGTGCACATGACGTATGGGAAGTTGTGGAGAAAGGCTTTACTTTGCCACAAAATGAAGCTACTTTAACTGTGGCGTAGAAGGAGAATTTGAAAGACTTAAAGAAGAAAGAGAATAAAACAAAATATATCATCTTTCAATTATTAGATGAAGATGCTTTTGAAAAGATTGATGGTTCAACCTCTTCAAAATGAGCATGGGAGAAGTTAGAGACCTGTTATAAAGGAGAAGAGCAAGTTAAGAAGGTTTGTCTCCAAACATTACGAGGAGAATTTGAATCCTTACACATGAAGACATCCGAGTCGATTTCTAACTATTTTACTCGGGTTGTGACCATTTCCAATGAACTAAAAAGAAATGGTGAGGAGTTAAAAAAAGGTAAGAATCATTGAAAAGATACTTCAATCAGTAGATTTAAAGTTTGACCATATTTTGTGACAATTGAGGAAACAAAAGATTTGGAAGCAATGACAATCGAGCAACTTCAAGGAATATTGCAAGCCTATGAAGTAAACTGAAAAGGAAGTAAGAATTTGAAGAACAATTTCTCAAGATGGAAGTCAATCCACAGAAAAGAGAAGAAAACTCCGACAACAGGAGAAGGCAATATATTTGAGAAGAGGTCGAGGATGAGGAAGAGGTCGTGGTCATGGACGAGGTTGAAATTTCAACAACAACAACTCCAATTATGCAAAAGGAGAAAGCTCAAGTATAGAATGAGGCAGAAGCCATCCAAGATCGACGTATGAAAAATCCCAAGTACAATGCTATAATTGTCAAAAGTTTGGGCATTATGCTTCAGAATGTAAAGCTCCAAGTACCGAAATTGATGAGAGAGTAAATTATGTTGAAGAGAAGAATGGTGAAGATGATATACTTTTACTAGCACGCAATGACACCGGTGGAGGTCAAGAAAATACATGGTATCTTGACACAGGTGCTAGTAATCACATGAGCGGAAACAGAAGTATGTTCGTAGAACTAAATGAATCTATGAATGGCAATGTTTCTTTTGTAGATGATTCAAAAGTACCAATGAAGGGCAAAAGTAATATTCTTTTTCGTACAAAAGATGGTAGGCATCAATTAATTTCAAATGTTTATTATGTGCCAGTATGAAAAGCAGCATCCTCAGTCTAGGTCAACTCTTGGAAAAAGGCTATGATGTTCACTTAACAGATTATAGTCTTTACCTAAGAGATGACAAAGGAAACCTAATAGTAATGGTGAAAATGTCGAAGAATAGAATGTTTCCTTTAAATATTCAAAATGATGTTACAAAATATCTCAAGGCTTGTCACAAAGATCTAACTTGAGTTTGGCATCTTCGATTTGGACATCTCAACTTTGGCGGACTATAACTACTATCAAAGAAGAACATGGTGAAAGGCTTACCTTCAATCAATCATCCAAATCAACTTTGTGAATAATGTTTACTTGGCAACCAATTCAGAAAGAGCGCTTTCCAAAAGAGTCAAACTCAAGAGCTCGGAAGCTAGTCGAGCTTATCCATACTGATGTGTACGGTCCATTCAAGCCAAGCTCCCTTAGTAAAAGTAACTACTTCTTTCTTTTCATTGATGATTTTTTAAGAAAAATTTAGGTGTATGTTTTGAAGCAAAAATCAGAAGTCTTTAAAGCTTTTAAGAAGTTTTAAACTGTAGTGGAAAAAGAAAGTGGATACCAGATTAAAGCCATGAGATCTTATTGAGGTGGAGAGTTCACTTCCAAAGATTTCGTAGAATTTGTAAAGCAAATGGAATTCGACGCCTTTTGACAGTACCAAGATCCCCTCAACAAAATGATGTTGTAGAAAGGAAGAATAAAATCATCCTCGACATGGTAAGAAGCATGCTCAAGAGTAAGAGGCTACCTAAAGAATTTTGTGCTGAAGTTATTACATTTGCAGTCTACTTATCCAATCGATCTTCAACAAGAAGTGTGTGGGACAAGACACCACAAGAAGCATGAAGTGAAAGAAAGCTCGAGATCGCCCATC
This sequence comes from Citrus medica, assembly GCA_002013955.2. Lineage (NCBI taxonomy): Eukaryota > Viridiplantae > Streptophyta > Magnoliopsida > Sapindales > Rutaceae > Citrus > Citrus medica. The sequence continues at coordinate 26,335 of MKYO02026249.1, forward strand.
TGAGAGTTTTTAGAAGCATTGCCCATGTACATGTACTAGTCGAGAGAAGAGGCAAGTTGGATGACAAAAGTGAGAAGTTCATCTTCATTGGCTATAATAATAATTCCAAATGATACAAGCTGTACAATCCAAGATGTAATTTTTTATGAAGAAAGATAATGAGATTTTGGCTCTGGTGTGGATCACTTCAACTTCTTTCCTATTGAAGAAGATGATCATACACGGATAAAATAAATAGAAGAACAACAAGAGCCAGTTGCTCTACCTATCTCACCAGCATCAACCACGCGTGAAGATTCACCACAATCTTTATTAAATGAAATAATCGAGAAACGTACAAGGAGTCTTCAAGATCTCTATGAGGTAATTGAGAGACTTGACAATCTCACTCTCTTTTGCCTCTTTGATGATTGTGAACTAGTCAACTTCTAAGAAGCTGGACAAGATGAGAAGTGGAGAATCGTAATGGATGAAGAAATCAAAGCCATGGTGAAGAATGACACTTTCTAACTTACTATTCTTCCTAAAGGTCATAAAGCGAGCGAGCGGTGTCAAATATGTATACAAGATGAAAAGAAATGTCAAAGGAGAAATTGAAAGGCACAAAGCAAAGCTAGTTGCAAAAGGCTATAATCAAAAGGCTGGCGCAGACTATGATGAGATATTTGCTCATGTTGCCTGACGTGAAACTATTAGACTTATTATTTCTTTAGTTACTCAGAACAAATGGAGGATTCATTAGTTGGATGTAAAGCCTTCTTTCCTAAATGAAGTTCTTAAAAAAGAAGTTTACATTGAACAACCGTTGGGCTATTAAGTGAAATGGCATGAAGACAAAGTTTTGAAATTGAAGAAGGCACTTTATGGGTTGAAGCAAACTCCAATTGCATGGAACAACAGAATTGACACGTACTTCCAAGAAAATAGCTACACCAAATGTTCCTATGAGCATGTTTTATATGTTAAAGTTAAAAATGGAGACATTTTAATCGTATGCTTGTACGTGGATGATCTTATCTTTACTGGAAGTAATTTAAGCTTATTTAGAGAGTTCAAGAAAGTAATGGCAAAAGAATTTGATATGACAGACATCGGGTTAATGGCATACTATTTGGGCATTGAAGTCAAGCAACAAGAAGATGACATTTTCATTTGTCATGAAAGTTATGCAAAGGAGATACTCAAGAAGTTCAAGATGAATTATTGCAATCCAATAAGCACACAGATGGAGTGCAAAGTCAAGCTATCCAAGTATGACGAAGGAGAAGAAGTAGATCCAACTTTTTTCAAAAGCCTTGTTAGAAGTATGCGTTATTTAACATGTATGAGACCTGGCATCCTTTATGTTATTAGACTTGTGAGTCGATATATGGAGAATCCAAAGATCACTCATTTTAAGGCTGCAAAAAGAATCATTTGCTATATCAAAGGTACAACTGATTTTGGCTTGTTATACTCATTTTCTAATGACTACAAGCTTGTTGGATATAATGATAGCGATTGGGGTGGAGATGTAGATGATCGAAAGAGCACCACCGAATTTGTGTTCTTTATGGGAGATACTGTTTTCACATAGATGTCAAAGAAACAACCAATTGTCGCACTTTCCACTTGTGAAGCTGAGTATGTAGTTGCTACATCAAGTGTTTGCCATGCAATTTGGCTAAAAAATTTGTTGAAGGAGTTGGGTTTGACACAAGTAGAGCCAATCAAGATTTGTGTGAATAACAAGTCAGCAATTGTTTTATCCAATAATCCAATTTTCCATGATCGAAGCAAACATATCGACACTCGCTATCAATATATAAGAGAGTGCATCACAAGAAAGAATGTACAAGTTGATTATGTGATGACAAAAGATCAAGTAGCTGATATCTTCACCAAACCACTCAAGGTAGAAGATTTCATCAAATTCAAAAATATACTTGGTGTCGTAAAACAAGTTTAAGGGTGTTGAAAACAATAAACTTAGTTTACATAAATAATTCATTTAAGTGGAATAAGGTGTTGAGGTGTACATAGCCCTTCATCATTATGCTCCATCATCATGGTCCTACCATGTTATGTTCATGAAGCATCTAATTGAGTGGAGATTAGCTTTACACTTTGGATGCCATTAAAAGATTAGAGCATGTTAGGTGAAGTGGTGCTATGATGAAAGCTTGGTGGAACATGTTAGGTGATGTGTATTGTTATGATTATGTTTGTGTTTCATTCACTTTAAATACCTATGCCATTTGTGTTGTATGCATCAAGTGTAAGAAGAACAAAGCATAAGAAGCAAAATAGCTTCTAAGAGTGATTTGTGAAGAGGGTGTGAATTGTTTTTGTAATGTTTTTGAACTTTCTCTAATAAAATTTGTGTTTTATTCTTTAAATTCTCCAACATACTCTATATATATAATAATTGATAACTAAAATAAATTTTTATATTATTAATTTTATTTGTTGTTTTGTTATATCAATATAATTAGTAATAATAATAATCTCATTAAATTTAGAAAAATTATCTTTACACCACCTTTCTTTTGTTATATATACATCTAATCACCACAAAAATTTAACATGTACTTTGCACCACTTTTGTTTTTTAACTTATATTAATCAACCACTTTGACACTCAAAATAACTATTTTACCCCTAAACGAATTAAAAAACTATTTTATTCTACAAAATTTTGAAAAATAAAAAACTATAATTATAAAAATACTCCTAAATTCAATAAAATAAAAAAATCTCAAAATCTAAGATGATAATTTTTAAATGAAATTATAAGTATAAAAAATAACATTTGTAATTATAATTTTATTTAATTTTTGAAATTAAATTAAGTATAAGAAAGTTTACAAAAATTAACATGAAGAGGAAAACTTCCTATAATTATTGTAAACTTCCCAGTAATTAATATTAAGAAATTTCCCCATACAAATTAAATTAAATTATGATTATAAAAAATTAATGATAATTTTTAAATTAAATTATAATTATAAATTAAATAGATTTAAGATTCATTTCTTTTATTAAACTCAAGGATATTATTATAATTATAGGTTTTTTATTTTTAAAATTTTGTAGAATCAAACAATTTTTTTTAATTCATTTAGGGATAAAATAGTTATTTTTTAATGTTAAAGTAATTGAATGATACAAACTTAAAAACAAAGGTGGTGTAAAATACATACACAATTTTGTGGTGGTTAGATGTACCTATAATAAAAGAAAGGTGGTGCAAAAATAATTTTTCTTAAATTTAATTATTTTATTTCCTAAATAATAAAGATAATTTTGACTTTTTATAATATATATGATAATATATATGGGGTATTAGGTACAAAAGTGATTCTCAAAATTAAATTTGGGAAAAATTGCTCTTTCTTTACTTTTCAAAATCTCTATAAAATAAGGTGATTTTGTTAAAAATAATTTTTAAAAATTTTTACCAAACACCAAAATTAACTTTTAATTTCAAAATTATTTTTTGACCATCTAAAAGTAATCCAAATGTGTCCTGAAAGCCTCACTAATTTTAAAGAATAAAAAGATTGAAAACATCATTGAGGCAAATGAATTGATTATAAGTTATCAAATGTTTTAAAAGTTCAACAGTTTATTATTAAAGGATGGGTTAATTTTTGCCTACCTCATAAGTTTTGACAAACGTCAATGTACACCTACAAATTTTGACACGTCAAATCAACACCTATTCTAATTTTAACATGTCAAATTTCGCAATAAAATAAGACGATTAATCTACAAAACATAATAGGCTTCACTGAAAGAAAAAGAAAAAAGAAAAACGATATTGCATAAAAATTACAAGTATGAAAAAGAAGTCAAAATAACCTCTTTGAATGGCTCAAGACACCAAAATAACGTAAGTTTGAATCTCACCCAGGGCGGCCCAAGAATTTATATTATCCCGAGACTCGGGTTAAATTAAAAAATTTATATTTTAAAGTGATGATAAAAATTCATAAATAGGAAGAAGTGTATTAAAGAAGTGGGACATGAAGAACTTTATCCTTATAAATATATACTCGAAATAAAAATACTTATAAAAAAAGAGAAGAAAACAAAAGGTAATTCAAATATAAAAACTATATTTTTCAATTATGGAATCCGACATTTCAACCTTTAATAAAATATAATTATATAAGGATTAATAAATCAATTAAGAATTTTAAGCTAAATTAAATCAATACATGTAATTACAATCAATTAAAACTCGCAAGTAAAACTTTAATGTTTGAAGTCAAGTACTTAACCACTAGGCTTAAATAAATTAAACAATTAAAAATTTTATTCATCTTTTAAAATTATAAATACATTGTTAGTCAAAAGTTTCAATAATAAACTAAACTCATCCAACAAAAATGTATTTAAATGTCGTTGTTTCTTTAATACGTGCTCTGACTCTCTTTGAAGAATCATATGCTGATAATTCTTTTATGAAAAGCTCCTCAAAATATTCAAATTTTATTTTCTAACTTACTATTAAATGAAATCTCAAAATCCACATAAAAAGTTTATGAAAATATTGATAATTGCTATTACATGTTATTTTTGTAAGTACTTTTAATATTAGTAAAAAATTTATATTAGATTGACATAATTTTTTTCAATTAGATTTTTTTAAAATAAAGCAGAATCAACATTTTAGCCCGTAATGTTTCAATATATTCAATAAATGTATAATTTAATCATTTTATAAATACGTAACTAATTTCAAATGGAAAAATATATAAGGATTAAGGACATATTTGAAAATAAAATAAAAACTCTACTGTAATACAAAATTGATGAAAATATAAGGGTAATTGAGTTAGAGACATATATGAAACAAAATAAAAACTATATTATTATATAAAATTGATGAAAATATAAGGGATATAAATAATTTTTTCCTAATCAAAGACCGGGCTACAGCCCGGTGTAGCCCACCTATAGATCCGCCACTGATCTCACATACATATAAATTTGATATATATAACACATAGGCAATGGCTTAGACCTCAAAAAAAAAAAATTATCACCCAATTAAATTAAAATAAAATTTTATTTTTATGAAATGAAAAGCTACAAATTACAAATAAGATAAAATATAAAAATAAATTGTATCAATATAATTTACACCACATCCCAGCAAAGTTGGCACGCACTAAATTATCTATCATTTGCATGCAACAATCATTTTAAACACTAAAAATATTCCTAAATTTTAATCTCGTTGTCATTGTCATCATCTTCATCAACTTTAACATGAACATCATCATTGTCACCATCAGTCAATTGTAATTTGTAAGTTGCTATTATTTATTTTATCTACGAAACACATTATTTCTGATCAAGTATCTGAATTGTTTTCACTTCATAAGTCAGATTTGTTATTGCTTCTAAAACCTGAGAGTGTAACAAAAATATAGTTCCATAATATGGAAACATGAAAAAAATCATGAAACCCTGATAACTTTGAAGATAAGGCAAAACATAAGAAAATAATTTTCAATAAATTGAAGGTTTTAAATGCTATTAAATTTTATAGATAGATGCACCATCAAAGAGATTATAGCAGTAAATTTATTTATTTTTAATGTAGACCACAGATTTGTTAAAAAAAAAAAAATGCGATATCGATGAAGATGCGGTGATGGGGGTTTTTTTTTTTGAGAAGGGGTTTAGAGACACTGAGAGTTACGTAAACTCACCTGCTGAAGAGGGTTTAGAGACACTGAGAGTTATGTAAAATCACCTGCTGAAGAAATTAACTATAGTACACTAATTCGAGATTTGGGGTGATGAAATTACAATCAAAGTAATTAGAGTTTAACTTATATATGTTCAGAGAAACAAACTAATAGTTAGATAAACTTGTCCTTAACAGTAAATTTAGTTGTGGTTATTTTAAGAATCAAGAATAAAATTTTTATTGAAATTTAAGTGTTCTAAGTAATTTTTAGCTCAAAAAGCCATACATATAATTCAAATAATGTAGTGCATTTAAATTTCTTTGGTCGAATTGGTGATATGTTTCGCTTGCACTTAAATAGATATTTAAAATAATAAGGAAATTCATACAATAAAATTTGGAGGAGTGAGTAGCTAGAATTACCTCAGAATTCGTCGAATAACAGTATCATAATGCATATATCAACTGGTTTGATACTAAAAAAATTTAACGCATATTAACAGGTTTGATATTCCAAAAAATTTAACGTGTAATTAACGAGCACGGGTATCCAAAAAATTCGCGTATTAGAGTTCAAAAATCCCAGCATTACATATATAATTTATGAATTATGATCGATGTTAATTTTTTTAATATTTTATGTATGTAATTCAAATAATGTGATGCAATCAAATCACTTTCGTTGAGGTGGTGATACCTTTTGTGTGTATTTAATTAGATACTAAGAATAATACGCAAATTCAAAGGGCCGTAGGATTACAAACTGGAACGCATGGTCTCCAAAATGTTTCATTGCCCACATCCATAAGTGCAATCCCTCTTGTGCTTAAATCAGCCCTTATCTGATCACTCATTGAGAAATCTTTGTTTTTCCTGGCTGTTGTTCTTTTCTCAATCATAAACAGCACATCGGCTTCCACCAGACCTGCTCTCTTTAATGCCTTGTCTTTTAACTGCTGCAAAACCTGTCCAAAAACATTTTTGTTCAGCTCTTAAATGTCAAATAAATGGAGAATATCAACAAAAACAAGCAAAAGGATCAGAAAGGCTTCTTGACCTGGGAGAAACCGCTGCGTGGCAGCAATCCCAGAACTTTTAGTACTTCTTTAACCTTGTTCTCTATTTTGCGAAGAGACCCAATCATGACTAATTGCTGATTCTTGGGTTGCTTCTTCTGCAATTATATTTAATATTAAAAAAGAAATTGTTATTCCACACATACAAACACTGACAAAGAAGAAAGAAGGGGAGGGGGGTGTCGCATTTCCAACCAGGTACCAAATGAGTACCTTGAGCATGTTCAAATGACTGTTTATGAATTTCAAGGCATCTTGGAAGGCACCAGTTAGTAGGTGTGACGTGTTCAAGTCATCTGACATTCTTGCATAGAATTCATCTTGTAGATTCTTGAAGCAAAGTTGAGCACGAGCGCTGATGCGATCCTTTTCACCATCATCTTCTTGGAATACGTCAAACAAAGCAACTTCACAATCTAGCAATGTCTAAACAAGTACAGCAAACTCAAATGTATTAATATAGGTACAAAAATGTACATGCATCTTTCAGTATTTGTTTCCTCCTCACTTCTGTGGAGTAGTAAATTCAAAGAACAGATAAACTTAATAAACACAGAGTTATTCATGCATTCAAGTGGTAATTGATGAAAACAAAGCATGAGATTCTATCTAAACTAAGTTTCTCGTACCATATCAGTTAACCGATTGCAATGTAGAATAAACAAAATCTGCTAGAAATTCAACAAGAATAGAAGTGGGTGCATATAGATTAAGATGCCGGCAGAACTTGACAAACAACCTAATCAAAAGTGTTCAGTACCTAAATAATCTTCAAACCTGATATATGTTAAAAATAGAATCTGATGCACTTTCCAGTTGCATGACTGAGTAATTGAGGGGAGAACGATAGTGTGCACTTATTAAGAAGTGTCTCAAGGCCAGAGGATGATATCGCTCAGTAATCTACAAAAGTGAGATGCGTAAAACACTAGTACCATGAAACTGCAGCTCACTTTAAAAGAGCAGACCAAAGCAGGCGCTTTACTCACCTGGCGAATTGTGAGAAAATTGCCTGATGATTTTGACATTTCCTCATTGTTGATAGTCACATGGCCATTGTGCATCCAGTATCTTACACAGCTCTCTTGGCAAGCAGCACGATTCTGGGCAATCTCATTCTCATGATGCGGAAAAATCAAATCAATTCCACCACCATGGATATCAAACTTGAAAGTCAAATAACGCGCACTCATGGCACTGCATTCTATGTGCCACCCTGGTCTTCCTTGACCCCATGGGCTGTCCCAACTTTTCTATCCAGGCTTTGCCGCCTGCAAAGTTAAAGGGGAAAAAAAATCAGATTATAAATGACCAAGACAAAATGTCATGTCCAAATTGTTTTCAAGCAACTTTATTTGGCTTCCCACCCGAGTTTGATTCCTGGAAGTAAGGGCTAAAACAAATCGATTTGGGCTTCACCCACCACCACTTACCTTTAACAGCACCTATATTCTCACAAAGCTAAGCACAAAGCTTTGCACAAAACGGTTCGTTTTGTGCAAAGTATAAAAGTCATTTACACTTGCAAGCAGCAACACCACACACGCACGGAACAAAGATTGCAGCAATGTTTCTCCCGTCTCTCTCTCTCTCATTTTCCCTCTTTTATCCCCCACCACACCGCAGTGCAGCAACCATATTAATGCTCATGATATTACGAATGATACAAAGCTTCCCATTCAGAGGAACAATTGCTGCAGCCCTTGGCAATCATAAGCAATTTTGAAGAACCCAATCAAACCAAACTGAGAAGGTCCCTCAAGTAAGAACAAAATTCAAGCAACCATAAGCAAAGCAATCAACATTAATCACCAAATTAATATATGCTCTGTACAATAATTTGAAGACCACGATATCCATAACAAGAACAATAACCATTCAAAATCTATGAGACTTCAAAAACATATTAATTAAACTTTAACAATTAAGCAGTCTGCATCTTTAATTAAAAATTAATCTTTAAGCAATTAAGCCGATTGTGTTGGGGGTTAGAGAGCGATGCAGCTGAGATCGACAAAATGAAGACAACGGAGCCGAGAGAGTGAGGAAGATCGGAGCAGAAAGAGTGAGGGAGACCGGAGCCGAGAGAGTGAGGGAGATCGGAGCCCAGGGAGCCAGCTAGATGCTTCAAGCGAGAGACGAGAGAGCTGTCACTGTTGCTGCGTCGTGTCAGCTGATATCGAGCTTGTGTGCACACGGGAGAGAGAGAAAGATGTTGCTGTGTGGTGGGGGAGAAAAGAGGGAGACGGGAGAGAGAGATGGAAGGAACGTTGCTGCAGGATTTGTTGCGAGCGTGTGTGGTGTTGTTGCTTGCACGTGTGAATGGCTTTTATACTTTGCACAAAACGATTCGTTTTGTGCAAAACTTTGTGCTGAGCTTTGTGAAAACATCATTTTCCTACCTCTAAAAGCATATTTAAAAAAATAACCAAAATGTCAATATTTAGCAGCTTCAATAGGAATATAATATTCAAACCTTCGAAAGGGCAAAGTCAGCAGGATTATGCTTTCGAGGGTCAACCTCTGTCTCGATAATTGGCCATAGTTGGGAGACTTTCAACATCAAAGAAAACATCTCCCTCAAGGCCTCAACCACATATGCACAGCCATTGTTGATAATCTACATGATACAAAGAGTGCTTAAAGGTAGATCTATTATATTCCTATAATCACCATCCATATTGTAGATTGATTTCTATTCAATTTCTATATTTACACATTATGTTGAAAATCAGTAAGACCGAGAGATTTCTTAAATCTTTCTAAGGTACTCTTGATAGAAATAGGCTACTGCTGATTCTCTCGTTCAAGACTAAGAACAATTCATCACTAGTCTTAAATTTTTATTTGCATAAAATAATTCAAAACAAGAACTTGCCTAAATTATTATGATAACTAACAGAACGTATCAATGGATATCATTGTTATATTGCCAAGTTGGTTTTACATATATCAAGTCATTCATGAAGAGGGAAACTTTACCTCTGTGCTATTATAAATAATGACTCTGATGTATTCTAATTATTATGTGATATAATGTATTCTAACAATACCATCTATATTTTAGATTGCCATGCCACTATTGAAAGAATTCTTAGAGACAAATAGAGCATAAGTGTTAGAATGCAATTTATGCACTAGTTTTGCATTGTTTACTTCCCTTAATATCGATATTTTGCATTTAATAATAGTGATTTACTTGTGTTTTACTTTTGTAGGTGCAATTCTATTGATTGGTGATAAAATTGAGCTACAAGATGATGTTTAAGGATAATTGTTCTTTTGGAGAAATTATGAGCGTTAGAAGAACTTTGTTGATAAGGCGTGGGCGTGTGCTGTCAACTACGGACTTGCAGTTTTTAGTTTAACGTGTTTTGTATTTTTGATTATTTTTGTAATTACGAATTTAATATTTCAGATATTAGTATTTTATTTTAAATAGAATTCTAGAGGAGAAGAGAGAGAGAGAGTATTTAAGGGAGGAATCTATTGTGAAAAAAAGGAGACTTTTGGAGAAAAGAAAGAAACCCTAGATCTAAATTTTTTTCTTCTCTCTATGAAGAACTAAACCTATTATTCTGGTTGAAGGTTAATGAAGCTTTGATTCATCACTACTGTGAGATTTTTCTTATACTTTAATTGTTTTATTATTTTTTAGTTATTTGTTTATTCTCTGAATTATTATCATGATTATGTTTGTTAATTAGATAATTGGCCACTATTTAATTATCAACTTAATCTATTGTCGATTAAAGGATTCATCGTATGAAGATTTTAATGTTTGTGACAAATAGCATAGCAGAGAGTTGTGTTGTGAGAATAAACAATCTAATTTAAATGAACCATCGTATGTGTTTGTTGATTAGGATTTAGGTCTCTCTGGTTTTTCAGACTGTCAATTGATTAAATCCTATGATAGTATCTAGGGTTGTCTATTGATTAGGGAAATAACCAACGGTCGTACCTTGGTTATCGACTAGTTCAGGAGAGATTGGCTATTAGAGGGTCTCAGTAGCTATAACCGGTCTATTCATAAGTAGTAATAATATATATTTGAATCAATGATCAAATGAAAAGTTTTTATGATGTCACTGAGTTATTTTCAGGAACTAAGTATTCGACAGCAAATGTATTCTTGCAACATGTGTGTGAGATTAAATTATCTTTACAAGATTGACTTTTATCACCTTGTGATAGGATTCAACATATGGCTCAGTTGATGTTATTGAAATTTGATAAATATTGGCAAGATATGAGTGAAATTTTGGGTGTGGCCTGTATCTTTGATCCAAAGTATAAAAAGAAGTTCATTGAATATTACTTTTCTATGGTTTATGGTGGTGTTAAAGAGTTGTATGTTAGGAAAGTGGTCACCCTTTGCCGGGAATTAGTGGAAGAGTATCAATTGAAGTTTTCACCAACTATTTATTGCTTTGATTATACTGGTAGTAGTTCTTCTACTAGATCTACAGGGGATTCTTATAAGAAAGCAACAAAATGGATGACAGATTTTGATGATTATGTAAACAATGGAGATTGTGCAGTTGTTGCATATGAATTAGATTCATATTTGGATGAGAAAGTTATACCACAGATGGAAGATTTTAATATTTTGAGTTGGTGGAAGACAAATGCTAATAGGTATTCTACATTAGCTCGAATTGCTAGAGATATTTTAGCAATTCCAATTACAACAGTTGCTTCTTAATCAGCTTTTAGCACCGGTGGTAGAGTTGTGAGCCCACACCATAACAAACTTTATCCAAGCACATTGGAGGCCTTAATGTGCTGTCAAAGTTGGTTACGAGCTTACAATAGTAGTATGAGTTTATTTTACATTGTAATTATATTATACAGTTATTAATATTTGCACTTATAAGTTACGTTACTTATATCATTTTCATTGTTTTAGGTTTGAAATATGAGGATTTTGATGATTATGTAAACAATGGAGATTGTGCAGTTGTTGCATATGAATTAGATTCATATTTGGATGAGAAAGTTATACCACAGATGGAAGATTTTAATATTTTGAGTTGGTGGAAGACAAATGCTAATAGGTATTCTACATTAGCTCGAATTGCTAGAGATATTTTAGCAATTCCAATTACAACAGTTGCTTCTTAATCAGCTTTTAGCACCGGTGGTAGAGTTGTGAGCCCACACCATAACAAACTTTATCCAAGCACATTGGAGGCCTTAATGTGCTGTCAAAGTTGGTTACGAGCTTACAATAGCAGTATGAGTTTATTTTACATTGTAATTATATTATACAGTTATTAATATTTGCACTTATAAGTTACGTTACTTATATCATTTTCATTGTTTTAGGTTTAAAATATGAGGTTATCTCTCAATTTGCCACATTTCTCGAGGAAGAACAGGACAAGCAGGAGGTAAATAGTTTTATTAAAAATATTAATTAAGTATCTACATTTATTTCATTTATTTTATTGTTGATATAAAAATAATTTTTTTTTCTTTTTATTGGAGGATTATGAAGATTGAGTCATTGACAAATATAATTATTTTAATAATTTATATTTTAAATGTGACTTTGAAATAGATCAATATTAATGTAAGATTTATTTTTATCTGAATTTTTTTATTTTAATATGATTAATTTAAAATTGAAAAAAAAATGTATTAGACTATTAAGTATTCGGGGACCGGGGACCCTCGGGGATCCCCTGTTATTATTCGGAGAGGGGATGGAGATTCTCTCAAGCAATTCTGACGGAGACGGGGAGGGGACGGAGACATACGCGAAATGTCGGGGATGGGTATAGGGAGATTTGTCCCCTCCCCTCCCCTCCCCATTGCCATCCCTATGCATTATGGGCGTATCGCACCACTTACAAAACTTCAATAGGTATGTCTCCTTATCGTTTAGTATTTGGTAAGCCTTGTTATTTACCTGTAGAGCTTGAGCACAGAGCATACTGGGCGGTTAAGCAATGCAATATGCGGATAGATGAAGCGGGAAAGCAGAGGAAGTTGCAACTGCAAGAGTTAGAGGAGATTAGAAACGAATCCTATGAGAGTTCGCGATTTTACAAGGAAAAGACGAAGATATTTCATGACAGAATGATTTTGAGAAAGGAGTTCTCTGTTGGTCAAAAAGTTCTTCTTTTTCATTCTAAACTTAAACTTTTTCCTGATAAATTACATTTTTGTTGGGTAGGACCTTTTATTATTACTAATATTTTTCCTCATGGTGCAGTTGAAATTCGGAGTCCGACCTCTGATAAAGCTTTTAAGGTTAATGGTCATCGCTTAAAACTTTTTTATGAAGGTTTTTCGGTGAACATTATGGAGGATGTGGCTCTCAAGAGTCCCATTTATGGAGATTGATGCATGAATGTGTCTAGCCAAAGACATAAAACAAATGCGCTTTTTAGGAGGCAACCCAAATGATTTATTTATTTTGTTTTTTGTTATATCTTCTTTTAATTTTGATTCAGATTTTTTTAAAAAAAATAATGTTTTTGCTTATTTTAGCCAGAAGAGAATTGTTGATAAGGCGTGCCCTGTCTTAACTAATAAGTATTTCTGTGATTTTTAAAGTAAAATGGTTTTAAGGTGTGCCCACGTGCTTATTAAAAAAGTACTTTTGAAATTTTTAATGTCTCAAAGTGATTCATCACTTAAAAAAAGAAAAAAATTAATTTTATTTACTTGAAAAAAAAAAGAAAAAAAAAGGGTTTTCTTTTCTTTTTTCTTTTATATATATTTATTTATTTATTTAAAAAAATCAAAAATCACTATTCACAAAATCCATAATTCAAAACAAATCATTTTCTTTCCCGCAGAAACCAGCCACTCCAGCCTTCACCGACCATCCCCAGCAGCAACAACAACCCTGCTCGCAACACAACCATGTAGCAGCAGCCGTGCACGCGCATCTCGCATACCAGCCCCAGCGCGCAGCATCAGCCCCAGCGCGTAGATCCAGCGTCACCAGTTCGCAGCACCAGCATCCCGCACGCGCGCAACACAGCCAAGCAAAGCAGCAGCAATCGTGTACGCTCAGCAGCATCCCACGCACCAGCACCAGCATCCCGTGCGCCCAGATCCAGAGTCACCAGCGCGCAGCATCAGCTGCACCCTGCGCGTGCAACACAACCAGCCTCAACCCGTGCAGCACAACCATCCGCGAGCAACCTGAACCAGTAGCCGTGTACCTGCAAGCTCCAACCGAGAAGCAATCATCCACAACCAGCCTACGCCCTACATTCCAGCCGCGTGAATCGAAATCCGTGAGTGAAATTATTGTAACAATACCGAAGAGGAAAGCGTCAACTTCCAAGTCATCTAAAAAGACACTCGTCGCAAAGAAATCCAAGATTGTCGCTCCCACTACTGTTCCATGGAACACAGTTTCAGAGTCATGCCAAGCCGTGAGACAAAGATCGAAACATGGAAAAGGTATGAGTATTTTGCCACTTGCGGAATCAAATCTCGGAGGGTGCCTTGCATTCATGACTCAACAAGAGAAAGAAAGGTACAAAGATATTTCCAAGCGAAAATTCCTCCAGCTAAGTGTATTCATTACCTGACTCTTGAAAAATTGAATGTTAAGGATAATTTTGATTCTTTGATAGATAAGATTAGTTTGCGTAAGTTTGTTGATGTTGATTGTTTGGGTTATGTTGAGTTGATTAGGGAGTTCTATGCTACTTTTCAATTTAATATACCGAATTATTTTACTTTGCATATCCCGGATGTTATAAAGTTTAGGTTAATGGGACAAATTTTTTCACACTCTATCACGGATTTTAACCTAGCTTTACGATTCATTGATGATGATTATGAAATATGAGTGTGCAACCCAAGAGGGGGGGTGAATTAGAATTTTAAAAATTATACTAGCAAATCCACACAACAAGCAATCTAATGTCTTAATAAAAATTGAAAGCAATAAGTTCAATCAAAGCACAATAATTAAATAGCAAGGGAAGAGAAAGCAAACTCAAGGATTTTTACGTGGTTCGGCAATCCCCGCCTACGTCCACGCCTCCAAGCACACCGGGCTTGAGGATTTCACTATCCAAGCCTTTCCAAGGCTTCAAACGTTTACAATTGACTTCAAGGTGTCAATGAACCTTTACAACAAGAGATTATCTCTCCAATCTCTTCACTCCAAGTGTTTCTCACACTTGTACTCTCACAATTTGATGAGAAATGAAAATTACAACAAAAACTCTCTTTAAGAGTGGATTTACAAATGATAGCTCAATAAAGATTTAATCTATGAAGATTTTCGAATTTGAAGCTCAATATAAGTTGTGTGCACTTGTTTATGCTTGCTTGAGTTACCAAAAATGAATTGGTTTTGAGTTTATATAGTTTGAACTCAAAAACTAGCCGTTACTAGCCGTTATGCACATTTTTGGTCGTAACCGGCTTGTCGTTTATGGACATCCGGTTAGCCATTTGCGTTTCGGATGCTTACTGCTCCGAATCCGGATTTCCGGTTTTTAGAATCCGGTAAGCCGCTTGCTACAGTAACCTGCACAGTGCACTATTTTTT
>MKYO02026249.1:49243-284366 GCA_002013955.2 Citrus medica
AAAAAAAAAAACCCCCCCCCCCCCCCCCCCCCAAAAAAAAAAACATAGTAGTCTCACAGAAACATTTTATTTACCCAACCAATATGTAAAAGCGTCCATTAGAACAAGACTGATACGTATCACCAAAATAGATGTCCATGAATTGTTAAAATTGGAAAAAGGTACATAATCCATGCTTTACATGATCCAACTAGTTGTGTTTAAGAAGTGCTTCATGGAACATTCATGCAAATCACAATGCATCAAATCAATGTTATCTCCATTGATTTGTAAAGTTTTACTACATTACTGATTTTTCACATGTAATATTGTTTCCTCCTTCCCACAACAATGTAATAAATTTCAATTCAACATCTATGTCAAATACATATTTTAAAGAACCACTCTACAATTGACCCATGAAAATTTTCAGTTTAAAACCATGATATACAGTCATCCCAGGATATTATTTAGAATGAAGATTCTCACCTTGTCGTCTATATCAGTGAAATTCCGAACATAAGTTACTTCATACTTTAGATGTTTTAAGTATCTGCAAACTCGAAATCACATTAACCAAATTCTAGTTTCATATATCAATTGTAAACCCTTTTAAAATTATTTCAAGTACATAGAAAAACAAAAACACAAAATCAAAAGAAATACAAAACAAAACAACCGCAGTTTCTGCACATATCATGCTCATTTAAAAACTCGATTATTTGATCCACTGAAAGAAACAAATGAATGACCCAAAAAAAAAAAACCGAAAAAAGGGTTAATCAGTATTAAGTTGCATTCAAAGCTTCAAGCTCCATATCTTTCCTCTATAAGATGATCCAAAATTGTTACTCTTCCAGCCAAATTTAAGTACATTTTAGGTTGGCAAAATTAAAGTACAAATATTGTCTACAAAGAACCACCCTCATAACATTGTATAACTCCAATCACTTGTGAATACATTTTCATGTAAAAAAAAAAAACTACCAAAACTGTACCACTTATGCTGTCCACTCACACTATCCACAATTTTGCACAACATAAATCACATTGCTCTCCTACGTGTATTGCGTCATAATAATTATTTATGGTTTGGATTGATTTCTAATTTTATCAAATAATATCAAGTTCAGATCATTTTTTTGGGCTAAAGTGCCTGAAACTCCAAACGGAGTAGCGTTAGCTTTTATTTAATTACTCACTAGACATGTTCAATCAACAAAAGCTAACATCTATGTTAAAAAACTCGTCTTTTGACAAAAATCCAGTTTAGCTGAAAAACAAAGAACAATCGGCGTGAAGAGCTCATTAATCTGACAAGAATTACCTGCAAAGAATGTCGAAGGAGATGGCAGCATGAGCGTGGCTGAGATGGCTGAGGTCATATGCGGTGACGCCACCGACGTACATGCCAACTTTGCCAGGAACAATTGGCGTAAACAGTTCTTTCTGTTGCGTCATCGAATTGTAAATCATCAAATCCATGTTTGGAGCTGCAGTGGTAGTTTCCTTAGATGTCTCCATTGTGAATTTCGAGAAACCCTAAACCTAAAACCTGACTTGGAAATTACACGCCGAAAAGATGAAACATTAAACGAGTGTGGGTAAGACTTTGGAGATTCGGGTTCAGTTTGGTTTTTTTTCAAAAACTAAACCAAACCTATTTTACAAATAGCGCTTTTTAGAAACAAAGAATATTTATTTAAAAAAAAAAAGAGACCATATTGTTGCGGACCGCCCAATTCGCTAGCCCAATTACCCACAATTTCGGGCTAGAGAGCCAACACAAGGCCAAGAGTGCTAGCTTGGCCCAATTCCGGAAAGTTCTAGGCAACTCTAGCACATTAAGCTTGTAAATACTCTAGAATTCTCTATACAATTCCAGCACATGTAAATAGCTAGGAAGTGGTAGAATTCTCTAGAATCTCTAGAGCTTGGCAAGCCTCCCCTATAAATATGGGATGGCATTAGGCATTTGTATCCAACAAACACTACAACAAGCAACTCAAGCATTGTAATCTCTTTGTGCAATACAAGTTTCTTCTTTGGCTCAATTGCTCTCTTCTCTAGTTCGAGAAGCTCTAGGCTTACTTAGCAACATTCGGCAAAGTTGTCTAAGTGCCGCACGGGTTAGCTGCGCAAAATACTCATCCCGTGACAAGTGGTATCAGAGCTAAGGTTTGCACGCACGCAAGTTAGCTCACAAGCAATGGCCAACCCTTCGAACGTAGCACAAGAGGGTGTTGTTGGTGTGGATGTTCCACCGGAACCAAGCCGCGGCCGAGAGGGAGAATGCGCCCAAGGCAAGACTCGCGGCAAGTCCAAGGCCCCATCCGTGGATGCGTTGGAGCCTCGTGTGACTACTCTCGAAATCGCTTTGTCCGCCGCTCAAGATAGCCTCGAGGGATTGGAGGAAAGAGTGGATGGTCTCGAGGGGGAATACGCCGAGTTCACGGTGGCAACAAAGGCTCTTATCCAAGAGCAGGCGAACACTCTCCGAGGTGAGTTTCGTTTCTTCCATGATGAGTTGCTCAAACTTCGTAGTTTTGTTCAGGACGAACTACGCGCTGTCCGTGCGGAAGTGGATGAAGTCCGCTCGGATTGGGCATGGCACAAGCGCACACTCTCTGCAAGTTCAGCTTCCGCAAACTCGATTGATGCGCGCCGCATTAACGTGCCAAAGCCCGACACATACGATGGCACACGAAATGCCACCATCATGGACAATTTCCTCTTTGGGCTGGATCAATACTTCGATGCCATAGGTGTCCGAGATGAGGCATCAAAAGTGGGCACTGCACCCACCTATCTTCGAGGCGCTGCACAACTATGGTGGCGTCGCAAGCATGGCGAGATGGGCAAGGGCATTTGCACCATCGACACTTGGGCCGACTTCAAGCAAGAACTCCGAAAGCAGTTCGCCCCAAGCAATGCGGAGAAGGAAGCGCGAGCGCGCTTACGTCGCCTCAAGCAATCGGGTAGCATTCGGGACTACATCAACGAGTTCACTACCCTTATGTTGGAAATAAGCGACATGTCCGACAAAGATTCTCTCTTCTACTTCCAAGACGGCCTCAAGGATTGGGCCAAGACCGAGCTTGATAGGCGTGGTGTTCAAACACTTGACGAAGAATACTCTACCCAATCCAAGGACAAAAAGGCCAACCAAGGCAAAGGTGGGGGAGAGAGTCGCAAGGACAAGGGCAACAACCGCAAAGATTGGGGGCAGAAAAAGCCGCCTAGCAACAAGAGCGGGCAAGGAAAATCGGAGGGCAAGAAGGAGGCACCAAAGCCACGAAGCCCATGTTTCATATGCAATGGTCCTCATTGGGTACGCGACTGTCCGGAGAAGAGGTCGCTTAACGCTCTTGCTGCCCAACTCAAGAGCAACCCCACAGTGTCCACGGAGGAACCCCAACTCAGCATGGGTTCTCTCCAACGCCTCGGTGCACTCAATCGCCAACAGCCCGCCCTCGTCAAGAAAGGGCTCATGTATGTCAGCGCGAAGATAAACGGGCAGTCCGTTCGTGTGCTACTAGACACGGGAGCGACGCACAACTTTGTGTTCGTAGACGAGGCCAAGCGCTTAGGCCTCGAGGCTACCAAGGAAAGAGGCACGATGAAGGCAGCAAAGTCACCCGCCAAGCCAATTGCGGGAATTGCACAAGGCGTGCACTTAACACTAGGTACGTGGAGTGGAAAGCTTGATTTCTCCATCGTCCCCATGGATGACTTCAAGATGGTCCTCGGCAGGGAATTCTTCGACCAAGTCCATGCCTTCCCGCTGCCCGCTACAAACTCTCTAAGCTTCCTCGATGGAAGCAAAGCATGCATGGTACCCATGGAGCGAGGCAAGTCCGAGGAGAAAACACTCTCCGCCATGCAATTCAAAAGGGCTTTCAAGAAGGACCCAAGCTTTTTGGTCTCCATCCGGGAACTATACGAGGAAGGAAATAGTGGAACGTCGCCAAGCCAAGTCCCTCCACGAATTCAAGCCGTCCTCAATGAATACAAGGACGTGATGCCTCCGGAACTTCCGAAGAAGCTTCCGCCTCAACGAGAGGTAGATCATGCAATCGAGCTGGAACCAGGCGCAAAGCCGCCAGCCTTGGCACCCTACCGCATGGCTCCACCAGAACTAGAAGAGTTGAGGAGACAACTCAAAGACTTGCTGGACGCAGGCTACATTTGCCCCTCAAAGGCCCCATTTGGTGCACTTGTGCTCTTCCAAAAGAAAAAAGATGGATCGCTGCGGATGTGCATCGACTATAGAGCGCTCAACAAAATCACCATCAAGAACAAGTATCCGATTCCCTTGATCGCGGACTTGTTCGACCAGCTTGGCAAAGCGCGGTACTTCACCAAACTCGACTTGCTCTCCGGGTACTACCAAGTACGCATCGTCAAGGGAGACGAACCGAAGACAGCGTGCATAACAAGGTATGGGTCTTTCAAATTCCTTGTGATGCCTTTTGGCCTTACTAATGCACCCGCCACATTTTGCACACTCATGAACAAGGTACTCCAACCATTCCTCGACCGCTTCGTGGTCGTGTACTTGGATGACATCGTGGTGTACAGCACCACACTCGAGGAGCATGCCCAACATTTGCGATAAGTCCTCCAAGTACTTCGAGACAACGAGCTCTTCCTCAAATTGGAGAAATGCTCGTTTGCCCAACATGAGGTGGAGTTCCTTGGCCACAAGATTGCGGGTGGGAAGATCATGATGGAGAACGTCAAAGTAAAGGCCATCCTCGATTGGGAGCCTCCCTCGAAAGTGCCCGAGCTTCGCTCATTCCTTGGGCTGGTGAATTACTACCGCCGCTTCATCAAGGGCTATTCGGCCAAGGCGGCACCCTTGACGGATATGCTCAAGAAAAACAGAACGTGCCATTGGTCCGAAGACTGCCAATACGCATTCGAAGAGTTGAAAAGAGCAATTTCGGAGGAACCCGTCCTCGCTCTTCCGGACCACAAAAAGCCCTTCGAAATCCAAACGGATGCCTCAGATTTCGCCATAGGAGGAGTCCTCATGCAAGAAAACCACCCTATAGCGTTCGAGAGTCGAAAGCTAAATGATACAGAACGCCGCTACACGGCGCAAGAAAAGGAGATGACAGCCATCATCCACTGTCTAAGAGTGTGGCGACATTACTTGCTTGGCTCACACTTCACGATTATGACAGACAACGTGGCGACAAGCTACTTCCAAATGCAAAAGAAGTTGAGTCCGAAGCAAGCTCGGTGGCAAGATTTCCTTACGGAATTCGACTATAGGCTCGAGTACAAACCTGGTAAAGCCAATGTCATTGCGGACGCTCTAAGCCGCAAAGCCGAATTGGCGACACTTAGCATGAGCCAACCGAAGTCCGACCTTGTCTCACGCATCAAGGAAGGCCTCCAACAAGATCTGTTAGCAAAGGACTTGCTGGAGAAGGTGCTCGAAGGCAAGACAAGGCGATTTTGGCAAGAGGAAGGCATCCTCCTCACCAAAGGAGATCGGCTATTCGTGCCAAGGTGGGGAAACTTACGGAAGGAAGTTATCAAGGAATGCCACGACTCCAAGTGGGTTGGTCACCCAGGAATCGAGCGCACCACCGCACTAGTCCAAGCCTCGTATTTTTGGCCGCACATAAGGGACGACATCGAGGCATATGTGCGAACTTGTCTTGTGTGCCAACAAGACAAAGTGGATCATCAACTTCCAGCGGGATTGTTGGAGCCGCTACCACTAGCAACAAGGCCATGGGAAAGTGTCTCCATGGACTTCATCACATCGCTGCCCAAGTCCGAAGGTTGCGACAGCATCATGGTCGTTGTCAACCGATACAGCAAGTATGCCACATTCATTGCCGCACCAGCCGATTGCAAAGCGGACGAGGCAGCCCACCTATTCGTCAAGCACATTGTGAAGCTTTGGGGTGTTCCGAAGAGCATTGTGAGTGATCGAGACCCTCGGTTCACTGGGCGGTTTTGGACGGAGCTCTTCAAGATGTTAGGGACTGATCTTAAGTTCTCGACAAGCTTCCACCCACAAACGGATGGGCAGACCGAGCGCATTAATGGCCTCCTCGAGATGTACTTGAGGCATTATGTGAGCGCTCACCAGCGGGATTGGGCGAAGCTACTCGACATCGCCCAATTTTCTTACAATTTGCAGCGAAGTGAGGCTACGGGCAAGAGTCCATTCGAGATCATCATGGGATTCCAGCCCATGACCCCCAACGCCATAGCCTCGACTTACGGAGGGAAAAGCCCCGCGGCACACAAGCTCGCCCGCGAATGGCATGAGGAAGCGGATATCACGCGAGCCTACCTCGACAAAGCCGCGAGGAAAATGAAGAAATGGGCAGATACAAGGAGACGGCATGTCGAGTACAAGGAAGGTGATCAAGTCATGATCAAGTTCCTGCCCCAACAATTCAAGACGTTGCGGAAAGTCCACAAGGGGTTAGTGAGGCGCTATGAGGGACCCTTCCGAGTTATTCGACGTGTGGGCAACGTCTCGTATCAACTCCAACTTCCGCCAAGACTCAAGATTCATCCGGTCTTCCATGTGAGTCTTCTCAAGCCATATCACGAAGACATGGGAGACCCAAGTCGCAGGGAATCGAGGCGCGCGCCAACCGCTGTTGTCACCGCGTTCGACAAAGATGTAGAGTACATCATTGCGGACCGCGTGGTTTCGAGGAGAGGCGTGCCAGCACATAGCGAGTACTTGGTGAAGTGGAAAAACCTCCCCGAGAGCGAAGCCACTTGCGAACGTGAAGAGGATTTGTGGCAATTCGCCGAGCACATTCAACACTTCAAGCACGAGAGCGCGACGAGGGCGCCGCGAGCTTAGGTGGGGGAGGATGTTGTGGACCGCCCAATTCGCTAGCCCAATTGCCCACAATTTCGGGCTAGAGAGCCAACACAAGGCCAAGAGTGCTAGCTTGGCCCAATTCCGGAAAGTTCTAGGCAACTCTAGCACATTAAGCTTGTAAATACTCTAGAATTCTCTATACAATTCCAGCACATGTAAATAGCTAGGAAATGGTAGAATTCTCTAGAATCTCTAGAGCTTGGCAAGCCTCCCCTATAAATATGGGATGGCATTAGGCATTTGTATCCAACAAACACTACAACAAGCATTGTAAGTAACTCAAGCATTGTATTCTCTCCTTGTGCAATACAAGTTTTCTTCTTTGGCTCTATTGCTCTCTTCTCTAGTTCGAGAAGCTCTAGGCTTACTTAGCAACATTCGGCAAAGTTGTCTAAGTGCCGCACGGGTTTGCTGCGCAAAATACTCATCCCGTGACAATATGCTCTGTTTCCACTTTCTTAGTTAATCTCCCAAGTTGAGATCTTTAAGCTAAAACACTTCCATACCATTAACTGAAGCTCAAGGAAGCTTCCTTTTATTTATATTATCATGGTCCATGGAACATGAAATACGACCAATGCAATGCCGACAATGCCAAATCTAAAACCACCACACATTGCAAATAAACTTTATAAATGCACCTTAACTTTTATATCGTGTATTTGTTAATTTTACACTCTCTACAAACTGAACCTGAAACCTTTAGATTCGCATCTATCTTATATTCATCTTTTACCAACGGTATAAAGAAGCAAGAGTTTGTCAATGGAATAAATTTATGATGCCGGCTGCCGTAATCAAGATTCTAATAATTCTCCATTAGCCAGAGTCTAAAACCATGTCCACATCCACTAGTTTAACATGTGGCACAGGATAGGCGCATTACGTGCTGAAGCAAATAATCAATACAAAGTGATTTGGTGGTACGCATGTTGTACCAAAACAAAAACACCCACACGCAGCCGTATGTTTCTGCAATGTCTCCACTCCAAAAAACCAGAAAATAAAAATAACAAAGGACAAGCGAAAGAAATAGAGAAGACGAAACAGAGAGACAAATTTTAACACACTAGATATTTAAATTAGAACAAATCCGAAACTAACTATGTTACTAATTTAATTACTTAGCTTCTTCAATCCTGGTGATTGAAACTAAAACATAGTAGAAATCTGATTTCAGCAGTAGTATTCAATCGAATGAAGCATTTGCGGAAGAAAATAGTATTAAAAAATAAATAAATAACAGAACTCACAGTCACAACGCGGCAGGAGTAGCTATCGATGGAATCACAGTACGACAGTGATCGACGGAATCACAGCGCGATAGCTGCAGCGATCGAAGGAAACACGGCGCGCAGGAGGTGGGATTGAGGGAATCACAGCCCTGCTACGAGGGAAGGAAGGGAACCAGCGGCGACGAGAATATAACAACGATCTTCACAGTGGCTGGCTCGTTGGCCGTACGTTTGTGGCTTTACGTTTTTCTTTTCGCGCCGGTTTGGTATAACTTAAGCTTATTTAATTGATAAGTTCTTATTAAAAATTTTTTTTTTAATAAAATTTTTAAAAGTTAAATAAATTATTTTATCTCTATTAGTAAAAATTTTAAAATAACAATTAATTTTTTTAAAAAATTAAAATATTTAAAATATCATTAACTTATTTGACAATCTCATTTTTTGTTTCATGACATAATTTAAAAAAAAATTTGTGTATTAAAATAATTTTATAATTTTTAATAAAAGGTTTCATTGACAGCCAAACAAATAATTTTTTTTGGGTATAAACTGCCTATAAATCTTTATTTAAATAAGATCTATTTGAAAAGCTATATTAAGGAAAGTCCCAAAAGTGTTCAATGAGAGGTGATTAGTGTTTGGAGTTTGAGTACAATGAGGCTAGGGATGTGTAAATTGGGGTTCAGATCAATTTGATTGGTTTTGTATTGATTGGATTGGAAAAAATGTATTCGAATCGGATCAAATCAAATAAAAATTTTGAATTGAGTTTGGATCGAATCGGATTATGATTATAAGTAGATCACGTTGGATTCGGGTTAAAGTGGTATTCGGGTCAATTAAGATGGATTAAGATAATATTTAAATTATGAGTAATTTTGAGCCTTTTTTTTATTACTTTGAGTTTTTTTACAAAATATTTTAATTATTAGAAGATCGTTTCAATATAATTATCTCATTTTAGTCATTTTTTAATTCTATTTTGTCCACTCCTAAGATTATGTCTAATTATTTTTTTCTTTTTAGTTAGTAGGTTGCCTTTGTTTACCTGACTACATTACAAATTAGGATCAAACAGCGATGCCTTGAATACAAAAATCTCGATTTAGAGAATCATCGAACATTTAAACTCTCTAATGCTTGAGCAAGAAATCAATTAACCCAATTGACGCAGCAATATTAGCCTAAGTTTGGGAAGCATATATAAACTGGTCAACTTTTTGGAATTTTAATGAAATAAATTTTTTTTCATTTTGTGTAAATTTGACCTCACACTCGGTTTCCACACACAAGTTTCTGTATCTCAGAATAAAAGTTACATATATGATCAAATGCCCTTAATTGCTTAATCCTTTCTACAGGTTCACCTTTGCTGAAAGTTCAACCGCCCTACAAAAAATGCAAACAAAGAAGCCAAAACTACTGGAAATACAATAAGAGCAACTGCTACAACTGCTAAATGGTCATGGTGAAACCCAAAGTACTCCTCTAAAAATGAAGCTATTGTTTTGTTTTCTATAAAAACCGTAATTTCTTTGTCAATATCTCCATATTGTGAAGTGAGCAACCCCTCCAATGTCCAGGATGTAGGACTAAGATAATATAACCAGATCCACCATTTCGGAATTTGCTGCAAATACAAGTAACAACATGTTCATATCAATTTGTCAATTGTAAGATATAAATTAAAATTTTTTGACATATTCTAGTGGTAAAACTGATTGAGCAATAGTATTAAAGACAAGCTCATTTGAAATGATCAATCAAGTCCTCTATAATTTCCTTTTATCCTTAAGCCCAATGTTTTTACCCGGGCAATTTGGTCCTTTCATGTCACAAGAGTAAATAGTAAAATTATTCTTTCGTTGAGGGAACCTTGAGGGGGTTCCCGATTGTGAAGTGACCAAGCGAATTAAAGAGAAATTATTATCGTTCAAACTGCTTATGGATTTAGATTTAGAGTTAGGTTTAATTCCTGCACATATTGACAGGGCTTATTTGATAAATATCTGAAGAATGAAATTTTATTAATTTCAGATTTTTTAAAGTTTATTTTTTTATAATTTATGTCTTATCCTTAAATATTTACATCTAAAAAGAAAAAAGTAAATTTTTATGACATTTATCCGAACGAAAAAAGATTTGAATGAGAAGTAAATATTATATTCTAAAATTTCTCTATAAAATATATGCATTTCCTAAACTATAAAAACTAATTTCTTTTTTATTTTAATTGACAATGACATAAATGTCCAATAATCATGTTTAAGATGTCTTTTATTTATAAAAAGAAACAAAATGCTGCTTATATTCTAATATTAAAAAAGGAAATGCAAACATGTTATTTAGATATTTGTGCTCAGACTGATTCAGACTTCGGAAAAATTTAGACTTATTAGATGTCAAAAAAAAAAAAACAAACAAACGCTACCTTTAGAATCAATTATGGGAACAGTGTAACATTGTTAGTGGAGTATAGAAACATACCGGCTGAGGAATCACAAATCCGGCAAAAAGGCTGTAAGTGGTATAGAAAGCTGAGAATAGAGTTGAAGCAACGATAACATTTGGTGACAATGCAACAAGCAACAGTCCTAGATAACTGAAGGACATCATCGAGCAGAAAATTCCATAGAAATTCCAAAAAATCTTATATACCGATGCATAAAATCCGATCATCGGATAAGTTATGATCACATATAAAGCTGCTTGAATTAGTAAGTATGGAATCTCAACTGTCACCTACAATCAAAAGTTCAAAACCAGTAAGCTGACCTGAGTAATGGAAAATTAAGCCCTACAAAAAATATAATGAAACTAATATGGAAAAGATTCTATTAAATTTGTTTCCTCTGTTCTCTCTGTTTTCAGTTTTACATAAATGTTTTGGAAATGCTCTACCAGACATGTCCTCTAATCTAGAAAGACCAAATTTAAAACGTCATTTTCATTTTTACAAATAGATTATAAAGCATCACTATAAAAATAGTCAGTTGCAAATAAGAATTATACCTGTGCAAATGCGTAAGCCAATGGAGAGTACATTCCTGCAGATTGTTCGCGATACATAACAGTTCGTTCTGATGCAGCATAAGGTAAAGCCGATGAACAGTTCATTGATCCCAAGAATATAAATGAAGCATATAATGAACCAAGTATGTTGAACAAATCCTGCTGATTATTTCTGACAGATCAAACGAAGAAGAAATTAGTATTAGATTGCTGCAAAGCAGTTATCCTTATGCATTACATAATTACATTTCAGTTGTCGCAAGCTGATTTTAATTGAGCTAATAAATAGAAAACAAAGAGGACAATCAAGAAACAAACTTACATTTCCTTTCCTTTGTTCCAAAACAGCAAACCAAAAAGAAATGATGCTGCAATCGTATTCAAGATCCGCATTAAATTGTACGAAGGAGTTCTCCAGTAAGACAAGTGCTGCTTCCAAAGGCAAGATTTGAATTGGCCCCACCCACTTTGTGAGAAACGAGTTGTAAAATGCAAATCTCTTGCAGCAGCACCTGAGGTACTCAACTGCCTTACGAGCTCTCTGTTATTTCTACAACAATATTGACAAGTTGAAAACACATAAGAAATACATAGTTAATTTACTATACATGTCTACATCCGTGAGGCTCAAACTCAGCAATATATTGAATCATCAAATTTAAATTTTTAACCCTAACAACATGAAAAGAAGTACATGTGTTAGGCCCTTTAATATTCTCTTCCAGATATGAACAAGATTCAAATTGAAGTGGTAACAGATTGTAAGAGAACACCAGCACATTATTATGTACACATGTAATGAACTTACTCATACAAAAGAGAATCTTTGTATATTTGGCAAAAATCTAAACCAAGTTCGGCTTCTGTAGATGCAGAAGTGACCTCTAACATCCATGTTGCTGGATTATAATTATTTGTAATCTGCGGCACCCCAGGAATACCCTGTGAATAATAACTTTCCACTGAACGTCGGCAAAAAGAAAATTTAGAGTAAAAGGAATGAAAAAGAAAAGCTGTGTTCACGTTTATGATATGAAACTAACCTCAAAATATTCTATAACTCTACTTGAATGATTTCCTAATGGTCCAGAGTAGATGATGCTCCCACCAGTTTTCAAAAGGATCAACTACAATGGGAATAGAAAGGTAATGATTTCAAATTTTCATTTTTTTTTTGGACGAAAAGTTATGTCAGTGATTTTAATTTTGAGGATTACATTGCTATGTCTAACCTCATCAAAAGATTCAAATATGTCGACACTTGGTTGGTGGATCGTACAAACAATTGGTCTTCCAGTATCAGCTACATTCTTCACGGCTCGCATGACAATTGCCGCGGCTCTTGCATCCAAATCAGTTGTAGGTTCGTCCATAAAAATTATTGATGGATTGGCAACAAGTTCAACGGCTATAGTTAGCCGTTTACGTTGCTCAGTGGATAGACCGCTGACACCAGGTATTCCAACTAAGGACTCTTTGATTCCATCAAGCTCAATGGTTTTAAGGACGTGATTCACACAGTCCTGTTGAAACAATGTGACATGGCAGTTTCAGTGTTAGATAGGGGCTCAACATTAGTACAGAATGTTCAATATATTAACTTACAGCTTTAGTTTTCGAGTTAATCTGTGGAGGCAGACGTAGCCAAGCAGAAAAAAACAAAGATTCTTCTATAGTGATATGAGGAGAATGTATGTCAGTTTGCTCACAGTAACCTGAAACCCTAACAAATGTTTCTTGAACCTTGGGGTATCCATTAACTTTTATTTCTCCTTTAAAGCAGCCACTTGTTTTTCTACCAGCAAGAACATCTAGAAGAGTTGTTTTCCCAGCTCCGCTAATACCCATTAGTGCTGTAAGAACGCCAGGCCTTAATGTGCCTGTAACATCATCAAGGAGTTGGAGTTTGTGAGCTAATCCACATTCCCGTCTTCTCATTTCCTGAAATCAAAGTTCAGTGAAAAAAAATATACATAGAGATAAAGAAATAAACAAAAAATTAAATTATTGCTATCAAATCTAACGGCTATAAAATTTCTATAATTATCTGAACTCTGAATAAAATGATGGTTAGAAAGGTTACCAATGGGGTATCAATAGAGTACTGCAAATCTTGAAAAACCATTGTTATGGGTTGAAATGGTAAAACCATCTGGCCTGTGGATTATTGTGATATCGGATCCATAAAAATGATGGGAAAAAAATGTAAGACAATAAGATTGAAACAACCTGAAGTATAGAAGTGAGAAACCGATTTAACCTTTATAATAATCTTTACTGGTGTTGGGATGAGCATTCGTATCAACATCTTCAACATGTTCATCATCACAGGAACCTTTGCTCCTTTGTATACCAGAAAACTTTCCATGTGAAATCATAGCAGGAGATGATCCAGGAGCTGTATTTGTATTTAATTTGTCAACATATTAACATGCATTTGCTCTAATTATCGATTTAATTAACAAATTAAAATGCATTAATGCTCTAATTATCGATCTCAAGTTAATGTATAATAACAATAAAGATATAATGATGATAGAACTTACGCTTTAAGAAACTTAAGGCCAAGGCAAAGGCAAAGTTGAAAACCAAAGCCAATCCAAACAAGGCACCAAGTGAAATCCAGAAAAAGTATTCATCAAAGTTTAGCCCACGGCTTTTGAGAATTTCTCGCCCTATTGTAGTGTTTGTAAAAAGAATCTACAATGCCATCAAGAAGTATGGAGAGCAATGAATACTTTTCTTCAAAAGTTAATGGAGTTGTTGTAAGTATACGTAAAACATAGCCAAAATTATCATCCAAGACAATAGCGATGACAATAAACAACAGCGCTAAGAGCTGACATAAAGAAACTGGACTTCCCATTAAGCTATTACTCAAAGCTTCAACATTAGAAAATATATAAGACAAAACTTAGTGGTAGCTATGGCTAAAAGACTTGCCTTTTCCCATCGAGGAGCAAGAAATTCATTTACCGAAATGCCTATTTGTCCGTATGAGAGAGGAGAAACCCAAAAACACCACTTCAACCACACTGGCATAGAGGCTGCAGTCATTAAATATACAAATTTAAGTTTATACCTTTTTCCAGTGCATGAATTTGAAGTAGACAATCATATTATTGGAAGATAGCCTTACATTGTGTGATAATGAAGCCACCAAATAATAGGGTGAACCATATTGCAAAACTTCCAGCAGCCATACAATAATCAATATTTCGGAAAATTGATGCCAGAAACCGGAACATAGATGATGACGTAAAATGCACAGCAAAAAGTAGAATGAAATGGCGGAAGAACCTGAAAACACATAAATTGATCAGTTTTGAGAGTCTCAGCACAATGATCTACAGAGGATTCAATGCAAAAATAAACAAAAGCTTTCTCAAATGAAACCCACCTCCAGAGCTCTGGGCTAAATCCAATGACATAGTAAGTAAGAGAAGTCCAAACTAGAGATTCAACTAAAGAAAGAGGAACTTTCAGAATAGTTGCGGGGATCACATATGCCCAAGCTGGGTAAAGGCACATCTCTTTCTGTTTATAGAAAACTGCAAGTCTTTCAAGAGTCATAGGTATTTCCGAAATGCCATCGACGATGAGTATAACCAGTGTGTAGAACAAAGAACCCATGAAATAATTTGCATGAAATACATCAACCTCCATCCCAGTCCGTAGAAAAAGAGTCATTGTCATGGTTGCGATAATAATAAGCTGTAGCCAAAAAAAATCTTTACATAACAATATAAACTGAAAAGAAAAGTTTCACTAGCACCCAAAAAAATAAAATAAAATAAAATAAAAGAGGGATGAAGAATGAGATAGAATATGGAAGTAGGAAAGTAACCTGAATTGTTTTGAATAGATAGAGAAAATAATTCCTCTTTGCCAGAAGAAGCTCCCTTGACATGCAAGCTTTGAATAGTTCCCATCTAGAAAGAGAAAACACAGCAAAAGAAACGGAACTCTTCTTGCTTTCAGATTTATCATACAGCTCTGAGAGATCCTCTTCAAGCTTTTTGCCAAAAGGAGATTCCTTGAATTTCTCATGGAACATGTCTACTGAAACAAAACTGTGTGGAAGTTCATTGTGGAACCAATATTGGGCTTGGTCTTTTCTAGATATAACCTGGGGGAAAAGAAAATGGAAGATATAAGATAGAAGCACATAAATTTGAGAATGGAAATGACGCAAATGAACTTGCCTCTAGGACAAAATCAGCTACAGCTTTTCTATCTGGACATCTAAATCCACAACTCTCAAAGAATTCTAGAACACTTTCACGTGGACCATGATACAAAATCTTTCCTTCTGCCATTAATATGATGTCATCAAAGAGATCAAAAGTTTCTGGTGACGGTTGAAGCAGTGAAATCAGTATGGTAGCATCAGTTATATGCGCCAAATGTTGCAGACAAGTGACAATCTGAAATGAGGTGGAAATGTCTAAGCCATTTGTTATTTTATCCATGAACATAGCTTTTATTGGACCAACCAACATCTCCCCTGCAAAATTTCAGAAGAAGTCCTTAGTAAAGCTTCAATTGAATTTGAGATTTCAATGAAATAGAGAACACATTTTTCCCAATTCCTGAAACAGAATTTAGAGTGGGGCACTACCTGTAGTCAATCTTCTTTTCTGACCTCCAGAAATGCCTCTTCTTATAGCATCTCCAACCAGCGTGTCAGCACAGATATCAAGTCCAAGGATCTGAAAGAAAAATGAAAAATAACGAGACCTATAAACTGCTCATTAAGACATTTGCTGAATGTGATAAGGAAACTGATACGATATATGTTTATGATTAGAATCACCTTTAAATTATAGTCTATCTGAAGGTTTTTTTTCAACCGGTGGACAGAAGTTGCCTGAAAAGGTAAAATCTATAATTATCAACAATGTATTGCATCACCATACTAATCTTTGGAATAGTGGAAACTTCTGAGTTAATAAAATTTTCTTTCATCAATGGTAAAACTTTGAGGAAAAAGAACACTGTATATAACTCTATGGACCTTCATATAAGTATCTATGTCTGGATCAGGGATAATTCTTGCCTCCTCCTCTCTTCCACTGAGTTCCAAAAGAATATCTACATAGGTGAAAACAAACATTTTAATTGATATCAAAAACTTTAGCGATGCCGTGTTCAAGAAAATTAAATACCTGCTCGGCTTCCAACACCTTGACAATATGTAGAAAAATCAAGTGTTTCTCTCACAGTCATCTCAGGAATATGCAGGTCATATTGGCTTAAATATGCAGATAATTTCTGGGGTACAAACTCTTCAAGTTTATAACCATTGTACGAAACTTCCCCAGTGACCTATTGGAGAAAACAGGGCACACAAAAACTAAAGCAGTGAGTAGGACTTGATGGTATTACGTAACATTCTAGGAAAAGATCATATCCAAAATCAAGCCCGTACAAAACCAGGATATGACACTCAATCTAAACCCTATTCTATCATTAAGAGAACTCATCAATTGAACCAAGTAGCACTCAGCCCTTCTTCTAGTTACGTACCAGCAGGTGATTTTATCACATAAATAAGAGAAGAGTGATGCTATGCTTACTCAGTAGGTATACTTAATTTGTATCCCAACTAACTAATCATAGCATTATTATTGACTAGAGAATTGAAAACTAAACTGCAGGTAGTTAAGTAAAATGTCTAAGGGAGCATTGTTATATGGACGGTCTGTATAACAGCATCGGGTATTCAAATCCCTTGTTATTTCTCCCCAAATTCTTAAATTCTAATCCAAAAATGACCGTCGGAGGGCAACAAAATAATGTTAAGCATGGGAGGGCCATAAAATAATGATAGGCCTACATTTTAATAGAAAGAATAACACCTTAAAAGGTTGATTTAAGCTTCCCGAAAGAGCCTTTAAGAGGGACGTCTTCCCACATCCTGGAGGACCAAGCAACAGGGTCATCCTGCAAGAAAGTTACCCTCATGCATCTAGTTTTATATATATACATGGTTGTTTATCATCGTTAGCATATCATTGTTGAATTCTAGTTATTTAGCAAGTTGCTAAATTCAGATCTGACGCTGTACAAAGCGTCAAATCTGAACCATTCAACATGTGAACGCCTGCACTGGAGAAGGGTGTTATATATATATATATATATAGCGGTTTCACCATTAAACTATGGAAGATTCTCATTAATTTCTAAATATTTAGGTAACATGGTCATGTTACATTCGACAAATCTAAATCATATTGGTATATATATCATACCTTCCAGGCTTTATTATACCATTAGCATCATCAATGATAGAAATCTGGACTTGATGGGACCTGAAACCCAACAGCTTTGCCAAGTCCTACAACAAAAGGATTTTATGTTTAATATATTATAAATTAGAATATAGAACCGCGTTTCACGCGGCTTTGAAAAACGAATTTAGTATTATCCTTTTTTCTTACATTACACTTGATGAAACTGATAAAAAATATGAATTGATTTTTTTTAAGATGAGGCAGCCTTATAAAAAACAAAAAAAAAACTATTAGCCAGCAATACAAATAAATAAGCAATGCAAGATAAAGAATAAAATGAGAGAATATATTATAGAGTAATTTTATTCATTCTAATTGTGTGTATACAAAACAAAAAGATGAGCTCTCCTTTTATAGTTACATAATCACTCCATGAAATTAATGAAAAATTATGGATCATAATTTCTTGTGAGATAGTGGGAGTTACAGGGAAGCTAAAGGTTGCTAATGGGAGATAGTGGGGAGACTAAGAGATATATATTATGAACATCTATATTTATTTTAATAAATTCATAACACTCCCCCTTGGATGTTCATTACAAAGAATATGTCTCATTAAAATCTTTATATAATTGTTATTGTGTAATAACAATCAAATTAATTATGAGAAGATGAAAAGTCAAATCTAAAAGAAAATTTCTCTATTTATTAGATAATAGAGAATATACAAATACGAGAAATGGTGATGCCACATCACCTCCTCAAGTTCCAACTTTATATATATATATATATATATATATATATAGATATAGATAGATTGAAACCATAATATATAACAAAATGACATATAAACATACGCGTACGTATTACATTTGTTGTTTATTTTTTTACACATATCCTGTATATATATATAGTCAAAAGCATATATACAACAGGCTGGTCTAAGCATTCAAGCAGAGGGGAATCATTCATGAGCCGGAGCTTAAACCATCAGGGCAAGGCAACTTCAGTTAGGTAAATATGATCTTCAGCAAGCATTTTATCAAACAGCTTAAACATCAAACCCAAGAAACAGAAACTATGGCCTTTACTAACTTCAGGGGTATTAATGACTTTGCATGCCTCTCCAAATTAAAATTTATGGCCTTCATCATGTTTCACGTCATGAACACCAGTTTGGCCAAAAGGTTAATTGATTTCAATTAGGCATCAATAATAATAGTCACAAACAGTTTTACACAAATGTATATAAATTGATGTGGCATGTCGAGGTCGGTTGAAAGGTAATAACAATTATTTTTTTCAGTTATATGTGCCCATGATGATCTTATACAAATAACCTCCTTATGTCATATCAGTTTTTGTATACTCATTTATACAAGGTGGCTTTCAGAAAACATAATGTAAAAAACATTTTGCTTTTATTAATGTTTTTATGTTTTAAAAGGTAGAGGATTGGGTACTCAAACTAATTTTTCAACCTCTAAATAAAAATGTACGACCTCTAATTTCAAATTCGAGTGGTCAGTTAAATAAAATTGCTTAAACCACTAGACTAAAGCCTAGTAGTTAGAACCCATACCTCACAATTGTGAGGTCATGAGTTTGAGCCCCCACAATGCATTGTGGGGGTTTAATTTCCTTCCTCAATTTGAGTGAAGACAGTATTCTCTCTTTCAAAATGTGAGTGGAGTAGACGTCCCTTGAATATCAGAGAGGGTAAAAATCTAGGCGGGCTTTATAAGAATTGATATAAACTAGTCCCAGTAATAGTCTTATTTGTAAATATCAGTTGTAATCTCATGTAATATGAGTTGTAGTCTTGAGTAATAGTCTCATAATCAAAATAATAATAATAATAATAAAACTGCTTAAAAATCACTTAAAGTCCTATAGGGCTGAAATTTATGCGTTGTATACATACAATCATTGCTTGCTTCCATTTTCTAATTCAAACATTCACACATTTTTCAAAGAAAAAGGTACAAATTTAGCTTTAATTTAGTTCAGATTGTGTTTATATATAAAACTCTTGAGAATTTTTATATAAATAGAGAAAAAAATCTCATCCATTAATTGTATTTTATTCAATGGTAGAAAATGTGGATAAGTGATAATACTTAAAATGCGATATTCATTTTTTGAGTACTGTTGAAATAACACAACACCAGCCCATTATCATGAATCCAAGCCCATCCCTTGAGGAGCTTCTAAGTTAGATTGTGGTGCTAACGTGTGAAGCATAGAATTTGTTTAATGAGAGTGGAAATCGTGGTGTGAAAATAATATAGCTTTTTTAATTTAAGTGGAAGACAATGGAAAGCCATGTGTAAGGCAATAGTTGTTTTTTTAATATGTGGCCTGAAATGCATTTGTAAGCTAGAAATACCCCCCGCTTGTGTTTGTATTAATCATCCGAAGAAATAAAAACAAATAAGGCAATTAGCCTTTTGTGTCTTAGTTTGATAATTATTTAAAGAGTGTTTCATAAGTGTTTTATTCTTTAGATTTCTTCTTTGAATAATTAAAGTTTAGTACTCTATTTATTCTACAATTGGTATCAGAGCCGGACGGTCTCGGATCGTTCTTGGTGGAGCTATCTTGAGTCGTTAGCAGTATAGTCAAAATCTTGCCGACACGATGGGTGATCTTCAAGTAGTTGGAGGTATCAAGAAGCTCAACAACCAAAACTGCTACACGTGGTCAACGTGTATAGAGTCCTACCTACAAGGTCAAGATCTTTGGGAGGTTGTTGGTGGTAGTGAAGCTACACAACCAACAGTGGAAGATGCCAATGGTGTTTTGCGGAAGTGAAAGATTAAAGCAGGCAAATCAATGTTTTCTTTAAAGACCACAATTGAAGAAGAAATGATGGAGCACATTCGGGATGCCAAAACACCGAAGGAAGCATGGGACACTCTTGTTACACTATTTTGAAAGAAGAATGATACAAGGCTGCAACTTCTCAAGAACGAGCTGCTATCAATAGCGCAACGTGACATGACGATTGCTCAGTACTTTAACAAAGTAAAGTCAATATGTCCTGAAATTTCAAAATTAGATCCAACAACTGCTCTTAGGGATGCGAGAAAAAAAAAGAATAATTGTCCATGGTTTAAGACCCGAATACTGAGGGTTTGTTGCTGCTGTACAGGGATGTCCGACACAACCATCACTTGTTAAGTTTGAAAATTTACTTGCCGGTCAAGAAGTTATGGCCAAGCGGATGGTAGGAGTCTCACTAAAGGGTGAAGAGGAAGCATTCTACACCAACAAAAGCAAGGACACTTTTAAGCAGCATACTGGTAATGAATCTAAAAAGGATGGTGACAAGGTGACAAATCACCATGGAAAGGGAGGCTCTCATCCACGGGATGCTTCAAAGAATCACGGTAATACGAGAAAGTTTGATGGTAAGTGTTACAACTGCGGGAAGATGGGCCATATGACGAAAGATTGTTGGTCCAAGAAAAAGCCTGCTGAGAGTAATGCTGCTACTTCCAGTCCTAAGGAGAATACTGAAGATGGTTGGGATGCCGAAGCGGCATTGGCTATGGAGGAAGAAGAATTAGTTCTCACGGTAACAACATCATAACAGATTAACTATGAGAATGATTGGATTGTAGATTCGGGTTGCTCAAATCATATGATGGGTGATAAACAAGAGTTGCAAAACTTGACTGAGTACAAAGGAAGTCGTATTGTGGTGACGGCTGACAACTCAAGGCTACCAATAGCACACATCGGTAAGGCAATATTCACACCTTGATATAATTCTAACCATGTGCCACTTCAAAATGTTTATCATGTCCCAGGAATAAAGAAAAATTTGTTATCTGTGGCTCAACTAACATCATTAGGCCATTATGTCTTGTTCGGTCCCCGAGATATGAAGGTGTATTATGATCTCAAAATCTCTGAAAACCAACAATGGAAGGGCGATGATTGGAGTCAGTCTACGTGATGTCAGCAGAGTTTGCATATGTAAACAAGACAAAGAAAAATGAGACAACATATCTATAGCACATGCGGTTAGGTCATGTTAGCTAGGGGTGTTCACGGATCGAATTTTACGGATTATAATTTTTCAATTCAATCCAATCCACGGATTGAAAAAATTCAATTCAAATCCAATCCATACATCTGCAGATCGGATGCGGATTTAACTCAATCCATATCCAATTCATACGTTTACGGATCAGATGCAGATTTAACTTAATCCATATCTAATCCATCATTTTGCGCATTAGTTTCCAAATTAAAAATTTTTATTTCTCTCCAATCCATGAACTATGATTGGCAATGGTAAGAGATGGGATGGGATTTACCAATCTCATTCCCGTCCCGTATATGTAAGTGGGATGAAAAAACGTCTCACTCTTGTCCTTATATTTTTTTTTAGACAAAAATATGTCTTGATCTTGTCCCAAAAGAGATGGGATCGTACAGGATCCCATCTCAATTGAAAATATTCGCATTCTTAGTCGGCAATGAGACAGATGGAACAGAATTTGTCAATCTCACTCCCGTCCCGTGTATGCAAGTGGGATAAAAAAAAGTCTCACTTCCATTCCTAAATTTTTTTTATGGGATAAAAATATGTCTCAATCTTGTCCCAAATAGGATGGGATCCTCCCGTCGGGAAAAATTGTCATCCCTACCATGAGCTAATGAAATAAAAAAAATCCGATATAAAAATAATTTTAGTACTGATTAAATTTAAAATTGAATAAAATTTAAATAAATTAATTGTTTAAATAAAGATAAAACAATACATTTATAGTTTTAAAATATAATACATCGAGATTAATTTTTCAAATAAAACTACAATAATACGTTCAAAGTTTCAAAATATAACACACTAAGATTATTTGTTCAAATAAAGTAACAATAATACATTAATATAACACCAAAATTAATTGTTCAAATAAAGCCTTAATTAATTGAAATGGCGAAGTTTCTGAAACCAAACACAGTATGATCTTCACCAGGGCTGTTGCATCTATCGAAAAGTTGTGATTATGGAGCCGTCAATTATGGGAACCAGCAGAAGCCGTACGGGTGGCGATCTTAAAGGTTGTGATAGTGCAATTGTTCGGCTGGAACCAGTGATTGTAAAGTGGCTCGATGAACTCGGGGAAGAAGATGGCTTGCTCTAGCCGGAATCGCGCGGCTAGCGTCCTTCAAATCGGTGTTGAGAGTGTATCGAACCAGTATTGAGTGTTGCTAGTGCGTGTGACGGCGGGGAAGCTTAGAGCTTTTTGTTTGCAAATTGTTGGTGACATGCATTATGTTACTTTGTTTTTGGATGACTTTGCAAATTGTTGGTAACTTGGTGTTATGTTAGGTTGCTTTTACTAGTGCATGTGACTTTGCTTTTATTTTGTTTTACAATTTTTGACAAGTTATATTCGTATATTTGATTATTTAATTATTTTTTATTTCATATTATTATTGGGTAATGACTAAGATATGTTGTAGTGCTTGTTTAACTATGTAATGTCACATTTATAATATTTTTTAATTAAATTTATAATAATTTTTAACTAAATAAATAAATAAATTTTTTTTTGCGGATTCACGGATTTTTGCGGATTTACAGAAGTAAATCCATATCCAATCCATCGACCAGTGATGATATCATAACCGGTGATGATGAGGCAAAAATTCATAGAACAAAAGAGAATTTGTCAGTTCGCTTCCAGATGAAAGAACTTGGACAACTCAAGCACTTCCTTAGTCTAGAGGTTGATCACACACAAGAAGGAATATTTCTCTGTCAGCAAAAATATTCTAGAGATTTGTTGAAGAAGTTTGGGATGCTCAAGTGCAAGTCGATCTCAACATCGATGGAACCAAATGGCAAAATGTGTGCACATGAAGGAAAAGACTTGGAAGATGCAATGATGTATCGACAATTGGTAGGTAGTCTTATCTACTTGGCCTTAACTCGACCTGACATTTCTTATGCAGTTGGAGTAATGAGTCGGTACATGCAAAATCCAAAGAAGACACATTTGGAAGCAGTTCGACGAATATTGAGATATGTTAAGGGTATAATTAACTACGGTCTTTTGTAAAAGAAATGTGAAGATTGCAAACTAGTTGGCTATTGTGATGCTGACTATGCAGGAGATCATGACACCATGAGATCAACAACTGGGTATGTGTTTAAGCTCGGTTCCTAAACAATTTCTTGGTGTAGCAAAAGACAGCCGACGATATCATTGTCAACCACTAAACCTGAGTACCGAGCAGCAGCAATGGCAGCTCAAGAGAGTACATGGCTGATACAACTGATGAATGATCTACATCAACTAGTTGATTATGTGATTCCGTTATATTGTGACAATTAGTCGGCAATTCGTTTGGCGGAGAATCCAGTCTTTCATGTAAGAACTAAACATGTTGAAGTGCACTATCATTTTATTAGAGAAAAGATTCTGCAAGGAGAGATTGATATGAGGCAAGTCAAGACAGATGATCAAATCGCTGACTTGTTCACAAAGGTTTAAGCACCGGTAAGTTCGAAATGTTTCGTTGCCAACTCGGGATAGTCCAAAGAGCGGGAGCTGGTGTTGAGGGGGAGTGTTGAAATAACACAACACCAGCCTATTAGCATGAATCCAAGCCCAGCCCTTGATAAGCTTCTAAGTTAGATTGTGGTGCTAACGGGTGAAGCATAGAATTTGTTTAATGAGAGTGGAAATCATGACGTGAAAATAGTATAGATTTTTTAATTTAAGTGGAAGACAATGTAAAGCCATGTGTAAGGCAATGGTATTTTTTTTTAATGTGTGGCCTGAAATGCATTTGTAAAGCTATAAATACACCCTGCTTGTGTTTGTATTAATCATCCGAAGAAATCAAAACAAATGAGGCAATTAGCGTTTTGTGTCTTAGTTTGATAATTATTTAAAGAGTGTTTCATAAGTGTTTTATTCTTTAGATTTCTTCTTTGAATAATTAGAGTTTAGTACTCTATTTATTCTACAAGTACCGGATGTTTAAGGTTACATTCTAGGGAAAGGGTGGGCATTTGGTTTGGATATCGAACCAAATTGTATTATGTAAGCTCAATTCGGTTTGATTTAAGTAGCATAAATTAAATGATTTTAAATTGTCTGAATTAATTGGTTTGTGTTTAGTTAACTCAAAACCAAACTTCACCAAAAACACCAAATGGCTCCCAGATTTAAAATTAAAAAAATATTTTGAAAAATGAAGAATCAAAGAAGTGGCGAATGATCTGTGTTGAACTTTATATATGTTGTTTCATTTGTGGTGGAATTTATTATGTTGCTTGATTTTGTAGTGTTGTGGTTTTCTTAATTGCTTTGTGTTTCTGGATTTTTCTAGCAGGTTGTGAGTCTTGTAACTTGTGTAATAGTTGTTAAGCTTTATTGCTTTTGGATTTATCTAATTAGAACATGATTTTTGCTATTAAGTTTTATTGCTACTGGATTTACCTAGCAGGTTATGACGTATGCAATCTTTGACCAAACAAAATCAAACCACCATATGGAAAAGAACTGAACTGAATTATTTTGGATCGTTTCGATCTGATTTTATTATTTAGTTTGTATTTGGTTCAATATTTGATGAACCAATTGGCTTCGGTTCGATTTATTCTAATTTAAAATTAAACCAAATCGAATCGGATAGTGCCCAACTCTAAAACATTCAACACGGATTCACATTCAATCCACTATTTACTTTTTCAATCCAATTCAATTTTATGAAAGTAATTAACCTAAGGTCTAGCTTTAGTAGTGAAGACCAGACATAAGTCTTAAATCTTGGGTTCGAGCTCTGCATGAGTTAATAAATATAATATTTTCACATGTTTTTTTATTGGATGTGGTTTTAATACATATCCACATCCAAACTACCGAGATCAAAATGGTGTTTTGTAAATTTATATTGACAGTAACTTTTAAAAGTAGGTTAAGGGGTTGTTTTTTATAAATAATTTATTAAACAAAGTATCACATGTTTTTTAAATTACAATTATAAGCTTAATATTTTAATAAGAAGACTATTATGTGTTATTTTTTCATAAGCCTTAATCTATTACAGAAGGCAATTTTGGTCCTTATTTAATAAAACAATACTTTTGTAGTCAAATTTATCCAATGCATGTATTCTACTTTTCTAACTCACAACAGCCCTAACTACGTAGTTTATTAAACAACAAACTACTTTTTAGATCAACAATTTATTTCATCCACAGAATAGAAGCAGCTTATTTTATCAACCACTACAATATATCAATCTCTAACTAACAGTATTAATTGATTATATTATTAATTATAAACTTATTATTTTAGGAACAATTCAATGAATTACACATAAGATGTATATCAGTAATCATCTCAATTGAATATTGAAAGTGAATAAGCATAGCATTACTCTTATGAATAATATTTTTCAATCAAATCTAATTTATCATTTTGTAATGTCGTACCTCATTCTCCCGATCACTTTGTCGGATAAGGAAACTTAATACAACTATAATTCAAATATTATTCTCCGACCAAGATTATGAGTACTCTGCACATGTGTCGTCACTTTAAAATATTCTAAAACGATATGGGTTTGGAAAGTTTTCCCTATAAAAGGATTGCACAGCCCACGAGGTAAGTATTCTGGTTCTCAAGCATCTAAGAATAAGAACTAAAATTTGTCTCTCAAGTTGTTACTTCGGCAATTCCTGATATCTGACTTATGCATTAGAGGTTTTTTTGCTGGTAACAACACAGACACCTTCATATAAAAGTGCCGAACTCGAAGTCCAGAATCTCCTTCGCACGAAGACGTCATTAAAGCCTAACCTGCTGTGACCGATCACCTGAACATATGAAATTTTAGTATCAACATCTGGCGCTGTCTATGGGGAGATCAGGGAAAAAGCCGCACTCCTCAAATCCTGCAATAACTATGGCCCCACAATCCCTTTAGAACAGCCGCCTCGAGACTTGAACGGCACTGTTCCCGTAAATCCCTAAGGATGAATAGATTCATCTTTCCATTAACAGACAAATGCCGCCCATTCTTTGACTCATCAAGAAGGTCACTGATAACGATAGAGATAAAACTTAAAATATTCTTATCATTAGTCTTGTAATTATCTTTGTAGTTATCTTGTAAAGCTAATGTTTATCATATGTATCCTTAGCTTATATATAAGCAAAGTATATGTGATATGAACCTCATTGAAAAACGAGGCTTACAAATCGTCCTCCAGAGTTTTATTGTTTTATGGTATCAGAGCTTTATAAGTCTAACGACTTTTGTGTTAAATTCTCAATCTTTTCATGATGAGTTCTTCTTCCACTTCCCATGCTAGTTCTTCGTCTCTGCCCTCTAATATTACCAATTCAGTCAATGTTCGTCTTGACCGAAATAATTATCCTTTGTGGCTTGCTCAAATTGTGCCTCTTCTTCGCAGTCGTAACTTGCAAAAATATGTTGATGGCACAAGCATTTGTCCTGCTCCTTTTCTAAAAGACGAAAATGGAGAAGTAACTGATATAATTAATCCAGCATATGAGGAATGGATCCAGAACGATCAACTTGTTCTCTCTTGGATTAATGGCTCTCTTTCTCAATCCTTGCTAAGTACTGTTGCACGATACACTTCTGCACGTGCTGTCTGGTCTTCTTTAGAACAACGTTTTGCTTCCCAAAATCAACAACGAATCGTCGAGTTGCGTACTGAGCTCGTTACTACTAAACGTAGTGATCTTTCTATTTCTGATTTTCTGGATAAAATTCATTCCATTGCTGACAATCTCTCTCTCTCTGGTAGTCCTATTTCTGATGAAGACTTGGTCTCCATCATTATGAGTAATGTTGGTCCTTTATATGAAAATACAGTTGCCTCTGTTCAAGCTCGTGAAACTCCTATTAGTTATGCTGGTCTTGAAGCTTTACTTTTGAGTGCTGAGCGACGTCTCACTTCTATTAAACAATATCCTTATTCGTCCGACTCAACAGTTGTCATGAAAGCCACTCGAGGTGGCCCAAATAATAGAGGTGGTCGTGGCTTCCCACGTAATAATGGTGGTCGTGGTGGTGTTAATAATTTTTCTGGGGGTTTCAATGGTGGTAATGGTTTTACTGGATGGTCTAGTGGTTCTAATCATTCTGGCTTTGGTTCTCAAAATAGAGGGCTACTGCCAACTCCAGGACGTGGGAATTTTTCCTCTTCGCCAAATTTCAATCCTGGTAATGGTCCTATCAACAAACCTCCAATGGGTCCTTTTCCTTCTGGTAATCGGATTCAATGCCAAATCTGTCAGAAAATGGGTCACTCAGCTATTGATTGCTACAATCGCATGAATCATGCATATGAGGGTCGTATCCCTCCCCAACGGCTTTCTGCAATGATTTCTACATCACCATCTTTTGGTTCCCCAAATTGGTTAACAGATACTGGTGCTAATGCTCATATAACTCCAGATAATGCGAATTTAATGCATCCTCGTGATTACAATGGTCAGGATACCATCGGTGGTGTCGTTGGTGGTTCAGGTTTGCCTATTAAATCCATTGGTCATTCTTACTTATCTGCTAATTCTTCCACTTTTCTTTTAAATGATGTTCATCATTGTCCACAAGCTTCCCATAATATTTTATCCGTTCATAAATTTTCTAATGACAATAATTGTAGTTTCACCTTCTTTCCTGATTATTTTGTTGTACAGGATCTGGCAACGAAGAAGACACTTTTCCGCGGACCGAGCAGTAATGGTCTTTATCTATTTCCTGGTCGAATTTTTCAACCTAGTCATCCATTTGCTTATGTTGGTGTTCGTAGTAATGCTCGAATTTGGCATTCACGGCTTGGACATCCTTCGTCCGTAGTTTTAAATAAACTTATATCTTTTAATAAGCTACTCATTTTGGGATCTCGATCTTTATTTTTTTGTTCGTCATGTCCTTTAGGAAAGAGTCAGAAATTACCTTTTACAGGATCTTTTTCAGTCTCTTATTCTCCTTTGGAATTAATACATTCTGATGTTTGGACCTCTCCTATTCGTTCTATTTCTGGTTATAAATATTATGTTATCTTTATTGATAATTTTTCCAG
Source organism: Citrus medica (assembly GCA_002013955.2). Taxonomy (NCBI): domain Eukaryota; kingdom Viridiplantae; phylum Streptophyta; class Magnoliopsida; order Sapindales; family Rutaceae; genus Citrus; species Citrus medica. Next base: position 77,672 of record MKYO02026249.1, read on the forward strand.
ATATGTATGGCTTTATCCTATGCGATTGAAATCCGATGTTTTTATAATTTTTAAAACCTTTAAATCGTTGGTCGAAAATATGTTTTCCACTACTATTAAGTCACTTCAAACTGATGGTGGTGGTGAATATGTTAATCATCAATTTAAGGATTATCTAAATACTCATGGCATTAATCATCGTCTCACATGTCCTCATCATCCTGAACAAAATGGTATTGCTGAACGTAAACATAGACAAATTGTTGACATGGGCTTAACTTTACTTGCACATGCCTCAATGCCTACTACTTATTGGACTGAAGCTTTTTATACATCTGTATATTTAATTAATCGTCTACCATCTCAATCTTTAAAATTTCGAGTACCGTACTCTTTACTATTTTCTAAAACTCCTCAATATGATTTTTTAAAGACCTTTGGATGTGCATGTTACCCTTATCTTCGCCCTTACAATTCAAATAAATTACAATTTCGTTCTAAAGAGTGTGTTTTCTTGGGATACTCATTCAATCAACATGGATATCGTTGTTTGCATATTCCTTCAGGCACTGTATTTATATCTCGTCATGTTCTTTTTAATGAAAATAAATTTCCTTTCGTTGACCATGTTACTGCTAGGCCTCCGAGGGTGAGTACTTCAATGTCAGATTCTACAGGACTCAATATTCTTTGGATTAATGCTAATACTTCACATTCAGCTCCAACAGAACCTACATCACAATCTCCTTCCCAAGCTACGTCACCATCTTCATTTAATCCACCTTTACCCCATTCCCTATCATCTCCAATTAATTCTCCATCATTACGTTCAAGTGCCTCTTCATCTTCCTCCACTCCACTCATCTCCAATACAAATTCTCCTAACCTTAATTCGGCCCCCACCAATTCAAGTAATAATACAATTCCAGAATCATTACCTTCTCCTACACTGACACCATTGATGCCCTATGATAATATTACTTCGGATGCATTATCTTCTCATCCAATGGTCACTCGAGCAAGAGCCGGTATTGTGAAACCAAACCCAAAATATGCAAATGTAGTTACTAATGATGCTGTTGAGCCTACTGGTTTTGTACAGGCAAATAAGGAATCTCGTTGGCGACAAGCAATGGGTGATGAATTTAATGCTCTTCAAAGAGCTGGCACTTGGGTATTAGTTCCTCCACATCCATCTTACAATGTCCTTCCAAATAAATGGGTGTATCGAATTAAGCGAAAAGCTGATGGAAGTATTGAGCGTTATAAAGCTCGTTTAGTTGCTAATGGTTTTCATCAGCAACCTGGCCTTGATTTTGGTGAAACGTTCAGTCCAGTGGTTAATCACAATACCATTCGTCTCATTTTAGCTATATCTGTTACCAATAGCTGGCCTATTCGACAGTTAGATGTGCAAAATGCTTTCCTGCATGGTTATTTACAGGAGGATGTCTATATGCGCCAACCTATTGGCTTTGTTGATCCACAATATCCTACTTTTGTGTGTAAGCTTCGTCGATCTCTCTACGGCCTTAAACAAGCTCCTAGGGCATGGTTTCAATGTTTCTCTAGTCATTTAGAACAATTGGGCTTTCATGAATCACTAGCGGACTATTCTCTATTTATTTATTCACATGATTCAGTGCTTTTATATTTACTCATCTATGTTGATGATATTTTAATTACGGGAAATAGTTCATATCATATTTCTCAAATGATACATCATATGAGCAAATTATTCTCTATGAAAGATCTTGGTCCTGTACATTATTTTCTGGGTATTGAAGCTACTCAAACAGCAATGGGGCTCCACTTGTGTCAAACCAAGTATATTCTAGATCTTTTACATCGCACTGAGTTTCTCCATTCAAAGCCTATGACAACACCAGCAGTGAGTGGTTGTCGTCTCAGTCTGTTTGATGGTGATTTACTTTCAAATCCCACCGAATATCGCAGTGTTGTTGGTGCTTTGCAGTATCTTACAATCACTCGTCCGGATATTTCATTTGTCGTTAATCAGGTTTGTCAGTACATGCATCGTCCTACAACAACTCATTGGTGTGCAGTTAAACGCATCTTGCGGTATTTGAAGGGTACAACCACTCATGGTCTGCTTTATTCATCTGGTTCAATGGAACTACAAGCCTTTTCTGATGCCGACTATGCTGGTGATCCTGATGATCGAGTATCCACAGGGGGTTCCTGCATATTTATTGGACTTAATCTCATTTCTTGGAGTTCTAAGAAGCAAAAAGGGGTTTCTCGTTCCAGTACCGAGGCTGAGTACAGACAGCTTGCATATACAGCTGCTACTTTATCTTGGTTTCGATCTTTGTTCAAAGACTTACATATTCCTCTGTCTTGTCCTCGCATGTGGTGTGATAACATAAGTGCCATTTCCTTGGCCTCCAATCCTGTGTTTCATGCCCGGACTCGTCATGTGGAGGTTGACTATCACTATGTTCGAGAAAAGGTTGTTCGCGGAGAGCTTGATGTTCGTTATATCTCTACTGTCGATCAACTTGCTGATTGTCTTACTAAAGGCCTGTCTACTTCTCGCTTTCGCTATCTAATTTCCAAGCTTCCAGTTCGTTCTTGTCCTGTCAGCTTGCGGGGGTGTGATAACGATAGAGATAAAACTTAAAATATTCTTATCATTAGTCTTGTAATTATCTTTGTAGTTATCTTGTAAAGCTAATGTTTATCATATGTATCCTTAGCTTATATATAAGCAAAGTATATGTGATATGAACCTCATTGAAAAACGAGGCTTACAAATCGTCCTCCAGAGTTTTATTGTTTTATTCACAACTTTAGTTGGGATAGCAATTGCGAGAAGGCTTTCTAACCAATAAACGAGTAATTGGGAAATACACCAACATTAGCAAAACCAACACGTGGGGGAACTTTATTTTTATATCTACCTATCTCCGAACAAGCGGTCAGTGCGCTTTTGGTGAGTCAATACACTTTTGGCAAGTCAATGTGACTAAATATTCAGAGACCTATCTATTAGGACATACCGATCACAATCATCAATCAAGGGACAAGTTGTAGCAAATTTTATAGGAGAATTTGCACTTCATAACGTAATGACTATCGAAGAAACATCCACGAACACAGCAATTAGTCTGGCGAAGGGAATTTTACAACCAACACACTCCTAGTATCTAATGCTACACAATTTTTTATTTCTACGCATAATTCTTAGGAAAAGTCATTAAGAAAAAGGAGGAAACAGCTTAGGAAGTAAAAACGGAAATGAACCTTTTCCGTCAATCCAGTTGTTTTAGTAAATCGTATCTCTGATTCTTCTGCAAAACTTCCTTATCTTTCACTATTTTGAAATTTGAATTAATTCGGGTTTCTGAATAGAGGTGGAAATGAATCAACTTTTTCCATTTTAAACACGTGATCAGCCATGGCTGGTTGAATTTTGAATTAAACTAGCATCTCCTGGTTGCTTCCCACCATTCTACCCGAGCCGTTCGATTATCGGTTGCCTTCTAAGATCTTTCCACGTGGAATGTAATAATTGGACGCATTCAATTGAAAGCCATGCTATGTCATCTCCTATTAATGCGCACGCGTCCTTAAGCCCAAATCTCACATTAATTATTGCACGTGGTTCACCCCTTTCCTATCTAAATCCAGCAAAGACTCTCTGGATTCCTCATTATATCTAACAATTTGGTGGTTGATTTCTCTTCATTCGAAATCCGATCACATCATTGTGTTTTTTGTTTTTTACAGTGATATATTATAATCCTGATATTTGATATTTATTTTGAGTAATTTTATTACAGTACAGTCTAAATATCAATCATCACTAAACGAAAATTTGCCCTTACTATTAGTTTACTTGTCCTATGGCTGGAGTAAGATAACAAGTAGGAAACTAACTATTGTACCCTATTCTCCTTATCACTTTGTTGAGTAAGGAAACCTAATACGACTATAATCCAAATATTATTATCCAACCAAGATTACGAGTACTCTGCACACATGTCATCACTTTAAAATATTCTAACACAATATGGGTTTGGAAAGTTTTCCCTATAAAAGGATCATCCCGCTCTCTAGGTAAGTATTCTAGTTTTCAAGCATCTAAAACAAGAACTAAAAGCTCTCTCTCTTAGATTCTTACTTAAGCAATTCCTAATCTCTAACTTAAGCATTGTACTACAATATTTCTTCTCTCTTTTCTTCTTAAATCTCAGTTTCACTTCTTGGGTACAAACTTTACATATCAGTGGTATTAGAGCAGCCAATGATCCATGACCACACACAATAAATCCAATGCTGAATTTCGTGAAGAGGTTCAAGAAATCCTTGCTAGACACGAGTCCAATTTTGGCCAAGTTTATGCCACCCTTCAAACAATCCTTACCGAACTTCAATCCTTACGTGTCCAACACACTTCCCAGGAAGGGAGATCAACTCATTCGCCACGACTCACATCCCTTCACACCAGCCAACCTCACTTTCCTCAAACGTCTTTTTCCAAAGTTTAGTGATGATGACCCTACCAAATGGATTTACAAAGCTGAACTATACTTTGATTTATAAAACATTGCTTCAGAACAGCAAGTCCAATTGGCCTCTTTCCATCTCGAAGGAATAGCATTCCAATGGCATCGCTAGCTAACCAAATCCAAAGGACCACAAACTTGGACTAAATTTACCAGAGCTATATTACTTCGTTTTGGTCCAACGGATTATGAGGATCCTTCTGAAGCTTTAACACGCCTAAAACAAACTTCTTGAATGGCTGAGTATCAGGAAGTTTTTGAAAAGCTTTCTCATCAAGTCGATGGCTTACCTAAAACTTTTTTAATTGGTTGTTTCATCGCAGGTCTTCAAGATGAAATATGACTCGATGTCAAGATTAAACAACCTCGTACCTTGGCTGATGCAATTGGTGTGGCAAGATTGATTGAGGAGTGGAATTCTCTCTACTGCGACACCGAACACTTTTCTCAACCACCACCTATTTCCGTGATGCAACCACCAATCCCAAATAGTTTTGCCTGGGATCTTGGGCCCCCCTCCTAAGGCAAACCAAACAGCCAATGCCAACACTCCTCCTCCTATCTAGCAGTTGACTAACCAAAAAGCACGGGTCCGACGTGATAAAGGGCTATGTTATTATTGAGACGAGAAATTCGTTCCTGGCCATCATTGCCAAAGGTCACAACTGTTCATGATTGAAGATCCTCCACCATTCACACCACCTTATACTGGTTAAGTAAATGGGGCACTTTGACCTTGTGGACAAGGTGGTTCTGAAGGATGGGGAATGATATGTGCTCAATATGCATGGGCATTACGTGCACGGTTTGCAAGCAAAAGTGGAAGACTTGTTTAAGTTAGTTAGAATTCTATTAATTGGTAGTCTTAGTGGGTTCGGTTGGAAAAGCTTTTGTTGCTGATTTTCAACATGAATCTAGTCATGTTCTAGATTATTTTGCCATCGTTTTGCTATTGTTGTTCTATTTCATAGCTTGGTGTGTGTGTAGAGGTCGGAGGCTATATATGCGTAATATAGAATGATTGGAGGGGGAATAGAAAACTTAAAAAGAATACTACAATATTTCTTCTCTCTTTTCTTCTTAAGTCTCAGTTTCACTTCTTGGGTACAAATTCTACATATCACATTGGACGATTTTTACCAGTAACAACATCGGCACTCTTACGATTTCTTTGTTTTGCAGATAAAAGTGCCGAACTCAAAGTCCAAAATCTACTTCGCACGAAGACGTCATTAAAGCCTGACCTCGTGTGCCCGATCAACTCAATTTATTCCTTTATTTTTCCTTTTGTAATTTTGAAAGTTTAAGTTAATGAAAAAATTAATAAAATAATTCTTTAATTAGTTCTCTCTTTCCTAGTTTCTGTCTATCTGTGCGTTAATAAATAAGTGTTTTTCCTTTAATGTGAGTAAAGTCATTTCAGCTTAATGTGATAAATTCAATTCAGCTTAATGCGACAATTACTAATATAGTGCCGCATTTAAACATTTTTTTGTTTAAATTAAAATATAAAAATAAAAATATAGTGGTTTTTACAAATTGAGTTACATTTTTTTAATACTTGCAGTAGCAAGTCAACATTCAATCCACTAATTGCAAATTTCAAAACTTTAAATTCAGTCAAATATTGGATTAAAGGTTATGAGACTTGGTCAGATTGAGCAAATTGTATAAATTAGATTAGATATAAAAAAATGTGATGAGAATGAAAGACCTCATCTACTCTAAGCTCCAATAATTGCTCTTTGTTATTACTTAAACTAGAGTGATCACAAGCACAAAATGCATTTAGGATCAGTCAAGTTATACGTCTTAGAACAAATTGAATTTAATTTTGAGCATCCTCGTTTTGAGTCTGGACCCTTGAATATGTGTTAGAGGCTTGATTAAATCAAGGATGGGAATATTTCCAACCTATAATTTGTGTAAATTCACATAATTTAAATAAAATAAATAAAAATTCAAATAGACAAAAGTTTGAACAATTAATCAATTAAAACCTCCTTTCTTTTTTGGTGACTTAAGTCTCTTGACCATCTTTGACCACTAAGCTAGCTTTAACACAATTTTAATAATTATAATATTGCTATGCTTACTTAGTTGAAATACTTAATTTACATCCCAATATAACAAATGATGTGTTACTTCCTAATTCGCTCAAATGATAGTTAATTATTAAGTTTTATCATTACTAATTTACATGGTGAAATTCTATTAGTGACACAATAGTTGAAATACAAATTAAGTATTCCAAGTGAATAAGCATAGCATCACTCTTTTAATTACATTATTTTACATTACAAGATAAAATATCCAAATATCACAAAAAAAACTGTTATTGTGCTAAAATAATTTAGATATTTAGTTTTGGGTGGGACTATTTGAATTCACTAATTTTCTCTTTAAACTCATCTAAAAAAATATATTATTATTAAATTTTGAATTTTTTTAAAATTATGAAGTTAACCTTCTCTATTCTCCTTCTTCTCCAACATCACTATCACAAAAATCTCTATCTACCATGGTTGTTACTCTCTTATTAAATTTCTTTTAGCCATTAATTTTTTTCTTTTTATATGAGAAAAACATCAAATATTTTTTCTTCTTGATTACAGATCTTATAACAACTTATTAAAAAAAAGTATTCAACCTAAATGATTGTTTTAATTGGGTGATTTACTGATTGTAGAAGCATCTTGTCAAAATCTAAAATATTTTCTTTGTGGTAATTAAAATGGAGATATTTATTTGTTTAAATTATCAACTTTAGATAGAAATTAGGTGGTGTGGTGTTAGTTTTTCTTTATGAAAATTTAGATGACGAAAAATCCTTTATTTTTCATGTTATGTGAAAATTACATCTAGATAGTAGGTTTGATTCTTTTTTATACTTGATAGTTAATAGGTTACAATAATATCTCTTTGAACAATTGTCTCTCACGACCCAAAAGAGAGAGAGAGAGAGAGAGAGAGAGAGAGAGAGAGAGAATGGTGAGGAATTTAAAAAATGGGAGAAAGAGAAAATGGGTGGATTAGAGGAATAGAAAATAGTGTTACTTAGGTAACTTCATCTAATATTTTCTTAATAATAAAAATACTAATTAAAAAGAGGGTGTAGTGAAGAAAATCTTGGACTCAAATAGGCTTCTTTACTTTTATAACCTATATAATTTTACGTTTTTAATCAAAACTCAATAAATTTTCAATACCCCACATATGTAAATAACATCAATTTGACAGTCAAAAGATTTCATGTTTCAAGGAATTTTTTATTCTTTGTTACTTGATTGAATATTTATAGTCATATTGATAAAGTAGCATCAATAAATCATTTTGAAATATAGAATTTTTTGTAAAAATAATTTTGTGGGTACATGGTACTTTTTACCTTATAAGGGTAAAATAAACAGATTGAAAAAAGAAAATGAGGATTTAATTGATTAAGTTTTCAATTTTTTATTTAATAATATGAAAAATAATGTACTTTTTATAATTATTTTTTTGAAGCTGGGTTGGGAATATAACTACCCTTAAATCACATTCAATTGTATAGTCCAAACCAGAGTCCACTAGGGGAGAAGAAGCTCGAAACCCTTGGGAATCTATACGTACACTTGAATCTAACTTGTCTAACCCACTAATAGCCCAACCGAAAATCTAATTTTATCTTACTAAATCCAATTAGCAAAATTTTAGGCTCCGGTCGAGCTTGGCAAAGCCCGGGCTTGGCCGGAACATGTCTCCTGTTGGGTTCGGCTCAGGCCTAAAAACCCAAATTTATGTGTTACATTTTTTAGAAATTTTTTTTCATTATATTTTATAAATTTATAATATATAAAAATTTTGTTTTTATTAGATTAAACTTTAAAAATTAGACTGAAAGAATTTAAAACTTTAAATATGTATTATGGGTGGGTTAAATAAATATCAAAAAGTGTATTTTAATTAAAATAAAATGATTCCTTTTTTTTAGGTATTTATCTGGCTTTTGGGCTGAGCTTGAGCATTTAAGGTCTGAACCAAGCCCACATGTTTAAAAAATATGACTAAATTAGACTAAACCCAGCCGGAAACACCTAGGCTCAAACCAGACATACTTTTTATGCTATCTTATTGGGTCCATTTTATTTAGGTGGCCAAAGCCCAAAGCCTCCATTGGTTTGGGTGTTTAAGTGATTATTAAAAGAAAATTGTGGGTTTAAGTGAATTTGATCATTAAATTAACTTCAAAACTCACGTGAAAAAAAAGGAATAAATGCAGGCGGTGGCAGTGGCATTGGATAATGTGAGAATAACGCATAAAAGACGTGAGAGGAAAAGAACACAGTGGCCGATTATTAAATTTGGGGCAAGGGTTTCAATTTTTTATTAGGCTATCAAAAAAAGAATTTAACTATATTTTTCTTAAATTTAGAGAGTAAGTTGCTGTTATTACCCTTTACATTTCTTTTGGTCTTAAATTTTATTTTATCATTTCGTTAGCTATTATTTGAGATATCCACTTGTTAGATAAATAGATATTAGGTTGTTATTGTAAGCGAAGATTATTGAGATTCTTGATGTTATTAGTCTTTAGTGCTATTAGAGAAGAATTTGTGTTGTAATCCCACTATTAATATAGTGAAAGGTTATATCGGACTACGATCTCATGAATTTAGGTTTGAGTAATGATACAGTCACAAACTCTTGTACAAACTTATTTTGTACAAACTGATGTGGCATTAATTCATTGGCTGAATGAAAATATAAAATAATAAAAACAAATCATGTGGGCCAAGTAATATTTAATTCAACCAATCTTATCATGCCACATCAGTTTGTACAAAATAAATTTGTACAAGAGTTTGTGGTTATATCATTACTCTTTAGGTTTTCTACATAAAATGTGTACCTCTTGTGATTGACTAATTGCTTTGGATCGTGTTAGTTTAATTTCTATTTATTTGTGGCACACATCCTATTTTAATCACACACAAAAAGAAAGAGTTAGTATAAAGGAATCTTGGAAGTTTATGATTAAATTGAAGTCATGGAATTGTGATATTTGGAAGTCTAGAATAGATGATTTGCTGTTTATAAAAGATTTACATGAAACCATTAAAGGCGAAGAAGCTAGACCTATCGATTTAGATAATAAGAAGGGAAAAGGACACAGAGACCCATAACGTTTGAATAAGGGACACAAAACCCCCTAATGTTTTAAAAAAGACACTCAGACCCCTATTTCTTAATAGTAAATTATAATTTTACCATTATACCATTATAGCATATTAAAAAATAATTGTTTATTATCCAATTTATTTCTATATTATTAATAAAATTACGAATATAACTTCATTATCTAATTTTTCCATTTAATTTTTATCAAATTTTATCTTCAAACTAAATAAATTTAATCCATTGCTCAAAAATAAAAATAGATTAAATTGATTATTAATATAATAAAAATAACATATATTTAATATAAAAATAACATATATTAAATTAAAATAAATTTAATTTATATATGGAGAATTGTTATTTTTAAGAAATTATCAATTTAATTTATATATAAGAAATTATAAGAAATAACATATGGAGAATTGTTATTTTTATTATATTAACAATCAATTAATTTATTTTTATTTTTGAGCAATAAATTAAATTTATTTAGTTTGAAGATAAAATTTGATAAAAATTAAATGGAAAAATTGGGTAATAAAGTTATATCCATAATTTTATTAATAATATAGAAATAAATTGGATAATGAACAATTATTTTTTAATATGCTATAAGGGTATAATAGTAAAATTATAATTTACTATTAAGAAATAGGGGTCTGGGTGTCTTTTTTGAAACATTAGGGGGTTTTGTGTCCCTTATTCAAACGTTAGGGGTCTCTGTGTCCTTTTCCCTAATAAGAAATGGGATCAATCAAAACAGAAGGTGATGAGTACTATCAGGTCATGGATTGGTCAAAGTGTATACCATCATGTCTCGAAGGAATCCAGGATTGTTGTTCTTTGGAGGGAATTAGAAATAATTTATGAGCAACCAATAGCATATAACAAAGTCAATATGATGAAAAGGCTTATTTACTTGAAATACAAGGAGGAACGCAGTATAACGAAACACACTAGTGAGTTTCAGGGCTTAGTTGATTAGTTGACATGTATGAAGATTATTCGAGATGATGCAGTACGAGAATTGTTGTTGCTTAGTTCTTTGCCTGATAGTTGGGAGTCATTAATGGTGTCAGTGAATAATTCAATGTCGAATGGAAGACTCACTTTAGATATAGAATCTAGAAGAAAAAGTATTGAAGTGGTTCCCTCTAAGTCAGATGCACTTGTTATAGAAAAGCAAGAAAGGCAGGGATAAGCTAAAGCAAAAATTTCCTTCAGCAAAACAATTATAACCCTAGAGGAAGATCTAAGTCCTAGAGGAGAAAGGTCAAGTACTTTCACTATCAAAAAATAGGTCATATAAAGGGTGTGTAGATTGTTGAAAAAAGAACAAGCGAAAAAAATATGTGGTACTAAAAAAATAACAAAGAGAAATTGAAACCATGGTTAATGGTGATATGGTTATTGTTTATGATAAGAGTTCTATGTATTTCACTTGCTATACTAGTGATTTGGTGATTGATTGGGGTGATTCATTTCATGTTAATGCATATCATGATTACTTCACATTCTATGCTAATGATGATTGTGGTAATTTTCAAATGGGAAATGAAGGGGCATCTAAGATTGTGGGTATAAGAGAAATTTGATTGAAAACCAGTGTGGACTGTAAGTTGTTGCTCAGAGATGTTGGACATATACTAGATATTTGCCTTAATTTGATTTCCACAAGCAAACTTGATGACGATTGTTATATTAACAAAATTGCTAAAAGAAAATAGAAGCTCACCAAAGGCTCCGTAGTGTTAGTTAAAGGAAATAAAGTAAACACTCTGTATGTAATAAAAGACAAGATCAAGAAAGAAGATGTGAATGTGGTTGTAAAAGATTATGTCCTTGAAACATGGCATAAAAGGCTTAGTCACATTAAAGAGAAAGGATTGAAAACTCTTGCCAGAAAAAGGTTTTTACCTAGTTTCATATATATGTCTCTCAAGACTGATGTTTATTATTTAGTTGGAAAGACACACAGTGTAACTTTTAAAAGCTTTTCTCTATCTAAAAAGTTACATATCATTGATTCAATTAAAACTAATATTTGCATGATGTAAAGTAGATTAATAGAAAGTGTTCTTTATTTTGTTACTTTTATTTGTGATTGTTCTAGAAAAGTGTGGGGTTTTGCTGCTTATGTTGAGAGAGAGACATGAAGAAAGTTGAAATGTGCCAGGGCAGACAATGATGGTGAGTAAAGAGGACAATTTGAACAGTATTATCAATTCCATCGAATTAAACTTGAGAAAAGTGTACCAAAATCTCCTCAGCATAACAATGTAACAAAAAGGATTAACAGAAGAATTAAAGAAAGGATCATGTGTATGCTTTCTAACGCCAAGCTTCCTAAATCATTTTGGCAAGATGCTATGCATACTGTGGTTGATTTGATTGCCTTTTAGCCCATTAAATAGTGATGTACCTGGGAGAGTTTGGACCGAAAAAGATGTATCTTATAAACATTTTAAAGTGTTTAATTGCAGAGCTTATGTTCACTCCCTAAATATGATTGATCGAAGCTTGATGATAAAGATAAGGAATGCATTTTCTTAAGCTATGGCATGAAAAATTTGGGTACAAATTATGGGATCCAATGACAAGAAAACTGATTAGAAGCAAAGACATTATGTTTCTTAAAGATTAAAAAGTTGATAATGAAGAAAAGAGTGATCAACCTCAGTCATCTCTAAAGATTCCTATGATTCCAAATTCAATTTCTTCACCCGTAGTTTATGATGATTATGGAGAGCTGTAAAAGATAATAATGATAGTCTAATAGAACTAATTGACCAAGCACCTCTAGAACCACCAACACCACTAGTTAAGCCAGAATTAAAGAAATGCACTAAGAACAATAACCTTTCACTAGATATCCTTTACATGAATATATGATGCTTACATATGAAGGAGAGCCAGAATGTTTTGAAGAAAGTATATCTCATTAACATAAAAGTGAGTGGGTTAAAGCCATGCAAGATGAGATGAGATCCCTAAATGAGAACTACACTTATGACTTAGTAAAGCTTCCTAAGGGAAATAGGGCACTGAAGAACAAATAGATTTTCAGGTTGAAGATTAAAAATAACTAACGACAGTGATATAATGCTAGATTGGTTGTGAAGGTTTTTATAAAAAGAAAGGTGTTTATTTTTTTTTAAAATATTTTCTCCTACTATAAAGATGTCTTTTATCTGAGTTGTTCTAGGATTAAGAGTTAGCTTGAATCTAGATATTAAAGAGCTTGATGTCAGGATAGCTTTCTTACACGGTGCGTTAAAGGAGGAAATACATATGAAGCAACCTGGAAGTTTCAATGTCAGAAGCAAAGAAAAACTTGTGTGCAATTTGAAGAAAAGTTTGTATACGCTGAAATAGGCACCAAGATGGTAGTACAAGAAGTTTGAATCTTTTATAGAGAATCATGATTTCAACAAGATTATGTCTAACCATTGTGTTTTTGTGAAGAAGTTTAGTGATAATAATTTTATCATTATTTTGTTTTATGTAGATGACATGTTGATTGTTGGCTTGTTAGTAAGATTTATAATTTGAAGAAAGAACTTGGTAAGTCTTTGCAATCACGAACTTGGGACTAACAAAGCAGTTTCCTGGCATGAAGATTTCATGTGAAAGAAAAACTGAGAAATTATAGTTATATTATGAAGCATATGTTGAAATGGTTCTTGAAAGATTTAATAGGGCATGGTAAAATATGTATGTTCTCGACTTGCAAGACATTTCAAGTTTAGTTTTAAGTCTTGTCCTACAAGTGAGAAAGAGAAGCAAGAGATGAGAGCAGTTCTTTATGCTTCATCAGTTGGCAGTTCGATGTACGCCATGGTTTGTTCAAGACCAGATATTGCTAATTGAGTTGGTGTAGTTAGTCAATTTCTCTCTAATTCAACAAAGAACACTAGACAACAATGAAGTGAATTCTCGTATATCTTAGAGGCACATCTTGGGATTGTTCATGTTTTGGTGGTGACAAACATGTATTACAAGTGTACACAGATGCAGATATAGCAGGGGAGCAGTCTCATGGCAGTCCAGATGTTAGCAATGTGTCACTTTATTTACTACTAAAGCAGAGTATATTGCAATCACTAAAGATTGTAAAGAAATCTTGTGGATGAAGAATTTTCGAAAAGAGCTTAATGTGAAACAAGATAAGTATATTGTGTACTACAACAATTAGAGTGTCATTCACTTGGCAAAAAGTTTGACATACTATTCAAAATTTAAGCATAGTGACGTGAGATATCATTGGATATAAGACATACTTGAAAAGAAACAATTGCAGCTTGAGAAGATTCACGTAATAAAAAATGGGTCAAATATGATGACAAAGTTATTGCTCAAGGAGAAACTAAAAAGCTATAAGTAGAGAGCAAGCTTAGTGGTAATCTAGAGGGGGATATTTGTTGGGTCCATTTTATTTGAGCGGCCCAAGCCCAAAGCCTCTATTGATTTGGGTGGTTAAGTGATTAACAAAAGATTATGGGTTTAAGTGAGTTTAGCCATTAAATTAACTTTGAAAATCACGTGAATAAAAGGAATAAAAGCAAGCAGCAGTAGTGGCATTGTCTCTTGTAGTTAATTTATTATTTTGGATTGTATTGATTTAATTTCGATTTATTTATTTGTGATACCCATCCTATTTTAATCATACAAAAACAGAAAATTTTCATTTTCATTTAATTTGCAGCTGCTAATGTGGGTTCATTTCCCAAGACATCCCTATATAAAATATTATTACTTGCTTGTCCATCAATTTTGATTTTCTTTAGTTATGTGATCAAATTACAATTTTTTTTTCAATTTTTCAATTTTCCAATATTACAATACAAATATATTTATAAAGATATGAGCTGCGGTGACTTAAACTATTATGATATATTTGGTTTGAGGAAATATAAAGAGAGGAAAGAAGAGGAAAGGAGGAGAGGGGAAAAAAATAAGGGGAGAAAAATGAATTCCTTATTTATCCGAACAATGAAAATGAAATTAGTTTTTTTTTTAACTCATTTTCTCTCCCCTTCTTTCCTTTTCATTCTTTTCCTCTCCTACCATTTCGTCCAACCAAACATGGGGTTAAAGATGAGTGAAGACGTATTAACCAGCATGTGGTTGACACAAGATTACAAGATTACAAGTTTACAACTTTGTCTTTAATCACGACATTTGACTAGGTTGTCTTTATTTATTTGACCACATTTCATTATTTTGTTGCATTTATTTACATGACAACACTACAAGTTAGGGTCAATTAGCGATGCCTTGAATACCAAAATTAAATCTCAATTAAGGAAATAATTGAACGTTAAACTCTCTAATGATTGACCTAGAAACCAATCAACCAAAATTAGCCTAGTTTGGGAAGCATAAATAAACATGTTAACTTTTTATTTTTATTTTTAACTGTAATGATGTATTTTTTTTCAGTTTTTTTTGTAAATTTTAGTATTAAATAAAAAATTTACTTGGTGAACAATTTACTGATAACCTCTATAAATTAATACTTAAAAAATTAACAACCTTTATTATATAATAATTTTTTACAGTTCTAACTTGAACTAATAGGCTAAATTAATAATTTTGGTAACTCTACGGTCCCATTCATATTAAATTTATAATTTATTAAAATTATAAATATAATCGTTATGATATTTTGTTAAATAAAAATGACTCTACTATATTTTTACTTTTGTTTCTGGAAATCTAAATACAATTGGATCTCATCTCTAATTTTGCCTATTGCTTCTAGAAGTTTTGGGTTGAATTCTCAAATTTCAAGAATTTTAAAATTTTTTAGTTAATTTAATCTATATTTTGTGGATTAATTATTTTTTAATTGATTGGATTGGTAAAATACAATGAATGTATTGCTTAGTTGATCAAATATATGTTTGTTGCATTGTATATACAATCTATAAATTAATAAATTATTAATTTATGGCTTAATAAATACTTCTTTGAATCAATGGGTTTTGTTTGATCCTAACTTTATTAATTTGTAGAGATTTTACTCTCGACTCATGTCTATTACGTTATCGGATGTAATTCATGTCATAATATTCAAAAATAAAAAATCAAATCTACTAAATACCTACGCTGAAACTCTATAACAACAAACACTAGCTAAATAAATTTTAAGAGTTGATTTTTTTTTTCAACGTATCAGAAACAGAATTATCAAGTCTACAACTATTACCAGTCACAAGTTAAGATATATACTTACCAAAAACAAGCTCTTGAGGGAATTCCACAGCGTAGGCAATGGCTTCCCATTAACTACCTCGCACTTAGCTTCCACGCACAAGTTTTTGTATCTCACTTCTACTGTGGGCAATTTTATGCCAACCCTGCGTAAACAAATTCAAGCGAAGCAACGACTAAAAAAGAAGAAATGAACGCCGTTGAAATATAAATATAAATCGACCAGGAATATTCTTTCTTGTTACTACCTTTCACATCATTTAACATATGAATAATTTCATATTTTTTTTATATCCTTAGTACCAAGTTATTATTGCCATTTGTTGGTGGTAAATCACTTCTGTGTATACACATGTGGTATGGGTATGGTTCTAAATTAATTCTATTGTGTATAATGAGAAAAAAATTTCTTCCAATTATTTAGAGGTAAATCTAACTGGATTAAGATCCTTTCGTAATTTAATTTTTTTTAAAATAAATTTTATTCACATAATTAGTAATTAATAAAATTAAAAAAATAAGAATAATTAAAATAAATCATAAACTAACATTAAAAGATAGGTTACAGAAAATTTTTAAAAATTAAGAAGAGTTAAAGATGAAGAGAGAAATCTTAGTCCAATCCGCTCGGTTTTAGGCTAAGAAATTCCAGCAAGCTGCGTCTGGATGATGATTTTGGCCAATCAAAAGGTAATCTCTCAATTTTAACCCACTTTATTCATATTCACTATTTTCTTTATGTCGACCGATCATAGACATGTCACATTTCTCAACGGCCAACTCTTTAAGACATTTTAGTGGATCACTGACAAGCTTCAGCTTTTGAAAAATGCTGGGAACTATCATTTGTACGTAGTAGCTATTGAATTAATAAGAAGTATAATTTATTGCTCACAGTGCCAATTGACTGCAGGCCGTATTAATTTGAA
The DNA here is from genome assembly GCA_002013955.2 of Citrus medica. NCBI lineage: Eukaryota > Viridiplantae > Streptophyta > Magnoliopsida > Sapindales > Rutaceae > Citrus > Citrus medica. The sequence goes on from MKYO02026249.1 coordinate 94,488, forward strand.
CCACAAATTACTTTTCAAACTCATTTAATTATTGAGCCCACAGTACTAAAAGTTAAATTTTAAATTTGACTTTGTACACCTACCTGTTGGAGCAATCTATGGCAATTGTTTACTCAATCTAACCCTATTGCTCACAAGACCAATTGATTAACTCCCAAGATCAGACAAGATACACATGGAAACAAGAAATCTGGAAACACAAGCTGTGCCCGCAAGCAATTTCAACACCAGATCAATCTGTCCCAATCATTTACATGGATTTTTCATTATTATTATTGTAAGGGTTATATGGGAATGAGAAATCCCACTAACTATCCATCAACCCTTGCCTTAGTTGTTACTCAATTTCAAATGAGTATATGTATAAAGTGCATTCACAGTCAACAGAACTACGTTCAGAGAGAGCACGATTTATATATCCAGACATGGGAAGACTGGGGTAAACGGAAAAAGTTCATTCATTCATGAGATTAGTTATGGAGAGTAAGGATAGGGGGTTGAGTGTAATTAATCTAATTGTATAATGTAGTAACTTCGCAGCCAGCGCGTGGATTTTGTCCGTCTAGAGTTTCATCTTCAAAGATTCAGTAGTTAATATTTTAGCATTTGCAGCTAAACAAATGTATAAGTTAAGCTGCTCAGATAAAGTGGTTTTCAAGTAGTTTTTTAGTTAATCATTTAAGTTTGGATTGTGGAGAGAGAGGGACTAAAAAATTATTTTACCTTTTCTCACCTGTACCTTTTAAAGTGAAAAAAAAAAAGCATAAGCAAACCAAAAGTTGGATATGACATCATATGATTAGGGAAGACAATTTTTGTAGTTATATTAGAGTAATTAGTTCTAACATTTTGTTTTTAAAAGTTGTCTTCAAAAGCCAATTTAAGTAGGATTAAGATTTTTTCCAGATTTGAACTTCTCCTTATCAAAGTTATCTTTTATTATATGACCTACAAGTTATTGTTGTATTAATGTCTCCTATAAATTCATTTTGCTAAAATAAGGATACTACTAATAAAAAATATATATATATATATATTGTATTGAAATCTGTATTTTTTTATATTTTAATAACATTCTTACTTTGTTAGAGGAGTACCAAAAATTATAATATATATAATGCTTTTGCAACTCAAACTATTCTCAACACCAAACACTACATTATTTTTTAACAGTTGATTATCTTTTCAACATATGAGAAGGAAAAGTGTCTATTCTATAGCAGTCATAATCAGGTCATGATATATACTTACATAGCGCAGGCAATGGCTTCCCATGAACTACCCTCACACTCAGCTTCCACACACAAATTTTTGTATCTCACTTCTACTGTAGGTAATTGTATAGCAACGGCAAATTAATAAATTCAAGTCAAGAAACGACTCAAAAGAAATGAATGTTAATTGACTTGTACACATATAATGATGTACGTATAAAAAATGGACGAAAAGATTCTTTATTTATTGTTACGAGCTTCACCTTATTATCAGATGCATATTTTCGTTTTTTTTTATCCTCAATATCACGTTATTGTTGGACGATACACCCGTTTGTTGTAAATCCCTTCTACACACGTGGTACGGGTAGGGTGTAAGTTTCCCTTGTGTAAAATTTAAAATAAAATAAAAATCTTCCAATTATTTAGAGGTAAATCTGACCTAATTTAGGCTCAGATAATTGGCCGCGCTGTGTCATAGTAGAGTTATCTAATTCTAAACAAGATGGCGCGGGCAGTTTGTGAGTGTAAATATAATTTACGTATAAAAAACTTAAAAGTTTTTGGGAAGTTGATTGGTATAGAAAATAATTTGTGATGAGCGGAACGAGATGAGAGTATTATAAATGCATGCATTTTTGAAGTATATACGATTATACGTACCTGTCAACTCTATTTCTAATCCTTTGCAACAACCGAAGGTTATCATTTCCAACATGTTTGATGAGCTTGTTGATGAAAACACGCCTTTCTAGAGATTCAAGCTTTGTAACATCAATCATCTTCTTCCTTTTGCCATCAATTTCAAAATTTTCTTCCACATTCTCCTTATTGAACAGTGATGATTTTAGCCGATTAAAAGTTGGCAGCCTCTCGATTTTAGCCGACTCGATAGCATCTTCACCATTTTCTGTCAACTGATAATCATCGCTAGTACTCCTCATCGACATTTCTCTGACGGTACCTCCTTGAGAAAATATTGTAATGTACAACTGAGAAAAAGCTTCAGCTTTTGAAGAATGCTGGGAAGCCTATCATCTGCAATTGGTACAAGTGTAATTTATTGCTCAAAATTTTTAGGTTGTCGTCGCTGGCATTATTAATGTCAACCACCCACAAAATTAATCAGTTTATTGAGTTTATGAATTTAATTTATATATATATATATATATATATATATATATATATATATATATATATATATATATATATATATATATAGGCATTAGCTGCCATGGTCATTTGTTGCAACAAGTTATATTCAGACATACCATCAATATTTCACTCATAGACTGAGGATGCATTAAAACGAGATTGGTTTAATGCACTTGGTCTATTATCGATGACAAAATCTGGAGGAGTATGAACATTTGGGAGAGCAAATTCCCAATAGATTTTATTGGTTTTAAGGACAGGTTCATCTTTGAAGGCTTCTATATTAGAAGAGGCAATAGAAGACTGATCCTGCTCTAGCACACCAATCTTGCTAGATTGAGTACTATCAGGAGCAATTTGGACTTTAGAAGTAGAAGCAGAAGAAGATGCTTCTATTTGATCAAGTTGTTCTTTAATGGCCTTAGCAAAATCTGATTTAGATTCTTTTATCGAGTTCAAAATCTTTTTCAAGGACATTCAGTACATTTTTTGTGACAGCAGAGAATGTAGGAGAGGTTGGAGGAGAAGGTTCCTTCTCTTCCTGTCTTTGTTTATGTTGACTACTAGTGTAGATGGGATGAGGAACACTAGTAGCATAGTCAACGGAATGTATAGAAGAGCTAGGTATATCCAAAGTGGAAAACCTAGGTTGGTTTTGAAAAGGGAGATTTATAACAGAATGAATTTTTGAAAATTTCCTTTCTAATGAAGGAATGCTTGTACAAGAGTCTTTATCGGAGATATATATAGGAATATTCTAATCCGAAGTTTTAAAGTGCGGGAACGTCTTAAAAAACCTATAAATCGTGCGGTTTAAACACTTCAAGTTTTTAGTCATTTTCCTAACAGTCAAATTACTCCCCAAAACCCATTATCTCTCTGTTATTATTAATGGTTAAAAGGATAAAATAGTATTTATACATTTTCCTAACAGTCATATAACCGAAAAAGGCCAAACCTAGGTAGACTAATTTTCATGGGTCCAAATCGTTCTAGATTTTCCAAAACACACATAAATATTTCAAATATTTATAGTATGCTCCCTAATACTAATACTTTAAAATATTTTTATTTTGTGCCTATATGACTAATTTTTTAATGGATTAAATTTTACCTTTTCGTATTTTTAAAAATTAATTAATTAATTAAAAGCTACAAATGGAAAAAGAATAATATTTTACCTTTTTCATATTTTTAATTATTATCGTTATTATTCTTTTTTTCATTTTGTAAAGGTGCTTAAAGAAAATATAGATATAAAATAAAGAGGAAAATCAAAGAACAAAAGAAAAATACTACTGGAGTTTCACCAAACAAATGAAAAGAGTAAGGATGAGAAAAATGAAAGAAAAGAAAAAAATGCTACTGGAGTCATGTACATGAAAGAAAAGAAAAAAAACAATTGAAAGTAAAAGAAGAAGGAGTATAAATGAGAAAAATGAAAAGAAAAAAAATGTTATTAGAGTCATGTACATGAAAGAAAAGAAAAAATGAAGAAAAAGATGAAGGAGAAAGGATGAGAAAAAAATGAAAGAAAAGACGAAGAAAAATGAATGAAAAAGATGAAGATATTATGACTTTTATTTTGATATTTGATCTTGATGGCATTATCGTAATTTATATATGTTGGCATGTCTTATAATTTATTTAACTAACATGTCTAATTTTTTCTTTTCTTTATCTTTTTCTTTCATTTTTCTTCTTCTTTAATTTAGGAAAACTATCATTTTATTTAGGTTCATTAAGTTATTTCAACATTTTATTTTTTAATTTATTTTCCAATGAATAGTTGTACATCAACTACTTTTTTTTCATTTTCCAATAACTAGTCACACATCAAACTTTTTTAAGCCTCACAATGCTGCCACTTTTTTTTCCAAGAATATTATGTTAATGTAATGGTACTTTTGTACTTTTATGAGTCAACAGCGGTCAATGGTTAAAGATAACGAATTTTGAGGGGTAACTTGATGTTTTCAATAGTAAGAGGAGTGATTTGAAGATTGTCATTTTACGAGAGGGTACGCCGAAAGTTTCACTATATTTAAATAGTATAAAGTTATTATCTAATTAGGGAGATATTTTAAAGTATATCGAAGGTACTACAACTAATTAATGCATGTATGTCATGTGTCTATTTATTTTAAAAAAATAATGTAATTGGTAGTTACATTTAGGGCAAAAGATATCTATACACCAAGATTTAGGGAAATGATCATGAAAACTTTCAAATTCTAATAAAAAGACATCAAGAACCCTATTTTACCATAATAATACCTTTAGACTCTATTAACCCAAAAAAATCCACTCCAAATTTTTATAATAAATGAAAATATAATATGAAAATAAGTATAATAATATACAATTTAAATAATTTCATATTAAAAATAAAATTTACTTTAATATAATAAAATATGTCTAATAGATTGTAAATATTAAAATAATAGATTGTAAATTTTACAATCTATTAGACATATTTTATTATATTAAAGTAAATTTCATAATAAATAAAAACATAATATTAAAATAAGTGTATTCAAATTTAAATTGTTTCGAATATTATGTGAAATAATAATTTTTAACATTACTAATACGTGACTTTTTTTAATTATAAAATGTATTTAACCCAAATATTTATTTAAAATTTCTACAATATATAAAAAATGTATTATTAAAATAAATATAATAGTTTACATATCTAAATTTATTTAAAATATTTTAGTATGATTAGTTTACTAGACATATTACATTATTTATATTATATTTGTATTTATTAAAAAAAATTTAATGTCATCTTTTATTTACTATATTTAATGAGTGTTATGGTCAAAAAAGAGTTTCAGTGTCCCTATTTTAAAACTTAATTGTCTACATGATTATTTTTCCAAATCTTGGGGGTGTACATGTCTTTTTCCCTTCTATTTAATCAAACCACACACGTCATATATATATATATTAATTGGGTGCAGTACCTCTGATGTACTATAAAAGTTTCCTCTAACAAGGAATCCATTACGTTAATAAAGTAATAAATAAACAAAAAAAAGCACACACCTAATATACCTATAAGTTAAATTAAAATATATTGAAATATGTATTTTTATGTCTTTTAATGTGCTCCTTATTTTAATGAAATAAAGAATTCCTTATTTAAAAATTTTATATACACATATATAATCATTTTCTAGACTCTAATGAAGGCATCCTCATTTTGATAAAGTGAGGATGCCACTAACAGATAAAAAATCACAGATTTCAATACACTAATGTGCAAAAAAATATAGTTTCAATGTACTGAAATTTATATTTTTTTGTATTTCAATGATATCTTCACTTTGTTCACTAGAGAAGAACTATATATATATATAAAATCATTCTCAGATGTGGGTGCCTTAATTTTTTAATATAGTTTAATAGAGTCAATTTTCAATGCACCATAAAATTGTGTGGTTTAATAGTGAGTCTGCACTAACTCTATTAAACGGCATAATTTACTAACATGTTCGCATGAAAAGAAAAATGAGGATGCCTACACTATAGAAAGTTTATATATAATATATAGTCTTTCTCTAGGGCGGGTGCCTTAATTTTTTTATATACAGACACACTTTTAAATAGACTTGTACGCATACCAAAAACTTGAAAACTACAAAGGAGGAAAAATCATTGAAAATAGGAGTATGAACAATTAAAATGAAAATGTGCACAACCAGCACTAAATACATGCACCCACCACTATAGTTTATTCTGACTAAGACAATAACCATCAAAAGAAACTTGAGCCCTATGGATCTTGAGCACATATCAATCCCCAGCCCTCAGGATCACCTTGTCGACAAGGTCAAAGTGCCCCATTCACTTAACCAGTATCGGGTGGTGTGAATGGTGGAGGATCTTTAATCATGAACAGTTGTGGCCTTTGGCAGTGATGACCATGAACGAATTTCTCGAATAACATATCCCTTTTTCACGTTAAGCTAGTGCTTCTTAGTTAGTCAACTGCTGGATAGGAGTGGTGGCATTGGCTGTTTAGTTTGCCTTAGGAGGGGGGCCCAAGATCCCAGTAGAACTATTTGGAATTAGTTGTTGTATCATGGCGTTCCTCAATCAATCTTGCCACACCAATGGCGTCAGCCAAGGTACGAGGTTGTTTAATCTTGACATCGAGTCAGAATGAAGACTTACAATGAAACATCCAATTAAAAACGTTTCAGGTAAGCCATCGATTTGATGAGAAAGTTTTTTGAAAATCTCCTTATCCTCAGTCATTGAGAAAGTTTGTTTTAGGCGTGTTAAAGCTTCTGAAGGATCTTCATAATCCGTTGGACCAAAATGGAGCAATATAGCTTTGCTAAATTCAGTCCAAGTTTGTGGTCCTTTGAACTTGGTTAGCCAACAATGCCATTAGAGTGTTATTCCTTTGAGATGGAAAGAGGCCAATTGGACTTGTTGTTCCGAAGTAATGTTTTGGAAATCAAAGTATTTTTCGGCTCTGTAAATCCATTCAACAAGGTCATCACCACTAAACTTTGGAAAAGGAAGTTTGAGCTGGGTATGGGACCGATCTGGTTTGGAGGTGGAAAGTGAGGTAGGCTGGTGTGAAGGGATGTGAGCTGTGGCGAATGGGCTGATCTCCCTTTCCTGGGAAGTGTGTTAGAGACGTAAGGATTGAAGTTCGGTAAGGATCGTTTGAAGGGTGGCATGAACTTGGTCAAAATTGGACTCATGTCGAGTAAGGATTTCTTGAACTTCTTCACGAAATTCAACGTTGGATTTATTGCGTGTGGCCATGGATCGTTGGATGCTCTAATACCACTTGCTGAGTAATTTTCACTTCAGAAAGGAAAGTCAGAGAAAGAGGGAAGAAATATGAATTGATTAGAAGGGAAAAGACAATTTTCATTCTCTAAAAAAAAACCTCCCCGTACAAGTTTAATAAGATCTCTTAAATAGACATGTACACATACCAAAAAATTAAAAACTACAAAAAAAGAAAAAAAATCACTTGATAAATAAGAGTATGAAGAATTAAAATGGAAACATGCACAACCGCGGATAAATACATGCACCCACCACTATATTTTAGGAATTGCCTTAAAAGAAACTTGAGCCCTATGCACAGAGGCGAAGCTTTGAGGAGGCTAACCCGGGCTATAGCCCGGGTTAGTTTCTTGAAAAAAATATTAATTAATTATACTTAAAAAAAAACTTATAGTAAAATATAAAAATATAACTAATAATTATAATCAATATCTATTTTTTCTAAATCGAAAAATTAACTCAAATTCCTCACTAATTGATCCAATTATCTAAATTTTGAATTCCCTAAAACTTAGTTGTTCAAGTCATCAAGTTGCCACCTCATGAGTGACGGTCAGCCTCAGGCGCACCCACATGCTCATATTGTTTTTGAATTAGTTATTAGCTTATACTTTTGTCAAATTTTTTTGATAAAATAATTAATAATTCTCTAATGTATTATTATCGCAGACAATATAATTCAGATACGATAATATATGTGTTTTTTTTTTTGAAGACTCACAGGATGAAACTTCGTTGATAGTATTTTTTTTATTTACATTTTATTTTTTTAATTTTATTATTAATTTTTTACTTGTCTAGTGTATTTTAATAATTTCATTTGTATAAAATAATTTTTTGAGAAGTAATTAAATTTAAAAAAATTCTAGCCCACCCCAGAAAATAGTGCTAGCTTCGCCACTGCCTATGCATCTTGAGCACATGCCAGTAGGCTATGGGCCCTGCAGTGGCTTCAACGTGGAACTTTCGGTTGAAGCTTGTTGAAATTGAACACGTCTATTTAATGAAATCTGTTTGAGCGGTCCTTGTCATTGCCATGCATTTTTCATTTCTATATTATAAGAGTTGGATGGAGATGGGAAATATCATCTATAATTATTTATCAATATCTTGATCTTATTTATTATTTAAATTTAAATGACTACATGTGTAAAATACATTTAGTACCAATTAAGTTACATTCAAAGGTCCTTCTCTAATGAAAATATTATTAAAATATAAAATATATATATTCTAATAAATTTAAAAAAAAATTATCTGTTAATATATTAAAATATGTATTTTTTGTTTATTAGTGACATTCACACTTTCAAAAATTAAGAATATCCTCATTAGAGAATGATTATATAGTCTTTATCTAGTGAGGACATTCTCATTTTATTAAAGTAAAAATGTCACTAAAACACTAAAAAAATATAAATTTCAATATTAGAAATTATATTTTTTTGTCTGTTAGCCGTGGCGTTTAATACATCATATGGTCATGGAAGACAATTTCAATAACCTTTAACTATAAAAAAAATCTATTAATTTAATGATATTAATTTATCTATTACTTAATAAATTATCAATTTACGAAGATATTTTTTATTTTAGAAAATATAGTCATGTTTATAGTATTGAATTACCTAAATTAGGTACATATTATGTTCTATTTGAATATTAATTATTAACATTATATGGTTAGTACTAAGATTATTGTAGTATTTTTATTTTTTCATTTTAAAGATGATATATAGAGCATATCTCATGCAAAGAAACGCTTATATCAATACTGACATTGAATAATTTTATATTAGAAAATGATAATGCTATTCGAATTTTGCATTACAAAAAGTTAGATGTAAGATTTAAACTGAAATCAATTTTGAGGATTAAAAAAAAAGCAATATTGAGGACTTATTTTACAAAAACCACAGACACCTATCATAAGGATTTAGTTTTAAATTAGGTCATTATTAATTATATATAGTACTACTTAGGTTCTATAGTAAAATATGAATTTCAAAAATGTTATTATCTTATAAATTTATCAAATTATTTATTTACCATTTTGGTCCCAAGTCAAGACCTATAAAAACTATTATTTAATTGAGATTATCAATTAATAAGCATTAATTAATCGAGGTTTTATTGTAGTTACCATTGAGTAATTAGTTCAAACAACTTGTTCTTAAAAGTCCTCAGTTCTTTCAATTTAGATTGTGTTGTACCTCCACCTTATATGTGAAATATGGTATTGAAGTCAATTTGAGTAGAATAAAGATCATCTCACTGAGCAAAAATGTATATGGTGATTAATGGTTAATAAATAAAAATATAAAAAAAATAAATTTGACGTACCTATACATCATAACTAAAAGACATACCAACAAATTCTTTAAAACTTTGAGAGAACTCAGATCCGGAGGATTATAATCTATTTGAGCAAAAAATCTCGTGTTCAAATCTGCAGTACGTTTGTATGCGCTTGTGATAGATTGTCTGTTACCTTAAAGCTTTCTAATTTAGTAGCTAATTTACATGAATGACTTTTCGATAATTTTTTATTCAAGCTTATGACAGATGGATTATTAAATATAATTTTGAAGAACAACCTTATACTTGTTGCATCATCATCATTTTAAGGATGGTTGTAAGGGCTGGTGGACAAAATTAAAAGTTGAATTTTCTTACAAAGTTCTGGTTCCAAGGGTTGCATGGAGAACCATGTGTGATTGGTCCATGTTATTAACTATAGTTTATATACACAAATATCACATTGATACAGGGATTAATTTTAGATTACCCACTCATAAAATTACAATCTTTAAACTATCTCCTAAATTATTGTAAATCTTAATATAGTTACTTCTTGTTTTTGTTAAGAAGATTAAAAAAAAATTCAATCTACCCGAATTTTTCCCCTATCTTTTAAACAAAAATATGATAGGTTGAGATTTATAATAGTCTGGGGATATTTTGAAAGTTGTCATTTCACGAGAGGTACTTTGAAATTAACCGTATATTTTGTTGGGTGGCAATATTTCTACCTCACAATTTTTTGTAAATCCACCTCATTTCTAGACAATAATTAAAAAAAGTTCACATTATTTTAAAATTTTCAAATAAAAAAGAGTTTTGGAGAATTAATTAATTTAATCTATCTTAATTTAATTTTTTTTTGTGGTTTTATTTTTATTATGTTAGACTACTAAGATTGCTTTAACCTAAATTTAAATGGACTATTTTACCCTTTATAAGGTAAAATTACCAAAACTTTACTTTTAACTATATAAGTTTTTACCTAACCAACCAAACCTGATGACATAAACGAGCATCCAAGCTCGAGAATTCACATCCAATAGCAAATCCTAATAATATAAATAGATTAAAATAACACAAGTTCTAATCATTACCAAACTTGAAGCCGACAAGATAGGAGATAAGATTTCCTAACTTAATTATATTTTTTATTATTGCTCTTATATGAAAAGGTCACCACTCAAAGATAAGACCAAGGAAGAAAATGTATATTGGCCGCTAGGGGTCGGGGGCTTGTGGGCTGGGGATTGGGTATAATATCCTCCAAGTATTTTCTCTTATTCTCTGTTTTATTATTTATCTAAGTGTTATGACACTACTCATGATGTCTGACTTAAGCATCAAAAGGTCTTTGCCGGTAACATCCTTAGATCACGGAGCTCTTTAATGGTAGCAACCTTGAGGGCATCAATCTCTCACATATCCTATTCCATGCCTTTTATCAACTATTACTGTAAGGTCACATGTTTGGTATCAACAAACTTCAACATTTTTTTTTAACTTTATATCAAATTCATTGTTTCTAAATGATGTGTCAATTCTACTTTATTAGTATGATTATTATTATTACTATCAAATTTATGTCATTTACATGTAAGGTACTAAAAATTATCAGATTTCATTAAATAAATTAAATTATAGACACAAAATTAAATACCTAGATTATTGGATACAATAGCACATATTTGTTAGGACAATTGGGTCATTTTATGCTATAAGGGTAAAATATTCAAATAAAATTTGTATAAACCAACCTTAATGATCAAAGAAGCATGAGTAAGGAAAAAAAATTTTAAGAAGGCTTTAATTGATTGGTAGTAAAAAAAAATTGTTGAATTTTATTTATTAAAAATAATGTAAACTTTTTTTAAATATCTTTTAAAAGTAGGGTAAGTTTATAAAAATAGTGGGATGAAAATATCTCACCCTATTTTGTTCCTTTCAAAGGATTCTCATATAAAAAGTATCACAATACAAAAATAATAATAATAAATGCTCAGTAAAATATGTTGCACTAATCATTCTCAAACAAAATTTTCTTGTATGTAATCTCAAGTAAATTTCGCATCGATTATTTCTAGATCAAACTCTGTATACTAATATATTTTCATATGCTAAGAGACAATGGTTGATTTTGGTTTTGGTTAAGAAGCAAGATCTTTTGTTGACTTCCCATGTCATTTTGTATAAAGGATCATAACAAAGTTTGAATTTTAATTGTGTATATTATAAATGCACGCGTGACAGAAGATAATAAAATGCTCCGCACAGCTTAGTTCAACAGTAGAATCCGAGTTCTTGAGAGATTGCCTGATCTCTTAAAACTTTCCCACTTATTGTTTAATTTTCTCTTCAGGGAGTGAACAAATAGAATGTTCTCAAGTTTCTGAAAGAAAGAAAGAAAGAAAATATGTGTCACATTTTATATCAAATGTATCCAAGTTTTTTCTTCAAAATTTGAAGCTTTCCCTCATGATTACAATATGGCTCAAATGAATGTGCCCTACAGCACATTGCTGAAATTCGGAGATTTTTTCCTACATTTGAATGATTGAGCTTAGCTAGCTTTGTTTGATAATGTTGTTGATGAATGAAAGATGCATGTACAGTTGATGGCAACATGGATGTTAGAGGTTTCTTCTAAATCTGCTGAAGCTCAACTTGGTGTAGATTTAGCCCGGATGTACAGAGATTCTGCTTTATATGAGTGAGTTCCATCCTCTCTTGGGTAAAAGCTTCTTTAGTCCCTATATTATGAGCTTAGTGTTCATTTAATTCTTATATTTTTAAAAATACCTCAAAACGTCCTTACTATTAAATACTGACACTTATGCCATTATTTTTTATTTTTTATAACATATTTTTACAATTTTACTCTCTTACAGTAATGTTTCTTTTTTAGATATTAAAAAAAATTAGATTATCAAATTAAACCCAAAAAGAAAATAAAAAAGAAAAAAGATATATATTAATTTTTGTGGAAGCTCATGTGTGTCCAAAAAAAATTAATTTTGTAAAAAAATAAGTTATCAATTTTTTTAAAAAAAAATTAATATTTTAACTTCTGAGCAGAGTGTTCCACAAAAATTAACATATATATTGTTTTTATTTTATTTTTTGGTGTTAAACTGGGAATTTAATTCTTCTTTTAATAATGTTTAAAAAAGGAACATTATTGTAATAAGGTAATATTGTAAAAATAAGTCAAAATTAACAAAAGGTAATGGCAAAAATGTCAATAATTTAATGATAGGGATGCTTTGAGGTATTTTTAAAAATATAAGGACTAAACGGACACTAACCTCAAAATATAGGGACTAAACGAGCTTTTGCCCTCCTCTCTACTTCAAACGGGCTACTAAATATCATATGTTTAAATTTGGTTGAGGCAAAATTAAAAGAAAAATGGGAAAGATTACAGAGAGATTGGGATCTAGCCAGGAAGAATCACCTCTTATGGAAACCAAGGGCTCAATGTTGGCTATCAGTTGGAGTATCTACAATCTCATTGTGGTTGCACAGAGACCAAACTGGTGCAGACAAATGTCATCGAGAACACGTGCTAAATTAAACCACCCAGTCACACTTCAAATGCTTTCTGTGGCATGGCATATATGACATGCAGTAGAACAATGATATCTACCTGAAAGTGTTTATGGAAAAATTCGACTTTCACTGAATATGTGGAATGATGCTATTTTTGCTGATGAAGATCTTCAACTGAAACTTTTCTCTTACCTGACTTCTAGGAATAACAAAGAGATTGTAAGGACTTTGGTATGTCACCTCCAGGCTCAAGTGATCTAAATTTTCCAACCCAATTTGCACAAAATGGTTGGGAACAATTTAAGTCTTGCCTTTGGAAACAGAACTTATCTTACTGGAGAAGTCCCTCATAAAATTTGATGCGTATCAGGCAAGCGTTTATCTTATCTTAACTCTTTGGTGTAATATATTGGAACCAAGGGAAAGAAATGTAAGTATACTTACTGTTAACTTTAATTTTTCTGTCAATTTAGCTGTACGAAAGTCAGATTGCAATATATAAGAGAGAACAATTGAGGAAAGCCTGAATATTATCATTTACCACAAGCAGATCACTTCAACTAGTCTAATGCATTCACTTCATAGCATTATCGATAGTATTATTTTTCATTTTCTCATAAGGATATGCAGAATATAAGCAAAAGCTGTGGGCAGGAAATCATATGAGTAAGAAGGATAGCTTTTACAGGCTCAGTAAGCTGGAAAGGATTTTCTCCAGCGTTAAATCTTCTCAGTTCATTTTCTATAGCGTGTATATTTGATCCTTGTATATGTAGCAAACCATTAGAGCTTAAAGAGTATATTAGGTCATTAACTAACATCAAAAACTTTTGAATTCTATGAAATTATTTGTTTCATTCGCATTCATTTTCATTTTCTGTTTAGAAATTATGAATAGTGCTGTAAGATATAAAGTTTTTCATTGGCAAACATTTTGCAGATTTATAACTAAATTTATTTCACATTTGCCAGTGATAACGAGCAGAATTTGTTCAATATACATGGTTCACTGAGTGCAGCTGTGATCTTCTCTGGCCTAATTAATTGCACATTAGTGTTACCATATGTTCAAACAGAGCAGACTGTCATGTACTGGGAAAGATTTGCAGGAATGTACTCTCCTTTGGCTTATGCACTAGGGCAGGTGAAATTTCTGGAAAACTTTCAGCTCATTGAATTAAGTATCAAGTCAATACATCATCTCTGTCATGATAATCTTATTCAAATTATATGTGATTATTCTCAGCTCATAGCCGAGGTTCCCTATATATTCTTCCAAACAGGAATTTTCATCATGGTTACATATCCTATGGTCGAATATTATGGATCAGTGTATAAGATCTTTTGCTACTTCTATATGATGTTCTGCTCGCTGCTGTATTATAACTACCTGGGAATGTTATGTTGTTGACACCAAACTACATGGTAGCAGCAATTCTGTCATCAGCCTCCCACACCATGTTAAATCTTTTCTCTGGGTTCTTCATTCTTGAACCGGTAAAAATTGAATAACACAATTTAGATTTGTTTTTGGTCCGATTAGTACATTCCGGTAAAACTTGGTTCTGTTGTTCATTTTACAGCAAGTTCCCAAGTGGTGGCAATGGTTCAACTACCTAATGCCTTCATATTGGACAGTAAAAGGTTTGTAATTGTTAAATTCCCAATACGGAGATATAGACAAGGAAATTACGGTATTTGGGGAGACCAAAACAGTAGCTGCATTTCTGAAACATTACTTTGGCTTTGACCATGATCACTTGGCCATTACAGCCATTGTCCTAGCCATCTATCCTATAGCTTTTGCTTCTCTGTTTGCTAATTTTATAGGCTGATTGAACTTCCAGCGTAGATGAATAAATCTCCCAATTGATTACACAACAAACCTTTTATGCGTATATGGTGTTTTGATCATTGTTCTTACATTATGCATAATGTAAATGGCATATACTGTTTTTAGTCATATGTTTTGAAATAGAGATGCCAAATGAGTCAAAGGTGGCTTAGTTTCTGTTCAAAAATGCATCACAAGGTGTCCTTGACAAGAGATCAAAAAAGAGAAAAATCCAGATTCCTGACCAATTCCTAAAATCTTAATCCTAAAAGTTAGCTCCGAGTTCACGTGCCACTAGCCTCTTTACTACTGGTTTCCGACGGGCGGCACCAGAGTGTACAATTGTAAAAATCGTTGCAACTTAAATGGGTTTACAGTCTATTAGCAGCACCTGTTGAATATTTTACAAGTCCTCTTATCCAATTTTTCAAATGAAGTAATATTTTTTGAATTATATGTTACGAAATCTAAATATAACACATACTTTTAGAAAAAATAACAGGTAATAATGTGTATCCAAAACTTAACAAATCTAATGGCAGAATTGATTTTCCATGTACCACACCACAAGACATGAGATAAGAAGTTTTATGAAGAAAGAAATGCATTAATAGTGTACATTAACAATGTTTCTCCACAAACTAGCTCTTCTTCCATCTCTATTTCTCTTCCTAGCAAACCTCATATAGGCAACTTCTCCGTAATTCTTTCATCGACTATGACTCAATTAGACCACATATATCTTTCTATTATGGCAAAGATGATACAAATTTATTTTTTTTTTTAAAAAGGCCAAGACCAGAGAGAAAAAAGACAGAATCTGACAGGCAGATGAAAGAACAAGTAAATTATTGAGTTCAAACAAAGAATGAAATTGCATACTTAAATTCTACTCTTGGGGTTTCTCGTACTTGAGGGGCTTCACCACCTCCCATGTGAAGTCAGGATCCTCCCTTCCAAAATGCCCATATGCAGCAGTCTTCAAAAACCTGCTATTTCCTCCCCTCTTGAGATCCAAGTTAATGGCAATCATTCCAGGCCTGAAATCAAAGTTCTCCTTCACAATCCTCAGGATCTCCTTGTCCGGAATCTTTCCAGTTTGATAAGTGTCAACAAACACCGAAAGGGGCTCTGGGACACCAATAGCATAAGAAACCTGCACAATGCAGCGGCGAGCAAGGCCACTGGCAACGATGCTCTTTGCTGCCTGCCTCACAATGTAAGCACCACTTCTATCAACCTTGGTTGGATCCTTTCCAGAGAATGCACCACCACCGTGAGCTCCCCAACCACCATAAGTATCGATAATGATCTTGCGGCCGGTCAAACCAGCGTCACCATGAGGCCCACCAATCACAAATCGACCAGATGGATTAAGATGGAAGATAGTCTTCTCATCAAGGTACTTCTCAGGAATAACAGGCTTGATCACATGCTCTTTCAAATCAGCAGCAATCTCATCATTTGTCACAGTTTCGTCATGCTGAGTAGAGATCAAAACTGTGTGAACTCTCACAGGAACCATAGCACCATTCTCATTGTAGTACTCAACAGTAACTTGTGTCTTGCCATCAGGCCTCAACCAAGGGCAAGTGCCATTCTTTCGAACCTCGGTAAGTTTAGCACCAAGCTTGGTGGCAAGAACATGACTCAGAGGCATAAATTCAGGAGTCTCATCGGTAGCATAACCGAACATATGCCCCTGATCACCAGCACCGATTTCCTCAGGGAGTTTAGACAAATGACCATGAACACCCTGGGCAATATCAGGGCTTTGTTGCTCAATGTAAACCAAAACCTTACAGTTATCAGCATCCAAACCCACATCATCAGAGACAAATCCAATGTTGCGGCAAGTGTCACGAACAATTTTCTCGTAATTAACATTAGCTTTGGTTGTGATCTCTCCAAAAACCATAACCAAGTTAGTCTTGGTACAGGTTTCACAAGCCACCTTGCTATCTGGGTCTTGTTCGAGACAAGCATCGAGAATGGCATCGGAGATCTGATCACAGAGCTTGTCTGGATGACCCTCGTTCACAGATTCTGAAGTGAACAAAAAAGTCTCCATTTTTCTTCAAAAACTGCAAAATTTAAATAAAAAAATTCCCAATAAATTCACAAGAACTCCAGATCTATTGAATTAACACACACAGACACACCAAATGAAAAATAAATTATAAAAAGAATTCTCACATCAGCCTTATCAACCAAGATCTATATGAACTTATCCAACATCAATTATTTTCATTACAATTCTCAGAACTCTCTGCTAAGTTTCTCAACTTCCAATTTTTTACTTATCTTTTTTCCTTTTAATAAATTCCTTCAAAACAAATATCAAATATAATACAAACTAACCCACCAAAACTCAATTAAATTATGAAAGGAGCAGCAATATGGAATCAGAAGCTCTACCTGCGAACTGGGTAGATCTAGAATTGAGAGAAAGCTGACCAGAGAAAGAAGAAATAGAGGGGCGAATGGCGACTTTTACAGTGGAGCCTTGGCTGCCTATTTATAGTTCAAAATGGTGGGCTTTTTCAATATTTTATTATTATTATTATTATTTAATGTGTTTTTAGTGGTGGGATCTTGTGGGTCCCGATTTAAGGGAATTGTGTTGTAGCCGTTGGATGAGTGCAGATGGACGGTCTCCATTTGTTGCAGTCGGTGGGAGAAAACGACAAGGGGACACCGATTTATTTGGGATTTTTTTATGGAGTAATGACAGTAGGGTCCCCAAGGTTTCTAGTTTTCTCCAAATAAGGTTCATTGTCCATTTGTATGGGGTAAGCCGTAAGCCCGATGCTCATTAATATGACGAACGTACACTTGTAATATCAAATCCTGAGTAAACCTAAAGAAATTAATTATTTAATTGTTGATAATAATTTTGAACACAAATTTAAAAATATATTGATAACAGAACAAAATGTTTAAAGACTCTGTCATAACGAATTATTTGAGATTAGGGACTTATGTGATGTGAATAATAAACTATGAGTTTATCTGATAAATAATAAAAATATAGGGACTTAATATTGTTACTTTTTTAATGTTTTATTTATTTCTGCACGCGGTTTGACTTACCTGTTGAACTGGTTGAAGGTGGCTTTCACCAACTCGGTTTTCTTTTTCCCCCGTCAATGGTGGAAAGTTTTAAGTCAGATTTGATGTGTAACTACTAAGTACTTATTGAATTTTTTTTTTTTAAGGTGGAAAATTTTAAGTTAGATTTGATGTTCAACTACTACTTGATTTTTTTTTCTTTTTTTTATCAATAATTGGGGCAAATCTTAAATGCAACTTAAGTATTGTATTATAATTATATCTAATCGTTGGATGTCAATAAACTCTATTAATCTAATTGCATCTAACGATTAGATGTAATTGTGGTACGGTGCCATAATTACACCGTAGCATGATCACAATAATTAACTAACTGCATCAAGAAACAGGACCAATTTTTAAAGATGAGAGTTATAGTTATATCTAATCGTTGGATGTCAGTAAACTCTATTAATCTAATTGCATCTAACGGTTAGATGTAATTGTGGTACGGTGCCACAATTACACCGTAGCATGATCCCAATAATTAACTAACTGCATCAAGAAACAGGACCAATTTTTAAAGATGAGCATGTCGAATTGGCAATTAATCTCGTTTAAGGGAGGAGATAAAAGATATTAACAAAACTTATAAAGAAATAATTAAATAAAACATTTCAGAAAAAATATCAACAATATTTTACTTATATTTCATTTTACTTTTCAAAATAAAAATAATTATTCAAAAATATCATCTTCATTAATCTCGTGTTTTTTATTTAAAGTTGACAATCAGAATGTTTCGATCATAATTGGTCAATATCGATCAATACTAATTATTTAAATAGGATAAAAAAAATTATACTAA
This sequence comes from Citrus medica, assembly GCA_002013955.2. Taxonomy (NCBI): domain Eukaryota; kingdom Viridiplantae; phylum Streptophyta; class Magnoliopsida; order Sapindales; family Rutaceae; genus Citrus; species Citrus medica. The sequence continues at coordinate 113,281 of MKYO02026249.1, forward strand.
ATTCTGTACTAACTTTTAATTGAGACAAAAAAAATCTCTAGTAGTCAAAATAATAGTACATCCCATTGTTCTAAGGCTGACGCTAAGTTACGTTTAGGGCCTCCTTTATCCCAAACGTCTAAATATAGTTGTTTTTTTTTGGCTCAATGTTATTTTAATTTAAATTAATGAATCAAACAAATGTAAACCATAATTTTGTTAGTGATTGGGGTGTAGGAGTATCGAAAAAAGTATTGGGTTGAATTTTTGTCAAATTTGAATAAAATCAATTTTTACGTATTTTAATTATACTACAAAAATTAAAATAATTTGTTACAATCGGGATTCCTATCGGCCGGATCAATCTCGACTTTTGAATGGGGACAAAATTTAATCCCAAATCACTATCAATTATTTTAAAGCAATTTTTTTTAGAACATATAACGAATCTCAGAATTCAGAAATTAGATCGAAAATCGCTTCTTTCTATCAACAGCACTAATTTCATTACACAAGAATCAAACAAACTAAACTCACCGTTTTGGGATCATCAAATATGACTGATCTCCATTATACTACGCTCTAAAGTCTAAGCACATCAGAATAATCATCACGATGATAAAACTAATAGCCTCGTCTATTGTGGATTTCGAAAATTATGTTATCTTAATAATTATTAATTAGGCAAAAAAAATAGATAGATCCCTAAAAATTAGGCACAAAAAAAGTAGATAGATTCCTAAAAATATGCTATCTTAATAATTATTAATTGGGCAAAAAATAGATAGCTTCCTACAAATTTTAATATGAACTTCTTTTAAGTACCGAGTAAATAAGTCTATTACTATCAACTTATTATTATTTTGACAATTCATTGCCAATACCGAGTAAATAAGTAGGCAATATAATTAATTAAATTATTGCCATATAAAAAAGGGCCATTAATTAATTAATGTATGGCCCTGCCGACACCCTTAATTCCAGCCAATTGCCAGATATAGCAAAATGTGTATGCACATGTAATGTAAAGATAGTGTGCCGAGTAAAGCAAACCAGCAAAGAGCTGGCCCATGGTTGCAAATCGCACATAAAGAAGCCAGCAATAGCCAATTGGAATTCAATTATTTCATTTTTATGTCGATATTGTTATTGTGTGCTTAATCTTATTGATTGACTTGCCTCGATGATTCTTGTTTTTACCTTTACTAATTTATTTGATTTGCTGCCTGTTTTGGGTACCGTACATAACATATATATATCTTACTTCCTTAGGAGTTTTTATTTTATATCTTTTTGAGTTTGTTTAGATTTGACCAACATGTTAAATGTGCAAATTGGGCATGACTATGCTACTAAAAATTAAGCATCAAGCTATTTACTAGTATTAATTTCCCTAACATCATTATTTTCTAGCTAGTTGAACCCTCAATAATTTTGTTTTAAAGTTCCCAAAAATATAATTCAAATGTTTTTTTCCCCAATGATTTAGGAAACTTAAGAGTTATTTAAAGTAGCAAAGGTTATTATTCTATAGTCAATTTTATTTTATTTCCTTAGTATAATTCAACGGCAATTACATTATCTTATCATTCAATTAATCAATACCGTATTATTCAGGACAAAATTTTAAAACGTGCACTACTACACTATTCATTACAAAAATAACCGCACTCAAATTTGTATTAATTTTCTAAGCTTAAAAAAGAATTGTTGACAAAATTACCCATATCAACTCTAAACTTGCAAAACTCTTATATTATCTCTGGGCAGTATCGATGGCTATATTAACCAATTTGCATTTTGTTGTTTCGCTGCCATCGTACTACTTTTTGATCGATGGTAACACATACTTGCCATTGATTTAATTGGACAGATTGTTATTGCCAAAGAGAGGCCACATACTGAAGACAAGGGTTTTAGAAGTTTAGGCTTTTTTTTTTTAATTACATGAGACTATTGCTCAAATTACAACTAATATTACATGAGATTATAATTGATATTTATAATCAAACTATTACTGGGACCGACTTACATCAATGCTAATGGAGTTCTGTCTAGATTTTAACTCTAACTAATATTCGAGAGATGTCTACTCCTCACTTTTAGGTAAGGGAGATGACTACCTTTATTCAATTATAATTGAGAAAAAAAATACCCACACATTACACTTATGGGAGTTCAAACTGCTACAAGCAGCCCTGACCACTCGACCAAAGGCCGAGTGACTTTTTAGAAGTTTAGGTTTGATAAGGCTAATTTTGTCCACAAATCTATTTTTAAGACCGTAAAATAATAGAAATTTGAATGTCGCTATTTTTATTAAAAAAAAGTTTTTTTTTCAATGTATAAAATGGGTTAAAAATTGTGAAGCAATTATTAAAGGGGATATCCCTAAGTCTAACACGCTGGTGACACGGGGAATCCACCAAAGTCCAAACCCACCCAAAGCTTGGGGTCACAGTTACGCCAGCGCAGTAAATGGTTGGTGAAAGGATAATTCGACATTAAAATATAAAAATACCCATTTTCAATTGCATTTTTTTTTCTTTCCATAAAATCTCAAAGCTATATGGTTCACGATTAAATTTTATAGAATTGTTATATGATACTGTATGATTTTTTTACAATATTGATAATGTGTTCTGTTCTAGACCTTCGGATTTGAATATTTTAATTTTTACTATTAGTTTAGTTAAGCAAATAAATAATTAGTTAATTAATAAGTAATAAGTAATAGATAATCTTTAAAATTAAGTTGATAAATTCAAATAAAATAGAGCTACTTATGAATTCAACACAAAAAGAGAGAGATTGTGATCCATTATAATTCTTCCCCCACCCCACCCCCCCCTCTCTTTTAACTTAGATTTAATCCTTTTAACCAATTTGTTAGCTAATACAATATTTCTAAAGAATTTATATCTTTTTAACTGTACAAATATTTTATAACTGTTGATCAAAATCTAAAGGTGTGCATTTATTATATTATTAGTGTCAGACAAAAAAATGACAGTATTATAAAGAGATCTATTATTTTAATTATTAGTATCAATCTTATGTGAAGAAAAAAGTAAAAATTATATAAAGACATTTAAGTAAATTCGAAATGGTAATATAATTAATTTAGGGGTTGTCCGTTAAACATCTAAAAGTTTAAAATTTTATTAATTTCAAATTTTTTTAAAATTTTTTATTTTATTTTTTGTAACTTATATTTGATTTTAAGACACTTACATCTGAATAGAAAAAGTAAACTTTTGTAACTTTTATTTAAATGAAAAAAATGTCTGAATGAGAAATAAATATTATATTTCAAAAACATCTCTATAAAATATATTAATTTCCTAAACTATAAAATCTAATCTCTTTTATTGTTTTGATTTATAAGGACATAAATGTCAATAAGCATGCTTAACATTTTTTTTACTTTATAAAAACAAAAAAAATGTCACTTACATTCATATATTAAACAAATATCATTCAAATATTTGTATTCAGACTTATCTAGACTTCAAGAAAAATTTAGACTAATTCAGATTTTAGATAATAAAATAAAGTCCACTTTAATTTAATAATCAATACTTGTTAAAAAAAATCGTATATAGAAAATGCTCTCTTTAGATGCTGTGAGACTGATTTATTTTTTTTTTTCCTTTAAGGGAGGCGGAGCAAAGATCGAGATATTTAGTTTCCATTTTAATTGAGATTTTTAAACAAGAAAAATGATTATGCATATAAAAGGTCATAGTTAATTACGTTTACCTTGCTAATTTAATCATGGATGACTAGGGATGGCAAAAATCCTCACGGTGACGGGTACCCTCGGGGATTTTTTCCATTTGGGGAGGGTACGAGGATAATTTTATACCCAATTTTTTATTCGGGGAGGGGACGGGGATGAGGTGGAATCCCCATCTCCTATCCATTTCCCCATTTTAATTTTATTTTTAAAATTACTAATAAATAAATAACAAAATTATAAATATTGTTAAAAATAATAAATATCAAAATATTTATATTATTAAACTTTTAAACTTAATTAACTAATTAAAGTCTTAAATTTTTAATCCAAACCACAATTATACATGAGATAGCTGCCTAATTATAATTTACAACAGTCATAAAAATAATTTTTTTCTTTTTATTGTAGGATTATGCAGATTGAGTCATTGACAAATATAATTATTTTAATAATTTATATTTTGAATATGACTTTAAAATGGATCAATATTAATGTAAGATATATTTTGAACTTTATTTTTATCTGAATTTTTTATTTTAATATGATTAATTTAAAATAAAAAATAAAAAATGTATTAGACTATTAATTATTCGGGGACCGGAGACCCTTGAGATCCCCTGTTATTATTCGGGGAGGGGAGGAAGATTCTCTCAAGTAATTCTGATGGGGACAGAGACATACGCAAAATATCGGAGATGGATATGAGGAGATTGGTCCCCTTCCCTCCCCTCCCCATTGCCATCAATATGGATGACAGGCTATACCTATACTCGTTTATATTTCAATTACAAAAAGGAATTCTTAAAAAATTCCGGATAAATCTTATATATCAGAAAAGTCGTTTTTAGTATTCTATGAGAGTTTTGTGATGATTTAACAAATTTTAAAAGAAATTTGTAACGAATCTTGAATTCAACCCAAAAATTTAATGATTTAACCAAATCTCATTGAAGGAACTGGATTATCATTAAAGTTAGTCAATATGCACCTAACTTGTTAACTCAATTAGTCCATTTCTTACTCTTGGCATTTCAATTTGAATATGAGTTAATTAGTAAGGTAAATATTTTATTTAGTCCTTATGTTTTGAATTAAATATCTATTTGGTCCTTATACTAAAAATAAAAAAGAAAACCACTTTGTAAAATATGTTACACTTTGACTGTTACTTTTTCTTTATTTTCATAGTAATATCCTTACAGTAATATTTTTAGGGATATTAATAAAAAAAATATAATTGATCAAATTAACCTTAAAAATAACATAAAAATTTACACAAATATTTTTATTATTATATTAATTTTAAGATTAATTTGGTAAGCTAATTTTTTATAAAAGAATTATTAGTAAGATTGTTGCACGGTACAAATAACCACACTAATATTTATTGGTTAGTTTGCTAATAAATAATTATTGGTTAATTTTTAAATATATTTTTTATAGATTAATTAATTAATGTCAACAATATTTTTGTGATGCTATTATTATAAAAGGAAAGAAAAAATGAGGGTAAGAATGTAATATATTTAATTATAGGGGTGTTTTGAACTTTTTTTAGAATATAAAGACTAAACAAATATTTAAATTAATATAAAAGTGACTAAACGAACATTTATTCTAACTCCTACTTATTACACTTGTATAGAATGAAGTGTTTAGATTTCCTTAAAGATACTTTTTTTAAAGATTTCTTAAAAATACTTTAGTATTGTAATTTTTATAGAGTAATGATACAAACTTATTTTGTACAAACTGATGTAGCGTTAATTCATTGGTTGAATTAAATATCGTGAATTAACTATCGTTTGGCTCACATGATTTATTTATATTATTTTATATTTTCATTCAACCAATGAATTAATGCCACATCAATATGTACAAGATAAGTTTGTACAAAAGTTTATGATTGTATCATCACTCTTTTCTATAAATGTATAAGATAAGTTTGTACAAAAGTTTATGATTGTATCATCACTCTTTTCTATATTATCCATTTGTAATTGACTCTTATTATCTAATTAAAAACCAAATGTAGCCACCTTAAGAATTTCAATTCACGCTTTGTTGTTGAAAAGTAAAATTGTTAGACAATTCAATTCAATTTAAAAGTTTTCAATTTTGACATCTAATTGTAACTCATAATCTTCAATGAAAATGATTTTTCTAAAGTCAATCTTGGGGTACTTGGACTTGACTTCTAATTTTCAACATTTGTAAAACGAGATATATTACCCTTAAAAGCTACAAATACAAAAATACAAAATTGCCAAATCACCAAGGAAAAAAAAAAATTCAATGTCAATCAAGGTGATTGATAATGAGACATTTGGAATTCAGGTTGCTTACACATCATCAAAATGGAAGTGGTCCAAACCTACCCCTTTTTTGATTAACTAAATTATTGGAATTAAGTTGATCGTGCGCTGATAGAAAATTATTATATTAACATGTGGTTTTATATGAGGAAAAGGATCAGCAGCCTCTATCTGGACATTAGTTTACATTAGCTTAAATTTAGCAGAACAAAGCGATTGTGTAGGTTCCATATTTTAGAAAAGTCTAATATTTTCAGTATTTTCTTAACAATATTTTAATTAATAAACATTTATTTTATGTTTTATATGGTAGATAAGCCTATTTTAAACATCTCTCTAATTAGTAATTCACGTACAATTAAGAATTTTTTTTTATATAGAAAATCTATATTTAAGAACTTTAGTATTAGAAAGATATAATTAATAATATTATCCAACAACCATCAATTCTTTCATCATCTCTCTTTTGAAGAATAAATAAATAAATTCTTTAAATTTTTAGTTTCTTAATAACTTAATTATTTAACGTCTTAATCTTTGGATTTTATTATTCCTTTTATTTTCTATTAAAAACTTTATAATATCAAAAACTAGTAGACGGAAAATTTTTTACTCAATTCTCTACAAAAAAAAAATTATTACATTCATTGACTCACTTAAAAGGGAAAAACAAAGTTTTTTGAAATACAAATCAATAACTATTATTTGATCTTCAATTCATTATCTCAACTTTATACGTGCTATAATTCTAAATATTTTCTTGAAATTAGTATTGTTCTTATTTTACTCATGCTTCTGATGGAAGTAATAAAATTTCTTCTTGACTTATCATTTTTAGGATTTTTTAAATTTTTTTTAGAATCTTCTTGATTATTATTGAAATTCGAAATATGCTTAAAGATTAAACAAATTCTGAGCTCCTTTATATATTTTTTGAGTGTTGAAGTTGTTAAATAAAATGAGGTCTTATGAAAAAAATTAGTCTAAGGCCATAAATACTCTATAATCGGCCCTACGTACAATGATAAGTTTTTATACTGATTGCAAGTCTTTAGATCATGCATGAATGAATGGCTATACTTAGATAAATGTAGCTTAGACAAATCTTTTAATCTATCTAAGTAACAAAACAATAGGGCTAGGTGGGACAGTCGATGAATTTTATATAGTTCTAAGTCACAATAAATGTAACACGAAGACAAATAGATATTGAATGACATATAATATTTTCACATTAATTTGTAAGTTTTTTTTCCATGTCTTCTCTCTCTTTAATGTGTGTTTCCTATTATTTTTTGAGAGCTTCATAATTTCTTGGATATCAACCTCTCAAACCCATTGCCACTTGGGATTGAAGCCCTCCGATACTCACGACCTTAGCCCATCTTGTAAGTCCAACTGAGGCCCAATATGCTGTCCTTGTTCGGGTCGTCCAGACAAAAAGCCTTCAAAGCTACATCGGAAAGGTTCCAAGTTTAGTTTGCAAGGTGTTTGATGAAAGTTCTGAGCAGAAACAAGCTTTTCCCCCTTTTTCTTTAACTTAACTAGGCCCGGGTTAGTTTTGGTTTGCTCCGTTAGCGTACCCCCTTTCCTTTTGAAGCCTTCAGGGCAGGGCAGTAGCTCAAAGTGGAATAAACGCAGCTGGGGTTATTAAAGAAGCTTTATCCGGAATTCATTTGAGGTAATTCTTGCTGATTTGTTTTTTCAATTTTGTTCTGTCTGTAGCTTTCTTTTTTTTTAAAAAAAATTGAATTTTGCTGAAATTTTAATGCAGATTTATAAACTTTTCACCAAATGAGGAGATTCTGCACTTACTTATTTGCTAGAAAAAATTCATGCTATTCAAATGTTATAAGTACCTTGGTTCCTCTCACTGTCACTGTCATTGTCACTCACTCTTCAACTCATCATCACCAACTACGATCATCAGTAACAGTCCCATCTTTCAGTTTGTCGCCACCCACTTTTTCAGTTTCTTCGCAATTGGATTGCAATGTTAGTAGTGATGTTAGATATTGGAGTTCTAGTTCTGTGAGTGATGTTGCTAAGTTGTACGAAGCAATTATCGATAATTCAAATGCATATGATAATATGGAGAAGGCACTTGACAGTCTTGGTGTTCTGCTGACTACTGATTCCGTTGTTGGGGTCCTTCAAAGGTTTCAATTTGAGGAGAAAATAGCGTTCAGATTCTTTATGTGGGCTGGTCATCAGGATAACTATGCCCACGAGCCTCTGACGTATAATCTTATGATTGATATTTTGTCTAGTACTAAGTATAAGGCCAAGCAATTTCGATTAGTTTGTAGTATGCTGGACTACATGAAGAGGAATAACAAGGTTTTTGTTCCCGTTGATGTTTTGCTAATGATTTTGAAACAATATACTGAGAAGTACATGACCAGTGTTCAGAAATTTGCTAAGAAAAAAAGGATTAAAGTGAAGACACAGCCGGAGATCAATGCCCTTAACTTGCTCTTGGATGCTTTATGTAAGTGTGGTTTGGTTGATTATGCCGAGACCATATGTAAGAGGGTCAAGAACAAAGTTAAACCCAATGCTAATACCTATAACATTTTGTTTTTTGGGTGGTGTAGGGTTAGAAATCCAAATAGAGGAATGCAGACGCTTGAAGAAATGATCCAAATGGGTCATGCTCCTGATAATTTTACGTATAACACTGCCATTGATACCTTTTGCAAAGCGAGGATGGTGACAGAAGCGGCTGGTCTTTTTGAGTTCATGAGAACAAAAGGTTCGACCATCTCTTCGCCAACTGCAAAAACCTATGCAATCATGATTGTGGCCCTTGTACAGAATGATAGAATGGAGGAATGCTTTTCACTTTTGGGACATATGATAAGCAGCGGTTGCCTTCCTGATGTTTCAACATACAAGGAAGTACTTGAAGGGATGTGTCTGGCTGGAAAGGTTGAGGAAGCTTACAAGTTCTTGGAAGAGATGGGCAATAAAGGTTACCCTCCTGATATAGTTACTTATAACTGTTTTCTTAAGGTCCTATGTGATAACAAAAACGGTGACGAAGCGCTTAGGCTTTATGGAAGAATGATCGAAGTGGGTTGTTGGCCAAGTGTGCAAACTTATAATATGCTGATTTCAATGTATTTTGAACTGGGTGAACCTGATGGGGCATTTGAGACCTGGCATGAGATGGATAAAAGGGGTTGTGCTCAGGATGTTGATACTTACTGTGTGATGATTGATGGGCTTTTTGATTGCAGTAAAGTGGAAGAAGCTTGCTTTCTGTTGGAAGAGGTTGTAAACAAGGGATTGAAATTGCCGTATCGGAAGTTTGACTCCTATCTGATGCAGCTTTCTGTGATTGGTGATCTTGGAGCAATCCACAAACTTTCAGATCATATGAGGAAGTTTTACAACCCTGTTATAGCAAGACGTTTAGCACTGAATCAAAAGAGGGTTAGAATAAGCTTAAGAGAGAAGTAGGAAGATAGAAATTTAGAATGAAGAACATGAATGAATCAACGAGAATATATGTACGCACCCTGATTAACATTCATTCATTCGTACAGCTGTGATTAATATGTTCATTTATAAATTTCGAGAGGATGTACATTCTCAGGTATTTGATGTAAAACCAATGCGAATGAGAGAAAAAACCAGAATTTTTGTGTAATGTTAGTGTTTTTGATTAGCATAGATTTCAGATAGGTTCACAGCTTTATTGTTTACGAGTTATTGAATTTTCCAGCTTTAATTGTGATTTTTTTTTTGGGAAAATGGCCTTATGATTAGTGTGTAATTTTTTTTTCAACAAATTTAACTTAAGTAGTTGTTGAAGCAGTATTTTCGTTTGGAAAGAATTTGACTGCTGTAGGAGAGAGAAACTTAAGAAAGGACTCTTGCGAGTGCGAGCTCTGGAGAACTTTTTTGTTTCTGTAGCTGTGTTGCATATGCATGTAATTTGATTTAAATTTCCCTGACCAAGTTTTGGTTTATCTAATTATTCATGTTGCTGCAGACTTATCCATGTGGCTGGCAGGATAGACTAGGCCCTCCTTTGTAGTGCTGTTATATTTTCCATATTTCTAACATGCAACTTTGTGACCTTGCTGTTATAGATGATAGATTTATCCAAACAAAGTGATAGGCATGGGATCCATTTATGGATTTTGGAGGCAACTAGAAAGGAACGGAATATAGCCAAGCAAAGATATATCAAATGTTTGTCAACGAAATGTTATGTAGTCTCCAGCTTAGGAATCGGTGAGTCAAAATCTTGGATACCAAATATTGCTGCTGACAATGTTTTGCACATCAAATTCAATCTTTTATATAAATTTTGCACACTTGTCGTTAGTTCTTTGTGGTTTTTGTTTCTATAGGTTTATAAGAAGTTTGTTTTATAAGTGATAATGGGTGATGTGTAATATGGGGGGATATGTGTTGACACCACCGTTTTGTGTTTTATAAGTTTGTTTTAGTATTCTTGCTCAAATTTGTGTTTCCAATATTATTGGGATTGAAGGTACTGCCTTGATTTCCAGGGTTGGTATGACGCTGACCTTGGCTTCCTTTATTGTTTTGGAAGTTCTTCGCGTCAAATTGATTACCATTTTTTGAGGGAGAGAAGCAGGTAACATTAGTGATGATATTTCTAAGATTTTCAGTAGAGCAAAGTTCCTCTCGTTTGAGAAATGCTTCATATTTGCCAAGTTTGTTGTGAAGTTCATCAAAGCTGATCATATCTCTCACGGCAGTTGCAAGTTCCTTGAATTGAGGACCCACCCGGTTGAGAGTGTGAGTAATGAGGTATTGATCCAGAAAGGTGCTCCAATTAAAACCAATTTATCAGCAAGATATTCAACTACTGGTTGTGAACCTTGACTGATGAGGCTGAGCTGTTTTGCTGACGCCATGGTTCTTGAGGATGAAGGATTAGCTAAATTTTTTCCTCGGCATGTCCAACAGAAGTTTTGCATGAGCTAACCATAGGGACAACTCTGTGATTGAGAGCGCCAATGATGCCAAGCGAAATGAGTTTGTCTTGTCTGAAGAGTATATTCAAGATTTAAGACTTTATTGCCATCGGTTTCAATTTGTAAGGGAGGACAAGGATTTGTTCCATCAATATACCCAAGTAAATCTTACCCATAAAGCAAGACATCAAACTGTGATTTTTATGAACTCTAATGGAAGTTGATTGACTACATTGACGGCTATAAGGTCGTTTGGGTTTAGGGATATGTTGGTAAGTGTTTGGATTGAAGAAGAAGCTGTTCAGTTTTCACTGGTCATGGTGAAAGTTAAAAGCTAAGAATCAAGGAGTCTTGTGAGCTGTAAAATGCTCTGATAGCATATAAAGTCAGAGACAAGGATTAAGAAAAGATAATTTCATTCCTCTAAAACCAAGCTATTATACACACTAGTACCTGAAACTGAAGAGGAAAGAGACAAAAGATTCCTTAGCGTAAGAAATTATAGAGATTACTCTAAAATTCAGGCACCGTCACTTGAATCATCTTGGTTTAGGGAGGGGATTGATTTTATCCTTTTTAAGTCTATAATTCTTGAGTCGTAGATTTTAGAGTACAATACTTGCTGCACCTAAATGTTATTTCCACTTACTTTTAATAGTAAAAAGATAATAATGGTATAAATTAAATGCTAGGTTTTCAACTCCAAATTATTTATTATTATTATTATTATTATTATTATTATTATTATTTTAAGATCAAAGCTTGCGCATACCATGAAGAGTTCGCTCTTAACCAGGTGAACATAGGTTTTAACTAAAAAAATCTTTACCTTTTACCTTAGAGAAAGAAACTTAATTAAATGTGAATTATATATCCTTAATAATTTCCAAGAAGAAAGTGGTTTTGCTTAATTAAATAGACGCATTAGAGAACTCAGCTGCCAAGAAACCAACTTTCAATAAGGTAGTACATACACCAGACGGGTATTAAATCTAAAATAAAGGGATTGTAGACAAGCATTTACCCATTATTTTATAGCAGTTACAAATATGAATGATAATTTGACCTAATTTTGGCCCAACTGACTTTACACTAATTTTTCGAGTTTTAATCTGAAAATTCAGATTTCGGGTCAGGTTCGGGCTAAAATTTTTATGCCCGATCAAAATTCGAGGCGGGTTGGATCAAGCTTAAGTCGACCCGACCCGATCCTATATTAAAAAAATTAGCACATTAAAAAATTATATTATTATATTATTTGGTTGTTTTGTGAATTATTAATTGGTTCAAAATATTATTACATTAATTGGTTGTTTTGTGAATTATTAATCGGTTGAAAATATTATTACATTAATTGGTTGTTTTGTGTATTATTTTGTGATTAATTGTATTGTATATTTTGCCTTTGTGTTGATAATTATTTTAAGTTAGAAAAATCATTTCTTTTGGTTTATATTCATGGTACTGTAACTAGAAAGAGAACAAAAATTGAAGAGCAACATGAATGAAATTGGGATGTGGTCATAAAATTACAAAATATTAACAAAGTAATGCAGCTTAAATTTATTAATTCTGAAAAAAATTACGGTTGGCCTGAATCGGGTCGGGTGGAATCACAAATGATGAGGTTTTTCTTAGGGTTGGGCTCGGGCTTGGCCAGGCCCGAGCTCGACTCAACCGATTGCCATTCCTAATTACAAATAAACAACTAACTCAATAGGATAATGAAGGATGAAATCACTTTGTCTTTGGAACGCGCTCAAAGAAACTAGAGATACGACCATATATCTCAAGTTTCTTGGGCATTAGTCTGGAGCTAGGATTTTAGGACTTGTGGAGTGTGATTGATGATGAAAGAGAACTATACGATTGTTTTTTTTTTTCCCTCCTTCCTCCCTTCCCTCTCTCTTTTTTTTTCCCAAAGGCTGAATAAGAAGTCTACCAGATTCTTTCTTAATTTTTAACAAACGAATCAAAAGGGATGATCAAGAAGAAGCTCCTAACCAAGCAAATGCCATTAACGCCATTCTATCACCACAATGTTCTCTTACACATATTTCAAATGACCCTCCTTGCTTTAGTTGGATTATCGACTCCCCAAACTTTTAGAGCCCAAGCTTTATTCATATTACATTGCCAAAATTTTTAGGGTCCAAGTCCATTTTGAGGGACGTGGCAAAATGTGTCATCCTTCGTGTAAGTATTTTTCTCAAGTTTTCTTTATTATTTGTATTTTTCATAAGTTTTGTTTGTTTTCGAAGGAGTATGTTTCTTTGTTTGTTTATGGTTCAAATAAGTATGTTTCTCAAGTTACTTTCCTCAAGTTTTTTGTTCAATTATGTACTCTTATCAAGTTTTCTGGTTCAAGCTAATAGTTTTCTTAAGTTTTCTAGTTCAAATTAGTATTTTTCTCAAGTTTTCTGGTTCAAGTAAGTATTCTTCTCAAGTTTTATGGTTCAAATATTTTTGTCATGGTTCAAATGATTATTTTTTTTTCAAGTTTTCTAGTTCAAATAAGTATTTTTCTCAAGCTCTCTGGTTCAAGCCAATATTTCCTTTGTTTGTCTTGACTCAAGTATTTTTTCTCAAGTTTTCTTTGCTTTTTGGTTCAGATAAATATTTCTCTCAAGTTTTCTGATTCAAATGAGTATTTTCTCACGTTTTTTATAAGGGTGATGTTTTGTATGCAGAAGCAGAGGCAGCAGAATGGGGTGTTGGCATTGCTAAAGAGGCAGGTCTGCTGTCAGTAATTCTGGAAACTGACTCTCAAGTGCTAGCTGATTTGATCAACAATAAAGGAGGCAATATGACAGAGATACACTGGATCATTTCAGACATTCAAGCCCTAATGAATCATTTCAGTTGCTTTGTAGTAAGATATGTTCCTAGATCGTGTAATACTAATGCCCATTTATTATCAAAAATGGCGTTACGAAAGACTGATCCTGTTGTTTGGAAGGAAAATTTCCCTCCAAAGTTTAAGCATGTATTTTCTGTTTTGGTTTAATGAAAGCTACAATTTCCTATAAAAAAAAGTAAGTATTTTTCTAAAGTTCTCTTTGTTTTTTGGTTCTAAAAATAAGTTTTGTGCTTCCAAATTAAGAGAAAAGAAAAGAAAATATTTGTATGATTCTATTTGTGCAATCTTTGATTGATTTAAAAAAAATTGATTTTGTGTCGCACTTTCATACGGAGCTCCAAATATAAAGAACTGGATGCACGGATACCATGTATTGGCCGAACCTTTGTGATCTATTCTTTTCAAAGAATCAACTCTCAGTACTATTATTTTTTCAAAACCTGTAATTTCATAGCTATATTAATTAGGGTTTCATAGGTGACTCTATTCATTAATCTTAATTTTTTTATCAGACCGTGTTGGGACAATTGTGAAATTATATTTTTCTAGTTACCAATTGCTGCCTTGTGATATGTTGGTGAAAGGAAGATTTGTTCTCCTTATCATTTTCACAGTTTGTAGTAAAGTAGTATATGTAATGTACTTTTTTTTTGAAACTGCAATGTATTCTTTTTTGTTAATAGAATGTGGTTCTTTTCTAACTTGTTTAAGTTAATAATCCTCAATAGAAAAAATAAAATTTCGGTAAAGAATATATATAACACCTAGTGCACATGGAAGTACATATTCCTAATGTGCACATGGAAGTGTACATTTGTTCTCATTCTCATTTTCACAGTTTGTAGTAAATTAGTATATGCAATGTACTCTTTTTTGTTAATAGATTGTGGTTCTTTTTCTAACTTGTTTGAGTTGTTAATCCTCAATAGGAAAAACAAAATTTCGGTAAAGAATATATAGAACACTTAGTGCACATGGAAGTATAGATTCTCAAGGGATTAAAGCCTGAGATGCATTATGTGAGTCATACAAAACTTTAAATAACTTATAAACATGATTTGGAAATTTTTCATTTTCAAAATCAGAGGGTTGTTTTATATACACTTTTTCCATTATAAAACCATTCAAAAAGGTACTTTTCACATCTATTTGAAATAAAATGAAATTTTTTATGACATGCAAATGCCAACAACATTCTAATTGATTCTAGTCTAGCTACGGGTGCAAATGTTTCATCAAAATCAATTCCTTCTTTTTGGTTGTAACCTTGAGCCACTACTCTAACTTTATTTCTTACAACCACACCGGATTCATCCATCTTATTTCTAAATATCCATTTAGTGCCTATGACGGATTGATGTTTCGGTTTAGGAACTAATTCCCACACATTATTTCTTTCAAATTGATTTAACTCCTCTTGCATTGCTATAATCAAAGATTCATCATTTTCTGCATCCGCAAAGGATTTGAGTTTAATTTGAGAAATAAAGGCATTATGCTCACAAGTATTTTTAAGTGATGATCTAGTTGTAACACCTCGTGAGGAATCTCCTAAAATTACATCCTTAGGGTGAGAAGAAACATACCTCAACTTCTTGAGAAGTGCTTGAGAAGTACCTTTATGTTGCTCCATATGTTTTTGCTCTTCTTGTTCATCCTCTTGATTTCTTTGTGGTGCATTCTCTTGTTTATACTTTGATGGTTCTTCTTGTAACTCTCCATCTGCATCATCATAATTTATTCATTTCTCCGTAGATGATGGGTTAGACTTATCAAATGTAACATGCATATATTCTTCTACAACTAGTGTATTTTTGTTACAAACTCTATAAGCTTTGCTTGAGTTTGAATATCCAAGAAAAATACCAACATTAAATTTTGGATTAAATTTGTCAAGATTATATTTTGTGTTCAAAATAAAACATTTGCATCCAAAAACTTTGAAATAACCAATATTGGGTTTTCTATGTTTCCAAAGCTCATATGGAGTTTTGTTAAGGTTAGATTTAATTAATACACGATTTAAAACATAACAAGCGGTGTTGATGGCCTCGGCCCAAAAATACTTAGGCAATGAATTTTCATTCAACATAGTCCTAACCATTTCTTGAATGGGTCTATTCTTTCTCTCAACAATTCTATTTTGTTGTGGAGTTCTAGGTGATGAAAATTGATGCTCAATACCAAAATCATTACAAAAAGTCTCAAATGCATGATTTTCAAACTCTCCTCCATGATCACTCCTAATGCATGCAATACCATACCCTTTTTCATTTTGAATTTTCTTAAAAAGCACTTTAAAGGCGTCAATAGCATCATCCTTATTAGATAAAAATAATACCCATGTATATCTACAATAATCATCCACTATCATAAATGCATAATATTTGCCATTTAGACTAGCATATCTAGAAGGCCCAAATAAATCTATGTGAAGAAGTTGAAGTGGTTTTGAAGTAGAAATATGATTTTTATTTTTGAAAGATGTTTTGATTTGTTTTCCAAATTGACAAGCTTTACAAATCTTATCTTTTTGAAAACTAATTTTTGGAAGACTTTTAACTAAATCATTTTTCGAAAATTTTGAAATCAAATCCATACTTGCATGTCCTAACCTTTTATGTCATAATCAACTAGCATTATGCAATGCCGAAAAACATTTATCAAGAGTAGATACACATTCTATGTCAATGATATAAGCATTACCACATCTATTCCCAACAAATAAAATCTTGCTATCACATGAATTCTCAATAATAAGGGTGGGCACGGGTCGGCTCACCCGCATGTAGAATGTGTTGAAAAATTTCAACCCAACCCAACCCATTGCATATCTCAACCCAACCCGACCCAACCCGCAGCTTTGCGGGTTGGGTTGGGTTGGGTTGATTGGGTTAGACTTTTAAAAAAATTATTTTTATAGTATAATTAAATAGTGAACAAAAATAAATAAATTAATTAAAGAAATTAAAAAAATACAAATTTTTTAGAACAAATCCAATATTTCAAAGTTTTTATATTTATATTTTTAAATTTTTATATGAAATATCAAAATTTATATAATAATTTTTATATACATACGGGTTGACCGGTTGGGTTAGGTTGATTGGATTTAGTTTTTGAAAAAATCTATTGTTATAGTCTAATTAAATAGTGAACAAAAATAAATAAATAAATTAGATAAACAAAAAAAATGTAAATATTAAAATCCTTAAAACAAATCCAACATTTCAAAGTTTTTATATTTATATATTTTTTAATTTTTATATAAAATATCAAAATTCATATAATAATTTTTATATATTTATACGGGTTGACGGGTTGGGTTGGGTTAAAAATTTTCAACCCGACCCAACCCGCAAATAGTGCGGGTTGGGAATTTAATAATCCCAATCCAACCCTTTTATTTTATCAACCCAACCCAACCCGCAAAAAATCACACGGGTTGGGTCGGGTTCACGGGTTGGGCGGGTTGATGCCCACCCCTACTCAATAACACAACTAAATTTATCAAAGATAACTTTATAACCTTTGTCACATAATTGACTAATACTAATTAAGTTGTGTTTTAAGTTCTCAACCAAACATACATTCTCAATTAGAGTTGAGGAAACTTTACCAATATTTCCAATTCCAAGAATTTTTCCTTTTGAGTTGTCTTCAAAAGATACGTCTCCACAATTTTCAATTTTGGTGAAGCTTGAGAACCATGCATAGTTTCCGGTCATGTGCCTTGAGCAACCACTGTCCAAATACCATTTATTTTTCTTCTTCTTCAAGCCCTACAAAGAAAATCTCAAGTTTTAGGTACCCAAAGCTTTTTGGGTCCTTGAGTGTTAGTAGTGATTCCTTTTGGAACCCAAATGCATTTCATATCATAATATGCATATCTTTTTATTGGACATCTATTTTTCATATGACAATCTTGATTACAAAAATGACATATAATCTTATGATCACTTGTGGAGGTAGCTTTAACAAAATAATTCTTATAATACTTTTGCTTTAAGTTAGGCTTATACCCAAGTCCTTCTTTATCAAAAATACATTTTTGTGAGTTAAGCATATTATCCAACATCTTTTGCCCATTTGTAAATTTCAAAACAATCTCATTCAACTCATTGCTCTTTTTCTTAAGCATTTGGTTTTCATTTTTCCAATTATCTATGTGTGATTCTAAATGCTCATGTGAAATGCTAGGTTTCTCATTTGATACTGCAATTTCATCATGCAATGTTTTGTCCTCTACTTCTAGGCATGCAATTCTTGCATTTAGAGATTCATTTTCATTTTTAAGCTTTGCCATTTCCTTTTTAAGACATATATTCTTTTTACCAATCTTCATCAACTCATTATGCAATTCTTTAAAAGCATCATACAATTCATCATTGGTGGGATCACTTACCTCATTGAGATCATCATCCCCTCCTATTGCCATACGCGCTAGGTTTGATACTTCTTGCGACCCTTCTTCATCACTTGAATCTTCCTCGCTATCATCCCAAGTTGCAACCATGGCTTTCTTCTTGAGTCTGTTGATAAGTGGGCACTCCGATCTTATATGGCCAGGCTTCTTGCATTCATAGCATGTGATTACCTTTTTCTTCTCCCTTTGGTTCTTGAAGTTTTTGAAATTTTTGACATTTCTTCGCTCTCCGTTTTTCTTGAAGAATTTTTTGAACCTCCTTGCTAGCATGGTCAGCTCTTCATCATCCGGTTCACTCTCTCCATCACTCTCATATTTTGAAGCTTTGAGAGCAATGCTTTTCTTCTTCTCCTCATGCCCTTTTTCTGCAGCCAAATCTTCTTCATTTGAAATGAGAGAACCAATTAAATCATCAAGAGGTAAAGTATTTAAATCTTTGGCCTCTTCAATAGCGGTTCTTTTAGGTCTCCATTCTTTTAGAAGTGACCTAATGATTTTTTTAACTTTCTCGCTATTTGAGAAGGTCTTTCCTAGGGCTGCTAGGGTGTTTACTATGTCCATAAATCTCGTATACGTAGAGTACACATTTTCATTTTGTTCCATTTGGAACAACTCATATTGTCTAGTGTACCTACTAATTTTTTAATCTTTCACTTGATTTGTGCCTTCATAGACTACTTCAAGTTTGTGCCAAATTTCATTAGCACTTTCAAAACTAGATACTCGATGAAATTTTTTCTTATCAAGTGCACAAAATAAAATATTCATAACTTTGGAATTTAGAGAAGCTTTTCTCTTTTCCAATTCATCCTATTCCCTTGAAGGTTTTGGAATATCTTCCCCGACTTCATTTTTAGTTAGGGAAAAAATGGACCATCACATACAACTTCTCAAATTTTATAATCTAGTGCTTGTAAATAAATTCTCATTCTAATTTTCCAATATGGGTAGTCATTTCCGTCAAAGAACGGTGGTATAGTTGTGGACTGTCCTTCCTTAAAGGTTGAGTCATTTTCGATTGCCATGGATCTTCTACTCTAGATGGTTAAGTCCTAACAAGAGAACCAAGCTCTGATACCAAATGAAATACAATTGTGCAACCTAAGAGGGGGGGGGGGGGAATTGGGATTCTAAAAATTATTGGGTTCTAAAACAAATTATCAAGCAAATCTAAGATGAATTTAATGGAATAACAATTAAATCAATAACAATATAAAAAGATAAGGGAAGAGAGATTCAAACACAAAGATTTTTACGTGGTTCGGCCAACCTGGCCTACGTTCACGTCTCCAAGCTTTCCGAGCTTGAGGATTTCACTAAGCAAGCCTCCAAGGTTCAAATGCTTATACTTGACTTCCAAGGTATCAATAAACCTTTACAACAAGAGATTATCCCCAATCTCTTAACCCAAGTGTATCCCAACACTTACAATCACTCAAAGTAAAAGATTAAAAATTATTTTTCTCTACACATTATTTAAGATTACAAATCAATGCCCAATGTGTGAATAGATGAAGCACGTATGTGTTTTAAAGCTCAATGAAGATTGAATTCTCGAATATAAGCTCAATGGTCGTGTTGTGATCAATCTTGTTTGAATTTGAATGAGCTTATTTATGCTTGGAGCTGAAAAACTAGGCGTTATAGACTGTCTGCTTGAAAACGGTTCGCCGTTAACCATTAATGGTTAACCATTTAGGCTGGTCAAAGTTATCGTTGGACCAATTTTCAAATAAACGGTTTGCCGTTTATGGTTACCCTTTTGCCGTTAATTCCCAGAGACCTGCAAGATGAACATCAGTTATTCGTTTACATTAAACGGTTAAGGATTTGCATGAAATGACCTCTCTGGAAGTTATCGGTTAACCGTTTGTAACAAACGGTTCGCCGTTTGTTTCCAGTAACCTGCAAAACAAATTAGCCTTATCCGGTTTTGTTAAATGGTGCCAGATGAGTACAATATTCAATTTTGGATGTTATCGGTTAACCGTTTAAATAAACGGTTCACTGTTTATTTCCAGAATCTCATTTTAAGCCAGATTTTACAGAGAATCATTTTGCAATTTGAAATTTAACAGTGATCCATCTTTTATGAATATAATTGGAATGTTTATAAGGCTCTCATTTATTAAAGAATAGCTCCAACATTTTAATCAAAAACCATTTAAAGTTTATTATCATCAAAATCAATATTATTAACATATTCATGTTAACGAGGTTGTGATTTGAAGATAGTCAATTCATGAGGAGACTTCTTTAGCTAGCCATCTGAATTGGAATTCTGGAGAAGTGGTAAAAAAGTTGATTTGAAGTTTTACCACTGCTGTGCATTTTTTAAGGAAAAAATTAATTGTAAAATCGCAAATCAATGATGAAGAAGAGAAATCACAAATCATATATAAGGGTAATTTTTGGCTGAGTCTTTATTATTTGTCAAAAAATTAAGAGACTATAAATTTATACAATGAATCAATTAAATCCTTTCAAATTTAAGGTTATGCCATTCAAGTCCTTAATTTAATATCTTCGTTGAAAGAGATAACGTCCCCAAGTTTAGTTTGTACAATACCTCATCATCTGGATGGTATTCTAACAGATCAGTCACATTGAATGTATAAGAGATATTCCAATTATCTGGTAGTTGGAGTACATAAGCATTCTTATTAATCTTATGTGCAACACAAAACAATATGTACTTGCGGTTCTCCAAATTTAGTGCGAATACTAGGGAAACGATTTCGCCACAAATGTGCCATCACCAAATCACCGTCAAAACACCTTTTTGCATCGATGTTTGTTTGCCTCAGCCTTGTACTTAGCTTTGGCAACCTCCAAATGGGTTCGTACCTCAGCATGAATCAACAGTGCCTTTTCTGCCACATTATCTGTTATTTTACTCCCTCCTACTGCTGCGGTCATGAAAGCCAGATCACAAACCTATCATGGGGAACAAGTGTAGACAATCTCAAAATGGGTCTTACTAATTGATCAATTCACCATACTATTGTAATCAAACTCGACTTGAGGTAAGGTATCTTCCCAGTTCCGTTGCTTGTCACCACATACACAGTGCAACATGTTGCCCAAGGTGCGATTGAACACCTCTGTTTGACCATTTGTCTAGGGATGAAAGACACTACTAAACTGAACTGTATGGTAAACTTATCCTAAAGGTGTTGCCATAATTTACTAATAAACTTCACATCCCTGTCAGAAGTAATAGTCTTTAGAACACCATGTAAACGTACTATCTCACAAAAGAACAAATGCGCCAGTGAAACAACATCTTCTGTCTTCTTACAAGCAATAAAGTGCGCCATCTTTAAAAACCTATCAACCACCACCAATATTTAATCACAAACAGTCCTTGTGCACGGCAATCCCAGTACAAAATCCATGGATAGGTCCACCCAAATATTGTTTGGAACAAGTAATGGCGTGTATAACCCTGTGTTCTATGCATGTCCTTTGCCCTCTGGACAAATCTGACACATTTACACAATCTTGTTCATATCCTAGTCAATTGAGGCCAATCATACTGCTATTCCACCAGCTCATTGGTCTTATCTCGACCAATTTGTCTGCCCAAGCCTCTACCATATATGCAACTCACGAACAATCTGCTCCCTCAAGGAACTTGAAAGTATGCACAATTGGTTATCCTTAAATAAATAACTTTCTTGAATGAGAAAGTCATCTGGATTCTGATGATGAACACAACGATCACAAATTTGTATAAAATCCTCATCCTCCTCATATAACTCCTTTAAGCACTCAAAACCAGTAACTTCATTGATTAAAATTACTAGTAAAGTTGCTAGCCTGCTGAGCGCATCCCCCATAACAAAAGTGAACCTTCAACATATAACTCACCCATCTTGCATGCATTTTGCTCATACTCTACTAGCTGTTAAAGTACTTCAAGGCTTAATGATCACTAAAGCACGAACTCCTTTTGAATCAAGTAATGCTCACATGTCTTCAACACTCTGAATTTACCAAAATGAGCTAGATTTGACCATTAAGTTTCAACCAAGACTAATGGCACATGATGATTAAATTTGAAATTAACCCTTCATTCATATATATAATTAATTAAGGATTATGATGTTTTCCGAGTATTTTTCTCTCCTAGTTTTCGAAATCTAGTTGAAAAAATTGGTATAAATGTAAATAAAGTGAAAAAACTGGTGTAATTTTTAATATTAAAATTTAGAATTCAATCTTAGCCACTTATTTTACTAGGAGAGAAAAAACAGCAGAGAGAATGCTTGCCTTGTAATTCAAATATTTTGTCTGTATTTACTCTTAATTAATTAATTAATTAATTTAAAAAATATCTGAATGATCAATGAAGAAAATCAAAGTCTATTCCATATACGAAGCTGTATTCTTAGTAGGTACTGACAAAATAAATATCAACTATCACGAGGAGAGAAGATTGAGCAACTGATCATCACCTTCAAGTTGAGCTGACCGAACCAGAATTAAGGTTTGTTTCGTTTGGCAGAGGAAGACGTGGCTGCATGGGCGTGGCACTTGGGTCTGAGATGTCTGTAATACTACTGGCAAGGCTTCTTCAGGGGTTTGATTGGAGCCTGCCATCACATGAGGAGAAGATTGACCTCGCTGAATCAAAATATGATCTCCTTATGGCTAAACCGATGCATGCTCGTGCAAAGCCTCGATTGGCAGCTGAGTTATATACTCAGCTAATTAAATGAGAACTATGATATCGGTTAAAACAAATAAAAATTGAATTTCTGGCTAGGCTTCTTTTATTTATGTAAGAAAAATGATAAAGAGCCTAAAAGTGATTGTACGGAGATAGAAATAACAGTAAAATCATATAGTATTATAGTATTAATTGAAAAATAGCACTCTTTTTTTACTTAATACTATAATTGGTTTTATAGTTTTTGGTGTTATTGTGTCATATACTCAGATTCTTCGGGTCAAATATCAATACTCTGCAAGACTTTATGTAATAAATCTCATTAGTAATAAATAAATTAATAAATCATGTCGATCAAAATTTGATGCTGAGCAATAATTCTTTTTTAGTTTAATTACTATTTTTTTACTAAGTAATTTTTAAAATAAATATCAAGAAATGTGATCATTTGAAAACCACGACCACATCAATCCTTCCCTTTTTTTTAAAAGAATATTTTCTTGATTTAAATTTTACCCGAGCACATGTACAAGTTAGTGAACAATTATTAATATATATGGTGTGTGTGTGTGTGTGTGTGAAGATATCATCCAGAGCTCCTAAATATTGAGTGGTGCTAGGATTATAAACTCTCTTTATTCCGGATATCATAATCACTTAACTATTAACAATTTATAGATTTAGTTAATTTTTGGCTGTTTTATTTGGTTATTCTTTGCGTTGTATGCTTTTATCATTTGTCATGGGGCTAATTTTAATTAACAATATCAAATAGAAATTGTCAATAGTTAAATATTATTATTGGTCTAATACTAAACTCCATATTATTAAAAATAGTTTCAGTTAGTTATGCTTTTAAGCTTTTATTAGTGATCAACTTCAACGTTTGGGGGGGGGGAGGGGGGGGTAATTGGCTTGGACTTAATTATTAGTTGTCACTGTAAATCCCGTTGGTTTGCATGCCTCTCCTAGCCTAATTATAGTCAAACCCACATCGATTTTTTTTTTAAATCCTTTTACTTCTCCATGGTTGGAATTTGAGTAACCAACTAAAGAAAGTTACTTAAAACCTCTGCATCAAGTCTTTGGGACTACTCAAAATCTTAATTAGCTCCTATGCAAGCGAAAAGAACTTAGAACAGTTAGATGTGAGGAATTTGAGAAAGAGAAATATGGTGCTTGGGATTTTCCTCTCTGCATGGATTCACTGCATAACACAGACATGAAGGATATATTTCAGGATAATAAAGAGGACTACACCCATCTTTTATAGATCCTAACATTGTTATAAGATATCAAAAGAAATAAAAATTGAAGTAAATTTGACAGATGTTTTATAAGAAGCTGAACATGTAATTCTCTAACTCTTGTACACCATCAATACGTAATAGAAAATGCTCCAGACTTCCACCGCCAGAATTTTCAAATGAGTAAAATTTCTAAAGTAATAACAATGACAATGATAAAGTAAATTTCCAGCCACATGCGAAGTTCGTAGTTTGCTGTTTTCTCAAGTTTTCATTTAGCGTGGGTAAGTTAGACAATATGACTTCTTTTTCATGTTCCTTTCGTTTAATCTGACAAAATGGGATTACTTCATTTTCTTAATGCTTGTTTTTTGTGGAAGTTCCTGCGACTTGCCGTGGGCGAATCCTGAGTTTTCTTCATGCACGTTTTGAAGAAATTCTTTCGAGTTGACATTAGTGTTTATTTGCAAACTTATTTTGTCAATCCCACTGAGCTACAGAGCTTATTAGGAGAAACAAAATCATGCTTCAAATACATTCCATTTCAAGCTTCCCACCAAATGTAAGATCCCGCTTGGGACAGATGTTTGGCTGCTGGCCAGCCGCCAAGGTGTTTGGTAAAGCCTTGGCAGCTGCTCTTTGACAGCTCAGTTGCTTTTTCAACCCACTGTGTAAAATATAAAATACCTATACGTTATTTCTATTAAGAAAAAAGACATTCAGCTCCCAACATTTAAGAAAAAAAATAAATAATTCCTTAATATTTTAAAAAAAATTTATAACTCCTTTTTTATACTAACAAAACTATTGTGCCTTTACTTGTTCATTTATTTGTAATATTTGATGAAATAAAATTTAATTTCTAAAATTTATGAGAATAGTGACTGTTACTGGCCGGTGACGTCATTGGCGTACATGACACCACTGGCCCGATTCAGTTGGCAATGCACTATAAATCGCTGTCGGTTGATGGCGGCTTTATGATGTGGCCGCGAACTTGACTACCGAGTACGATGTCCCCATTGATCCTTTGAATCCAATGATGTCACTGTTGGATAGATCGCGAAAGATGAAGTCCACGGTGTCGACTGTGATGTCAATAGGTGACGTTTGAATTTTCCAGCATATATAATCGCCACTGGTAATAACACCTACAAGAAATTTTTTCGGTGACGAAAACAATTTCCTTTTTTCTCATATTTATTTTTAAAATTAAATATATCAATTATTAATAGTTTCAACACATTTAAAAAATAAAATTATATGTAGAGATATCATTGGCTTTTATTTTATAGCTATTGAGTTTACTAAACACCTAACAATTTTTGTTTGACAACTATTGATTTTATTTTATAGCACTTGTAATTTTTAAGATACATCACCTTAATATCAAATAGGCCTAAATCTCTTGTTTTCTAATGAGTTTCCAATTCTGTTCTAACAATTTCTTTTTGTTTTACAATACGAGAAGAATTTGTATCTAATGCTGAACTGAGCCACGCTGGAACTTTTATAATTTTTTACCACGTATGCATTTGAATTTAGTAGTGTACTTTTAATATTTAAATGTATATTATTTCTTATTCATAAAGTACTGCAGATAATAATTGAACAATAATAAAGACTCATGAATAAAATGGCCGATACAGCAAAATAGCAGAAAATTTAATATTATATGTCGTTTAATTTAGGGAGATAGAGCCCAACAATTGTTGACAAGGTGAATGAGGTAAATCACCTTGTTGAATCCCACGAAGAGTAGTCCAATAGTTCTAAATATAGTCAGAACTACATATCATTCTAATCCAAAAGACAGAATATTGTGGGATTTTAAATAACACTCAATATCACATAGTTAAAAATGTTAACAAACCCATCAAGATAACACAAAGATAAATAACGTCCTATTTACATTAGGGTGAATACATTAAAATGTCCTATATCAATGGCTACATGAGCCGTTTAACTCAATTAGTTAAGCTTTAAGTTACACTGAGAGAGGAGCCTATAAAAATTAACAAAATGTTATTTTTTCTATTTGTCTAGAGGAACTTATATACATCGGGTGCACCACTCCAAAATGGGAGTCTCATTTGGACAAATCAAGCAAGTCTTCCACTGTGATCCACCAACTATAATTTAATAATTTTTTTAACGTAAATTAATGGGTACTATAATAAAGTTTATTAAACTAACTCAAATCGTAAATTTTAATTGATTGAGTACACTATCTCAACAGGTCAAAATGAAGACCCTGTTCAAATAAAATTTTCCTCATATCCGCAGTTCACATTTTCTTTATTTTTAAGCATTAAGCAATGGGAGATATCCATTTCATTTGGGATTGACATAATGAAAAGCTAGGGTAAGAACCGAATCATGAAAGGGCAAGCGATGGCCATTTATTCTTTCTTTTAATCTAACAAAGTGGGAATATTTAATTTTCTAATGCACGTTTCGTAGAAATTCTTGGGAGTTGCCATGGGTGAATCTTTAGTTGTCGTAATGCACGTTAGAAATTCTTGCGATTTGACATCGGTGTCTATTTCCAAACTTACTTTGTCAATCCCATTGAGCAACAGAGCTTATCGGGGAGAGAAAATCGTGATTCAAAAGCATGCCATTTCAAGTTTCTCTCCGGATGTAAGTCTCGCGTTTCCACGTGAGTTACGATACTAAGATGAGCCGCGTTGAAATTTTATAATCTTTTACTACGCATGTGTTTTAATTTAATAGTGTATTTTTAATATTTGGTTAGTTATTATTTCTTATTCATTGATTACCAATCACAATAATTGACCAATAATAGAGAATCACAAATAGAATGGCCAACACAGCGAAACAGCGAAAGATTGGATATTTCACGTTATCTAACCTTGGAGAGATGAAGCCCAATAGTTTTTGATGCGGTAATTGAGATAAATCACTTCGTTGAACCCTACAAAGAGCAGTCCAATAATTCTAAATACAGTGAGTACATACCATTCTAATACAAATGATTCAATAAAGGGGGATTTTAAATAGTACTTAATGTCGTGAAGTTAAAGATGATAATTAGGGATGACAATGGCATCCGCAAATCTGCAAACTCACCCGTTGCAAATAATTTTGTGGGTTGTAGGTAGGTTTGGTATTATAAATTGAAACCCGTACTAGGTTGCGAGTGAGTTTGGTATTAACCAAATATTCGGCGGATACCCATGCACAACTTCTTTTTAATTAAAAATATTTACATGTAAAAATATATTCATATACTTATTATAATTTTGATTGAATTTTCTTTAACTTAATGCATTGATTATTTCATTATTACAATTTGGTTCTTTGGATTAATATTTAAAAAATGTTATTCTTTAGAAAATATTAATCGTAATCATTATTGTAGAACTCGTGTTGGATAGGTGCTAATGGTGATAATGAAATGAAGATCTTTTCTTGGAGCTTGTGGTTAATGATAATATGAAATGATAATATGAAATGATAATTGTCATTCTTAGATACTAGTTTGTGGCTTTTTTAATGGATTTGTATATTTTCTACTTAAATTTAAAAATTTGTGTTGGATTGATGTTGAAATTTTAATTTTTCATTTACATTGGTTAAATTTAGAATAGAGTATGTTGTGTGGAAATTTAGGTTATTATTATAAATTTATATATTGAACATTTATGAATTTAAATGTGGAAACACGCAAAAAATCTTCTGGATACCATTGCAGGTTTGATAATTGTCAAAACCCGCAGCGGGTGGGTTTTTTTTTTAAAAAAAATTAAAACCACGGCAAGTTGCGGGTGAGTTTGGTAATTTAAATTTTATGCGGGTGTGGATTTGGTAATGGCAAACCCACTACGGGCAGTGCCCATTGCCACCCTTAATAATAATGAACCCATCAAAGTAACAGGAAGATAAATTTAAGATCTCATATTTATAATAGGATGAAAACACACTAATAATATCCTACATCGATGACTACACAAGCCATATAACACATTTAGTTGGGCTTTGCGATATATCAAGATGAGCTTATGTAAACTATTTTCACTAAATTTTTGCTAGAATCCAAATTCGAACTGATTGGGTAGTTCTCGCAAGATCCAGTTTAAATCCAATCCAAAAAAGTAAATTAATATTTCAGGGGAGTTTGCCCTAAGTTTGGGTAAAGCACACTAGGTGATGACTTAAAGTGATTTGTGTGGTGACTTAAGGTGGTCATATGGAAAACAATATGGAGGGCTCAGTGGAGTCTGCATGAGTAAATTTAAGGAGTTGATATGGGGAGTTGATGTAAGCTCAAGAATAGCTTAGATGAGCTAAGGGGACAACTCAAGTGATCTTTCAGAATACTTATGTTGTGCTTACTTGCTGGAGTGGGAATGGAAAGTGTGGATTCCTCCCACTCCAATGTTTGCTTACTTATTTAAGGAGGGGAGTGGAGTCACATTCCGTGGGTCTGCTCATTTTTTGTGTGAAGTGGGATTCTCACTCCCATCGGGAGATCCTCTTCCTTTTTTACCTTTCTTTTATTAAACATAATATAAATATATTTACTAAAATAAATAATGTTACAATTACTTAAAAATAATAATATTATAGTGATTTAAATAACATTTTTATAATAAATATTTAATAATATTACATGTATTTAGGTTAAAAGGGGAGATTATTCTAGGGTTATGTGTCATACTTAGGAAAATGTATAAGAATATTCCTTTTGTACTAGGTTTATTATTTACCATAAATATCTTAATGCATCCCATCTTGACCTTTTATTTTTAAGCCCATCCAATTAATGTAGTAAATTCTTTCAAGTGGCATCTTTGTATTACTCCAAGTATTGTGCCCATTTTGTTTTTACAGTTGTCCACGTGTCTTTCATTTATTGGTTGAAAATATCCTTCTATATTTACCCCCAAACATAAACCAATTGGAAAAATTTATTAACATCCTTTAATATTTGTATTTTTTCATATAATATTATAGTTTTAATTTTGTTTTGAAACATATCCCAAATTCAACTCTGTTTTTTTTTTAACTAGAGTTAGATTTAAAGGCTTGTTTTATAACATGATTAAATTATATATTAATTAAATAAACTAAAAGTATTAGAGCTAAAACGATACCGTTACTTTAATTTATTATAAAACTATGATGGTTTAGTCTAAGCGAAAGAAAAGTGTGTCTATATATTATAACATATTCATTATTATTAGAAATCATAGATTAGCATATAATAACAATTAATAATAATTTCATAATTTATGGTTTATTTCCTTCACAGTCGTACTTACTCTTTTCTTTCTTCTATATTAAATTATTCAAATATTTACCTTCTTTATCAATTAAATAAAATTTTCATAATTTTTTTTGTGAAATTTTAAATATTTATAATCTTATTTGTTGCACTCTTGTTATTCTTTTGTTAAATATATGCATTTTTCTTATTTGTGCTTTTAATCCTTTATATATATCGACATTCACAAAAATTTTTACAGTAAATATATAAATTAGCCTAGGCTTAAAAAAAGTCTTGGATCCACCCTGACAACAAATGATTGTGTTTCAACTTAATTATATATGATCCTTTCTTTATATTGTCTTAAATTTTTCTTTTACATGCACATAGAGAATCAAATTAGTGAATTACAATATAAAAATTAGCTTACAAATTCTTTCTTCTTCTCAAAATATAAGGTATTTAGGCTATCTGTTTATATGCTTTCAATTGTTTATGGAGCTACCGTATTAGTCGACGCTCTTCATCTATTCTGCTAAGCAAGCTTGTAACGGTAATAAAGGATTGATTTATGTTAATATTTTTCAAGAGTTAATTTAATTTAGCCTTGTATATATATTTACTCAAAATTAAGATGATACTTATCATTCATTTAAGATTTTTGTTTTTAATTGCTTTCAAATAATAGGCCACACCACACTCTTTGGAATCAAGCTCGAAATGTTGATCTCTTGGACAATGCATCAATATTTTCATTTTACAATTTCATTTGGCAGGCAAGTGAAATTAAATTTTTGGAAGTCAATTGATAATCCGTTAAATAAATCAAATTTTATTTTGTAGTTTTGTGTTGTTTGGTCACTAAGAAAGTAAGAGAGAAGCTGGAAAATTGAAAGAGAAAATTCCTTGAAGCTCGTATATTATTCATCACAGAATAAATGCAATTACAATGCCTTATATAGTAATATTTGGAAGTTTCTACATGCATCAGATGCATGTGCTAAAATTGAGCTAAAATACTAACAACCCAATTGTTGGCTGAAAGGTGAATTCAAACACCTTGACCAGCAAACGACAACGTTTCCAGTATTGTTCAGAGCTTTAAGTAGCTCACGTGAGAAGCATAGCCAGTCCTTAATCCGAAACGGCAACATGTGAGATCGTTTTGGATATACTCAGCTTAAGTGAGATCACGAGGCATTCACGTGATCATTAGCTGAAGCTGAGCTCGTTAATAACAGACTCATATCACACGTGTCAAGGAGCGGTATGATCTGGGTTGTTAAAGCTGTTACAAGACTGGCATATAAGCTGCTGCCTTCTGGATTGAAGGTATCGAGTGGGAAGAGATTGAGGGAACTCTTAGAGAAAGTGTTTTACTTGTTCTTGTTCTTAGAATCTCTGTAACAAATACTTCTTGAATCATTCAATTAAGTCGCCTGAGGAATTCACTCGTTGATGTAAGCCTTTAATGGCTGAACCACGTTAAAGCTTATGCTCTGTTCATTGTGATTGTTTTCTTGCTGGTTTTTGGTTTATGTGTTTGTAATTACTCTTTTTGTTACAAGTCTAGTCAGGTTTAATTGATTCACTGAATCTGATCTAAGCTGTGATTGCATCTTGATTAATCTTGGCTGAGAATCTTGGGAGGATCTGGTTCTTCATTGTGTAAATTTAACAAACCAGATTCAACACCAATGAACAAAATAGCATATTACTAACACTATTCTTGCTACTATTAATAGCTCATAGCTGTCGTGCTGACTCAGTAGCCAAGTTATCATAGTTAGGTATTTAATTGGTATTTAACTAACTTAACGGACTTGCTACCATATATTCTTAACATCCCCCCTCAAGCTTAAGGTCAGGGAAGGACATTAAGCTTACTACGCAGAAAGGCAAAGTGATCAAACGAGAGTGGTGTAGTGTGAATATTAGCCAGTTGAGCAGAACCATAAACATGATTAATAAGCAATTGTTTCTGTGCAATGTGCTCTCAAATGAAACGAAGATCCAACTCAATATATTTTGTATGAGAATGATACTTTAATTATTAGCCAAAGCTTCTGCACTCTAATTGTCACAAAATAGAGTTGGAATCTGTGTAAGGGAGACTTTAAGCTCTTGGAACATAAATGTAAGCCAAAGAATTTCTAAAAGTTTCTTGACACAATGTGTTGTTTTTAGAGGACCAAGAGATAAGCTCTTGCTAATGAAAAATGGTTAGAGCTGCCAAGAATTGGCTAAGCATGTTCACA
Organism: Citrus medica; assembly: GCA_002013955.2. Taxonomy (NCBI): domain Eukaryota; kingdom Viridiplantae; phylum Streptophyta; class Magnoliopsida; order Sapindales; family Rutaceae; genus Citrus; species Citrus medica. The sequence goes on from MKYO02026249.1 coordinate 144,974, forward strand.
ATATAGGCAATATCATGTTTGGTTAAGAGCACATACTGTGGAGAGCCAACAATACTCTTATGTAGTGAAAAGTTTTCAAAAATAGTACCCTTATCCTTCTTGAGCTTTTCTGTGGTACTCATAGTAGTACTATAGCCTTTATTGTCCAACATATTGTTTTTTTTAGAATATCCCTGATATATTTGGTTTGAGAGAGATGCAAACTTTCCATCGATTTAGTAACTTTAACAATAAGGAAACAATTAAAGTCACCAGGATATGTAAAAACATATTCTGAATTAAGTTTTTGAATAACAACCTTAATGTGACTGGAATGGGAGCCAATTACTAGAATGTCATCCACATAGAAAAGAAAAAACAATATGTCCTTACCCATGTACTAAATGAATAGGAAAGTATCTTATTTAGATGCTTGAAAGCCCCACTACACTATAGATCCTTTCAATCTATCATACCAGACCGTCAAAGCTTGCTTTAAACTATATAAAACTTTGTTAAGTTTACAAACATTAGAGGGATAGATTAAATCTATAAAGCCCTCAGGTTGATGCATGAAAACGTCCACTGTAAGGACATTATTGATGAATGCATTGTTTACACCGAGTTGATTTATTTGTTAGTGATGCATAACAGCCAAGCTCAAAATCACTTTAAATGTACAAGGCTTCATAACTGAACTAAAGATTCCAAAGAAATCAACTCTATGTGTCTGGCGAAAGCCATTTGCCACTAAACAAGCTTTATACTTGGAGATATTGTCACCTAGGTTATATTTAACCCTATAAACCCATTTATTACCAATAATTTTAGCAGTTGTATCCGCTGGTACCAATGCCCAGGTGTTGTTCCTCTGTAATGCATCAATTTTTTCTTTCATAGCCCAATATTACTTGGAGTCTTGTAAGGCAATTTTTTACATTAATTGGTTCAAGATCTTGTGACGCATCTAGATAAGTTTTGGATTTAGAAATACCAACTTTTGCTTTGGTAATTATTGGATGTGAAGGTTATGAAGGTTGTTTAGGTAATATAAATGAAGGTTGTGAAGGTTATGAATGTTGTCTAGGTAGATTTAATGATTGTGTAGAAGAAGAATGTTGTTCTGAAGTAAAGATTGATGTTGGAGACGATGTTGAAGCAAAGGTTACAACTAGTGATTTGTTATTATTACTAGCAGCAAGAACAACATTTTGAAAGAAAGTGATTGAACAGGTGAAGAAGTGTATGAGTTAGACTCATGCAAAGCTGAAGAAGATTGTTTGGAGAACAAATCAGAATATTGAAATTCAGTTTCATTGAATGTAACATGTCTAGCAATAAAGACTCGACTTGACTTATCCAAACATTTATATCGTCTATGAAGAGGGCTTTGACCAATAAAGACACAATTTTAAGTATGAAAACCATGTTTATATTAGTTATAAAGTTTGAGCAAAAGGAAACAAGAGCAACCAAAGACCCTAGAAAACTAATAATCAGGTAACTAATTTTATAGTTTTTAATATGGTAACAGATTGTTGAGGATTGGTCTTGGTATACTGTTGATTAGGTAGGAAGCCGTATGAAAAGCTTCCCACCAAAAGGAGAGAGGTAGATGAGACTGAGATAAAAGAGTAAGACCACTCTCAATAATGTGCCTATATTTCCTTTCAATAATACTATTTTGATGGTGAGTGTGTGGACAACTATGTCTTAAATGGATTCCCTCTTGTTGAAAAAAGATTTTAAGGCTATAAACTCACATCTCATGTCAAATTGTAGGGCTTTAATAGGTAAAGAGAATTGTTTTTCAATAAGAGTTTTAAAATGTTTGAATGTATTAAGTTTTTCTGATTTGAGGGTAGGAGGAAATATCCAACAATACTATGTAAATACATCAACAAAGGAAATATAGTATTTATAACTACCCACAGAACATTTAGAAGTTGGACCCCGTAAGTCAATATGCAAAAGTTCAAGTGAAGATCTTAATTTAAATTCAGTTACATAAAAATGAAATTGATGCATCTTTCCATATTGACAAGCATCACAAAAACCAAAGGATTGGTTTGAAACATAATGCACAAGAAGTTTTCTTATTATTGTTTACCAAGCATGCTTGTTTGGATGCCTAAATCTGTTATGTGATAGCTTTATTGGCTCATTGCCTGAAGTAAGAAAACCTTCAGGACTAACAGACTCTTGACTACTAGATTCTTGCATTGAGATTACACTTTCTTTATTAAAGAGTGAAATACAAGTATGCAACCCAAGAGAGGTGGTGAATTGATATTTCAAAAATTATCCTAACAAAACCACACAACAATCCAATCTAACGCCTTAATAAATTCGAAAGCAATAAGTTCAATAAAAGCACAATAACAAATGAGTAAGAGAGAAGAGAAACAAACACACGAATATTTACGTGGTTCGGCAATCCCCGCCTACGTCCACACCTCCAAGTAATCCAAACTTGAGGATTTCACTATTCAATCCTTCCAAGGCTTCAAATGCTTATAATTGACTTCAATGTGTCAATGAAACTTTACAACAAAAATATTATCTCCCAATCTCTTCACTCAAGTGTCTCACACACTCAAACACTCACAAATAGGATGAAGAAATGGAAATTACAATAAAATAAACTCTCTTAAAGAGTAGATGAACAAAATGAAGAACAAAGATAATTCAATGAATAATGATTTGCGAATTGAGAGCTCAAGATATGATGTGTGCTTTTTGTTTTTGCTTGCTAGAGAGCTTGAAAATGAATTGGATTTGAGTTTATATAGTTTGAGCTCAAAAACTAGCCGTTATGCTCATTTTGGTGATAACCGGCTTACTGTTTATGGAATCCGGTTAGCCGCTTTTATGTTACCGTTACAACAAAAATTTGAATTTCAGAATATCCGGCATGCCACTTTTCATATCCAGTTAGCCGCTTTTGAAATTCGGATAGCCGCTTGTCACAGTAACCGGTACAGTGCACTATTTTTTAAAATTATATTTTGACCCTAAAACTTTATATAACTATATTATGACCCAAAACGTTATGAATCTTTTCAGATAAGTCTAATTTTAGAATTTGTAAGTAATAATTTGTTCATCCCAAAACTTTTTAAAATTATGATATCACCCAAACTATGTGAAATTATAGAATGACCCAAAATATTTAGTTTGTACGGCAATGAAAGTCACGTACTTGCTATAGCGGTCGACCATGACCATGATACCTCCAAACCCTTCGGGATAAGGCTGAGATGAAGTCTATAGTGACGCTCTCTCATGGCTTTAATGCTATTGGCAGGGGCTCCAACAATCTTGTCAGAAGTTGGTGATCCGCCTTATATTGTTGGCACACAAGACAAGTCCACATATAGGTCTCGATGTTGTCTCTCATGCGCAGCCAAAAGTACTAGACTTGGACGAGTGCGGTCGTTCGCTCTACTCTGGGGTCAGCCCACTTCGAGTCGTGGCACTCCTTGATGACTTCTTTTCATAAATTTCCCTACCTCAGCACGAATAATTGATATTTTTTAGTAAGAAGGATGCCTTCATCTTGCCAAAATCGCCTTGTCTTGCCCTCGAGAACTTTCCCCAACAAGTTTTTTGCTAGTGGGTCTTATTAGAGACCTTCATTTATGCGTGCAACAAGGTCGGACTTCGGTTGGCTAATGCTAATTGTTGCCAACTCCGCTTTATGACTTAGGGAGTCAACAACGACGTTGGTTCTTTCGGGTTTGTACTCGAGCCGGTAGTCGAAGTCAGTAACTCTTGCCAAAATCGCCTTATCTTGCCCTCGAGAATTTTCTCCAACAAGTCTTTCACTAGTGGGTCTTATTAGATACCTTTCTTTATGCGTGCAACAAGGTCGGAGTTCGGTTGGCTCATGCTAAGTGTTGCCAACTCCGCTTTATGACTTAGGGAGTTATCAATGACGTTGGTTTTTCCAGACTTGTACTCGAGCCAGTAGTCGAATTCCACAAGAAAGTCTTGCCACTTTGCATGGTTAGGGCTTAACTTCTTTTGCGTTTGGAAGAAGCTCGTGGCTACGTTGTCTGTTAAGATCACAAAGTGTGAGCCAAGCAAGTGGTGTCGCCACACATGTAGGCAATAGATGATTGCAGTTATTTCCTTCTCTTGCACGTTGTAGCAGCGCTCCGTGTCATTAAGCTTTTGACTCTCGAACGCTATTGAGTGACCGTCTTGCATAAAGATTCCTCCAATGGCAAAGTCGGAGGCATCTGTTTGGACTTCGAAGGGCTTGGTATGGTCCGGAAGAATGAGGACAAGTTCCTTGGAGATTACATTCTTCAAGTCTTCGAATGCGTGTTGGCACTCTTCGGACTAATGCAATGCTCGATTCTTCTTCAACAAGTCGGTCAAGGGTGCCACCTTGGTCGAGCATCCCTTGATAAAGCGTAGGTAGTAATTCACCAATCTGAGGAAATACCAGAGTTCAGGTACTTTGGTGGGAGGTTCCCACTCGACGATAGCCTTCACCTTTCAGTTCTCCATCATTAGTTTCCCATCTATTATTTTGTGGCCAAGGAACTCTACCTCTTGTTGAGCAAACGAGCACTTCTCCATCTTGAGGTAGAGTTCATTATCGCATAGTACTTGGAGGACTTGTTGTAATAATTGCGCATGTTCCTCGAGTGTGCTACAAGTACACGACAATGAAACGGTCGAGGAAAGGATGAAGAACTTTATTCATAAGGGTGCAGAACGTAACGGGATGTGTGTTTTATGCAACAAACTTGTGCGACACTTAGTCGACTTCCAGTACACAAGTCGCTAAGTAAGCATTTTAGAACTTCTTAACTAGCCAAGCAAGAATGCTTTGCCAAAATGCTGGAGAGAAGAGAGCAATATGGCCAAATATATTTTTATTACACACTAATGAAAAAATTACAAGAGAGCTTGAGAGCTTGTGTGAGAATGTGAGTGAGCTGGTGGGTATGTGTTTGTGGTGTGGTATTGAGCAAATGAGGAGGGCTCACCCTTATTTATAGGTGTTGGATGCTAGTTCTTGAATCTTTCTAGCAACTTCCATAAATATTTGTTGGACTTAAATGCTCAATTCTAGAAAACTCTAGGATATTTACAATTGTAGAGAAGTTTAGAATTCGGGTCGAGCTTGCTAAGCGCACCACGACTGACTAGTTATGCTGGCGGTTCTTTGCTAAGTGCATCCCACTTCTAAGCGCACTCCACATCAATGCAAAACTCACTCGCAACCTAGTGTAGGTTTCAATTTGTGATACCAAACTTGCCCACAACCCATGAAATTACCTGCAATGGGTGAGTTTGGGCGTGTTTGCGGGTACCATTATCATCCCTAAATACAATACTAAATAATTGCTTTCATATGGATTAAATTTTAATTAACTTTTTCATTATCATGGCCGCATATTCAATTGCTTCCGGTGATTATTAATACGCCTCATTCGTTAATGATTGATTATTCTTATTTAGTAAGTAGTTTATAATTGGCTTTCATGTGTGAAGCTAAATTATGTTCTTTCTGGCTAGCATAACAATTCTTTTTCATGCTTATTATTGTTACCACAATTGATGACTCAAGTTCGACATGCAATTTCATGATTTACTTCAACAAACAAATTTTAGGCTTTGCTTTAGCAAAATAGCACAGGATTGTCAAATGGAATTCAAAATGCTAACAAAATGTACAAATTTAATGTAGCAAAATACTAATAATTTTAGTTTAGTTTTCTCCTTTTAATATTTATTTAGTTTCCACACACCAATGTTAATGACATTTTGTGAGTTAGATTGATTTTCAAATTGTTGGTTTTTGTATTTTTGAGCTTTTACGTTATGATCAAGAGCTTTATTAATGAACAAGTGTTTCTCCTATTTAATTTTTTAATGATCAATGCTTAGATTTGCTTATGCTAATAACACAATATGAACAAGAGAATGTTGTAAGTTTGGAAAAATAAGCAACAGATTGAAAGATATTTGCATATAGTATAATTTTTATTAAAAAGAAATAACATTGATCTTAGAAAATGAAAGCCATTTACAACTTAAGCGAAGGCAAACCATATTTGACAATGAAGAAACTCAACTATAGTATACAACAAGTTATCTATGCTCTGGTAAGTTATTCTTTATAAGGCTAGTATATAGCAAACCTAAGATTTCTCCTCTATTGTAACTAACTATGGCTAATGGACCGTGCCGTGCCTACCTTTTTTTTAGTTGAGCCTAGCACGAGCCCGCTCGTGCCGTGCTGTGGGCCGTGCCCAAAAAACCCACCAACTTTTTGTTTTTAGCGTGCTTAAAAAAGTTCACGTGCCTGGCGTGCTTTATTCAAGCCCACATGGCTGACATGCTTTTTTAAGCCCACCAACATAATAATAATAATAATAATAATAATAATAATAATAATAATAATAATAATAATAATAATAATATTCATAATCATAATAATAATATTCATAATCATAATCATATTAATTTTTATTAAGAGAGCAATTAACATTTTATTATTAGTTTATCACAATTTCACAACTATATATTTTATTTCACAATAATCAATCATAATTCATAACACAACAATACATAAATTTAATTCCATAGATCATCATAATAATAATTAATTAACATTAAAAATACAATCCTCGAATAATCATTACAATAAGTCATAACTACGAAATATTAATATAACAAATCATAGGTCACAACTTATAAGTTACAAGTTACAACTAAAATTAAATATCATAAATAACATTATTCATTTAATAAATATCATAAATAAAATTATGATATTTATAATTTTATTTATTAAAATCATGATATTTACTTATTCATTTAATAAATTATAAACATAAAAAATTAGAATATTTATTTAAACTAAGATTTAATGATTTAAATTAATTTTTAAAAGTCTATGCTAAAAAATATATTAAAACATTTAATTTCAAGATATTTACTTTAATTTCATAACATTTTATATTTATTTTTTGTTATAAAAATTTACTTAGATATATTTTAGCCCACTAATGAACCGTGCTTATTACGTACTTTTTCGCGTGCCGTGTTTTGTCCCATCTCTAATCGTGCCGTTCTTTATGGCCCGTGTGCCTAAAATTCTAGGCCCGGCACGGCCCATGTGCGTGTCGTGCCGTACCTCGTGCCTCACCGAAACGTGCTCGTGTCGTGCTGTGCAGACACGTGCCGTACCCGTACCGTGCCACGTGCCGCCCGGCCCATTGGCCACCTTTAATTGTAACATTAAGTTCCAATAGCATCAAATTATTATAGATTCAATTTCTCCGCATTTGAGCGTGTATAATGTTAATAATCTCAACGATTAAGAGATTGATGCTGAATCGATACTACCCAAGCAATTATCACATCTAGTTAACGGAACTTCAGCTTCTTACCTTGATGATGTTAAGCAATTTTGAAGTTTTCCATTTTCAAGATTTTGATTTCCTTTTTGAATTTGACAAGCTTTAATTTTGTGTGTGAGAGAGAGAGAGAGACAGTTTCATTGGGTGTTGGAAGTTGAGGGCTGAAACAAGCATTTTATCGATAGCTAAATAAAAAATTAATCGGGTGTTGGAAATTGAGGGATGAAACAAGCATTTTACAGTAGTTAAATAAAAATTAATTAGAAAGAAATCCTGGTTATTGGTTTTAATAATGTCAAATGTCAATAGATTTTCGAAAGCTCATATAACAATTAATCGGGTGTTGGAAATTGAGGGATGAAACAAGCATTTTACAGTAGTTAAATAAAAATTAATTAGAAAAAAATCCTGGCTATTGGTTTTAATAATGTCAAATGTCAATAGATTTTCGAAAGCTCATATAGTGATTAGATCAGGAGAGAATCTAAATTTATTAAATATATATTCAAAGCATCCTTAGTTGCAATATCACTGTGGACTAAAATGATGAATCCAAAACTTGAGCATATTAAACGACAACGTTCAGAGTATGTTTAATTAGCTCAGGTAGTCACGAGCTGAGCATGTGGCTTACTAAAGATCAAAACGGCAAGGATTGAAGACGTTTTGACCAAGGCTTAAGTAAAGCATGTGAATCTGCATGTGGTGCAAGAATCAAGTTAGTTCGAAGCTGTTAATCCAGGTGGCAGAAATCTGTTCTTTCTGAGTTTTTTTTCAGCTGGTATATTAGCTGATCTTCTGAGCAGTTTCTGTATCGATCTGAGAGCATTATAGAGAGAGTTAAAGTAGAGAGAAAGTTTCGTCTTGTTCCTAGCAATAACTCTTGTGTTGCTCTGTAAAAGTCACTAGAATCATCAATAAATCTTGTTCTGTTGGCTTTCTCCCGTGGATGTAAATTGTGCTTGCTTGCAAAATCAAACCACGTAAATCCTTCTTTTTTCTTGTGTTTGATTTGTTCTCAATTCTTGTTTTGGCGTGTTCTGATCATAGTTATTTTCATCACAAAGGTTTCTTAATTCTTAGAGTTTGATTGTTTTGGGTTCAAACCATCTTTGTTGATCTGGTTTTTGATCTTGGGCAGTGATTGAGTTGCTCATCTGATTCTATAGCACTCAAATCACTACAATCACTCATGCCAAGGAAGGAACTTGTTCCGAGCATTAACACATATGCTACTATTTCTTAAAACAACTGGTTTATATTCCTCTATTTTTGGAACATAACCTTCATTGAACCACTTGGCTTCGACAAAGTACATCAAAATTCATTCTTCTATCTCAGAAATACGACTACATCAGTAACAACCAATCGCCATTAATTGCTAAATGAAAATTTCTACATCAACTGAGAATCGACCTTAGGCTAATTTTATAAGTTGGATGCCTTAAATCGTGAGCTAGTATTTTAATATTAATTAGGTCTGAGAGCTTCTACATGGTATCAAAGTCAAACTTATATACGAATGGACCCACACCATCTTACTACATGATAAGGTACATGCAAAATGACTAGCTTACAAGTGCCCGGGTGTTAAGGAAATAATTCCAGTATTCCACATAAATTAATAATTATAAATTGAGCTAAGTAAATAAGCTTGAGGCAGTCCTCAACTTCCTCAATTTTTAAGATCATTTTTTAGCATGAGTTAGATCTATGGGCATATATTATTATAGCCACTTAACAAATGAAAAAAAAATGATGATAAATACAATATATATATAGAGAGATGTTCTAATCCAGAATTTTAAAGTACAGGAAAGTTCAAGAACCTTTAAAACTGCATGGTTTTAAAGGCTTAAAATTGTATACCTTTAAAACCGTACGGTTTTAAAGCTTCGCAAACTTTTCCACACCTTAAAATTATAGACCAAAAAACTACTATATATATATATAATCGCCTACCTTGTCTTTTGCTGCATATTGTGTACAGTATGATCTTCCTTCCTTCGCCAATTCTTTTCAGTTTCATTGTAAATGTCTAAGAGTGCTTTTTATTAATATATGTCATGTATTAAGGAAGTATATCTACAACGCCAATGTATCCCATCTGAAACCAAATAGCCATATTATAAACGTATACAAAAATGAATCAATGATTAATGGATGTCTATTTTATATGTGTGTATATATACAGTATGGATTATTATTTTAAACCTTTTGACCGCCTCTATAAAGAGTCTGAGCTTTTTAGAAACGTATCAGCTATGACGGATGTAATGCATGATATTTTGGTCATTAATCTCTGCCAAAAGCGTATCTTCGATCAAAATACTCCATCATCCTAAAACATCTCTTACATAAGGCAGCTTTGTTGTGAATCCTAAATCTCTCCATCACCTTAAATTCAATTTCAAATCAAAAGCACATCAATAGCTATATCCCTATCCATAATTTAACAAAGATACAAAAGGTATGAAGTTACATTGTCACGTCACTTCGTTCCCTCTGGTGTGCTGCTTGTACTATGTTGAAGTCTAACCTTGCAACTTGAGCAAAGTTTTATCATGCAAATCATCTCTTGTATAGACATACAAGAAATACTTTGCCTTTAATCTTGGTAGGGGTTTACCGAGCGGATCGAAAAGAGCATGATTTATTTGTTCAGCAAGGTTATGGCTAACATGATACCATTGACTTAAGATGACTGGTGGTGAAAACAATGGCTTCATCTAGAATACCTTCTCTGTGAATGGCTAGGTATGCAGCCTCAAACAAATTCAGCATGCCTTGAACATCGTTTATCAATGTTGCCTTGAATCTACCTTCATCAGCATCATCTTTCGACTTCTCAAACACATCTGATCATATTCAAAAACATGTCAAATATATAGTTATATTTAGTTTAAAAGATTTAAACAATAGTGAAATTATTATTCTGCGTGACAAGGACTAGTCAAAAGAACTGGAAAGTTTTAGGCAACTTTCAACTCTTAAGCTGGCTATTTTATTATGAGTGAGGCCTAGAACATTGATACTAATTGCAATTAGCGCGCACACACATATATAGATAGCTTAAGAAAATATTTTAAAAAATACCACATGAAATCTTAATTTTTGCTGCCTAAGCAGTAAAAAATGAAAAGAAACTGTGTAGAGATCAGCTATATCACTGACAAACTCGTCGTGATGTATTTGCTCTCATGCATCTTCAATCTCTTTTTCGAAGTGGTAAGCCACACCTAACTTTGGACAGCACCAATCAAGTGCAATTCCTGGGCAGGACGTTATCATTCTCCTTTAACTCTTGTTTCCAATATATATACACATTAGAGATCCCTGACTTTAATATATATATATATATTAAAAAAAATTAGATTTCAACTTTTCAGACAAAATATAGTGTATTAGAATTTGTGTTTATTTTATCTTTTATCTTATCAAATTGGAAACTACTATATATATATATATATATTAACCATATGTATGTAGAATCCTTTTCTCATGCCGACATTAAAATACAAATTTTGTGCAGATTTACTGTTACACTGTACGGTATTAGCATTTTTTTAAAATTAACTATAACATCATATAGTGTAATATTTGTATTTTTAGCATCTGCACTTAAGAATTATTATTATTGTCACTATCAATATATGTGTGTGTGTGAGCATGCATGTGTGTTGAAAAGAGTTGGCTTTTAATCTAGGAATATCTTTTTCAAAATTTGGGATGAATTTTTTTTTTTTAATAAACCTTGCCGAAGCAAGGAAAATATTATTAAATAAAAATTACAAGAGATTATAACTCACGGAATGCAAAGAACTCCAGACATTCCAACAAAAAATATAAAAAAAATAAAATCAACAAAAGATCAATATGTGGAGGAAGAAAAAGTTCTGGAAATTCACTACATGGAAGATGGAAGCATCGAGCCGCGTTAGGGGAAGTCGTCTCATCTCATCGTCTTGATTCAGCCACATTAAGTTTAATACCCATGATTGTTCCTTTTAATGACGTTGGTTTTTAATAATTACTTAATTTTAGTCTTTTGTGCCTCTGATGAAGTAGACCTTTGGTATATAGTTTGTTTATGTTTCCTTTCTTTGATGACTATAAATGTTTAGATTATTCGAACGACTTTTGTTAATTTATGGTGGGTTTTTTTGAATACTTGCTTTCTTTCTATATAGATATATTGCGTTATTGTTATGCTTTTGACATTTTTAATAACTTGATTTGCAGTCTCATGGCCGAAATCATTTGATTGTACAAGGTTTATTTTCTTTATTTATTCTTTCCTCTTATAAGGTTTCCCTTTCATCATCTAATGTAATTCTTGTTCTAAAATTGGGTTTTTCGTTTCATCATCTTAAGCTATGTGGGTTGAAGTTATCATTACTTGGTCCTAGGCGTAGTGTAATTGAAGTTTAATCAAGCTATTTGTGTTTGTTTGGTTACAGAGAAAGTGAAGGAAAGTTTACTGAGCATTAAGAGAAAATATGAGAAAAACATATCAAATCTTATTCAACATATTATGAGTACAGAAAGTGAGCTTATATACTAAGATCCAGAACCTTCTACATTTGCTCACACACGTGTAAAGAATGAGCTGTGATTAACTAACTTTCCCAGCTCTATAACAAACTTACAAATTAACGATAATAGCCTTGCTCACGCAGCTGCCACATTAGCAGAAACTTTACAAGAATATTGTTCACATTTATATCTTTAACATCCCCCCTCAAGCTTAAGGTCGTGAAAGGACATTAAGCTTGCTGTGCAAATAAGCAAACTGATTGAAACAGAGGGGCTTAGTACGAACATTTGCTAATTGTTCTGAACTTGGAACATAAGTATGCTCTATGAGAAAATGAATATCTAACTCAATATGTTTAGTACGAGCATGATATTTAGGATTACTAGCCAAAGCTTCAGCGCTTTTGTTATCACAATGTAGAAGAGGAATCTGATCAAAGGATAGTTTAAGCTCTTGAAACATATATGTAATCCAGAGAACCTCTGAAGTAGCCAAAGCAAGAGCCTGATACTCAGACTCAGCTGATGATCTGGACACAATGGGCTGCTTCTTAGAGGATCAAGAGATAAGATTGGAACCCAAAAACAAATAATAACCTCCAATAGATCTGCGATCGTCAGAATCTGAGCCCCAATCAGCATCAAAGTAGGCTGTTAAAGTTAAAGAGCCAGAGTTGAAAAACTGAAGACCATAATCAGCTGTACTTTGAAGATATCTCAACACCCTCTTGTAGGCTTGCTAATGAAGTATAGTGGGAGCTGATAAAAACTGACTAAGCTTGTTGACTGTGAAAGCTAAGTCAGGTCTATTTAAAAGAACATATTGAAGAGAGCACACAATGCTTCTGTATAAAGATAGATTTTCAAATGCAACACCTTTATCCTTGTGCAGTTTCTCAGAAGTACTCATAGGTGTAATACAACCTTTACTTTCTAGCATATTTGCCCTTTTAAGAATAGCACCAATATATTTAGTTTGAGAGAGATGAATACCTTGAACAGATGGAGTAACTTCTATACCAAGAAAATAATGAAAATCCCCCAGATTCTTCAAGGCAAACTCTGAATGTAACTGCTGAATAACATTTCCAGTGAGCTTCGAATTTGAGCCTGGGACTAAAATATCATCCACATAAATGAGAATTAGCAGTATATCTTTCCTTGCATGCTTAATGAACAGAGAAGTGTCAAATTTTAAGGCTTGAAAACCCCATTGAACCAGTGACTCTTTTAATCTGTCATACTAGGCTCTTGGAGCCTGTTTGAGACCATATAATGCCTTGTTAAGCTTACAAACATAAGAAGGATAGATGGGATCGACAAACCCTTGTGGTTGATGTATGTACACGTCTTCAGCAAGTATGCCATTTAGAAAGGCATTATTCACATCTAGTTGTTTAATGGACCAATGATGCATGACTGTTAAGCTTAAAATGATCCTGACAGTACAAGGCTTGATCACGGGGCTAAAAGTCTCAAAGAAATCAACCCCATAAGTTTGATGATATCCCTTGGCAACCAACCGAGCTTTATACCGAGAGATACTTCCATCAGCATTATATTTGACTCTGTAAACCCATTTATTTCCAATAATTTTCCCAGCTGTTTCTGGAGGTACTAATGACCAAGTTTGATTTATTTGGAGAGCTTCGAATTCTTCTTTCATAGCTGAGTACCACCTAGGATCTGCTAAGGCTGTTTTGACAATGGATGGTTCAAGGTCTTGAGAAACAACTAGATATGTTTTGAGTTTATAGATACCAGCTTTAGATCTGGTAACCATAGGATGAGTATAGAGTACTGGTTGAGGAGAATTGGAAGGTCTTGAGGATAGATTTAGGGACTGTGAATGAACAGAATTTTGCAAGGAATGAGACTCTGATGCATAAGACAAAGCAGGACTGGAGACTGCAGCTGATGGCTTTTTATTGCTACTGTTACTGAGGACAGGTGTTTGAGGAAGAAAGAAATGAACAGAAGATGGAGTGGAGGTATCAGAATGGGAGAAGATGGTTGGTTTGTCTTTCAAAAACAGTTCAGAATATAGAAATTCCAGTTCATTAAAGGTAACATGCCTGGCAATAAAAACTTTACTAATTCTATCAAGACACTTGTAGCCCTTATGAATGGGATTGTAACCAATGAAGACACATTTCTGAGTGTGAAAATCTAGCTTGTGATGATTATAAGGTCTAAGAAGAGGAAAACATGAACAACCAAACACTTTAGGAAATTTATAATCTGGAAGCTGATTGTAAAGAAGGATTTAATAGAAACTTTGTTCCAAAATTTTCTATGCAAGTTCAGGTCAGAATCAAACTTCCAGAGCTGCTTTCATGGCTACATCAGAAGGAGTTGCTGACCAAGGATGGTATCTGGATAGTGGAGCAACACATCACCTTACAAACAATGTGGAGAACTTAGTTGAAGGTAAACCTTATTTTGGATCTCAGTTGCTGTTAGTTGGTAATGGACAAGGTCTTAGAATCACTTACATAGGCAATATATGTCTCTTTACATCCTTAGGTAATCAGTTAAACCTTGCTAATGTTCTGTGTGTTCCTAAAATTACCAAAAATCTCATTAGCTTGTCTAAACTTCTCTCTGACAATCATATAACCATTGAATTTGTTTCTAATCTTTGTTTTATTAAGGAAAAGATGCAAGGAACTTTGTTGGCACATGGGATTGCTTAAGATGGCCTCTTTAAGCTACTATCTCAAGATACACATATTCCTGATTCTAAAGCCTTGGGTTTAAAACCTAGTTCAATGTTATTTGTTTTCTCCAATAAAGAGATTGTACACTCTTTGAAAGAGTTGAATAACCAAACAAATGTCTGTTCCAATTTGGTCAATTCCAATAATGAGAATTCTGTCAGTTTTTTAGCTTCCAGTAGTAAGTCTATGCAGTTGTTGCACAATAGGTTTGGTCATTCAACCAAACATGTTTTGCAAACAATAATGAAAAGTCTTCCCATGCATTCAATCCATTCTCAATCTCTTAACTTTTGTGATGCTTATCAATATGGAAAATTACATCAATTCCATTTCCCAGTCACTGATATAAAATCAAAATCTCCTCTCCAACTTTTATATGCTGACTTATGGGGTCCAACTTCTGTGTTGTCCATGGATGGAAACAAGTACTATATTTCCTTTATTGATGATTTCACAAGATATTGTTGGATATTTCCACTCACACTCAAATCTAAAGCATTTGAAACCTTCAAACATTTCAAGTCCCTTATAGAAAAACAGTTTTCTTTATCCATCCAAACACTACAAACTAATACGGGGGGTGAGTTTATAGCTTTCAAATCATTTTTACAACAAGAAGACATTCAATTTAGATATAATTGCCCCCATACTCACCATCAAAATGGTGTGGTTGAAAGGAAGCATAGGCATATTGTTGAAACTGGACTCACACTCTTAGCTCAAGCTCACTTACCTCTCTCTTTTTGGTCGGAAGCTTTTCATACAGCCACCTATTTGAGCAAATATGACAAACAATACTTCCTCTGCCTCATCCTCTTCTAGATCCATTAAAACCACCAGGAAATTCACCAAAAAAATTTCCAGCAGCACCAGCAAAATTACCTCTACCTTAATTTCCATTCCAATTATTCCAGCTATTATTCCATTGTCCTCTGCCTGAATTTTGTCCCCTTCCTAGATTGAAACCTGCTCTGTTTGTAAAATTTCCATTCCAGTTATTAAATCCAGTTTTGTTTCCAGTGTTTCCATTCCAGGCTCCTTGATTGTTGTTATTCCAGGCTCCTTGATTATTAATTTTCTTTTGATTGTTTCCAGCCTGAGCTAAGTTAGTAGCATAGTTCTATTTAACTTCCTTGAAGGCATTAGATTGATTACTTTCTAACGTGCCTCATGTGTCAACAACATTGAATAAGCCTCATTAATACTCATTTTTAGAACATTTGCTTCAATATACACAACTATTAGATAATAAGGCTGACCTAGTCCAAAGATGAGATGAGTTATAAAATCCAAAGAACTAACAGGACTTCCAGCAATAGCAAGCTCATCAGTAATTGACTTCAACTTACTAAAATATTATGTCACAGTCATACATCCTTTCTTTAGATTATTCAACATCATTTTTAGATGAACTTTCTTAGCAGTAGTTTCAGATCCAAATTGTTGCTCTAAATTAGACCACAGTTCATGAGAAGTTTTAGAGTTTACCACAAGACTGAGAATTTCAACGCTGATGGAGGATAACAACCAACTCAATAACATCTGATCTTGCTTTCTCCACACAGCAAACTCATGATTCTCTTGTGAAGCAACAGTTGAACTTACAGAAGCATTGAAGATAGCATCTGAATTTCCTTGAGTGCTTGAGAGAAATTGATCTGGACAGATTCTGGATCCATCAAGAAGACTTTCAAGTTCATTTGCTCGAACTGAAGATAGGATTTGAGATTTCCAGATTAAGTAATTTGATCGATCAAGTTTTATTGGAGTTGTGAAGGTGAAGGTTGATGCTGACGATGAGATGTTTGTGTTCAAGCTTGATAACGCCATATGATTAGACTGAATCTTGGCTCTGATACCAAATTGAAGTTTAATCAAGCTATTTGTGTTTGTTTGGTTACAGAGAAAGTGAAGGAAAGTTTAATGAGCATTAAGAGAAAATATGAGAAAAACATATCAAATCTTATTCAACATATTATGAGTACAGAAAGTGAGCTTATATACTAAGATCCAGAACCTTCTACATTTGCTCACACACGTGTAAAGAATGAGCTGTGATTAACTAACTTTCCCAGCTCTATAACAAACTTACAAATTAACGATAATAGCCTTGCTCACTCAGCTGCCACATCAGCAGAAACGTTACAAGAATATTCTTCACATTTATATCTCTAACAAGTGTAGCAAACAATTTATCGACTTTACACATGCTGTAACTTGAGTAGAAATAAGAATAGGGGACAAAAGTTAATACTAGGGAAAGATTTCTCATTTCCATCTAAAAAATTTAAAAAAATTATGATTTGTCAATTTTAATTTTTTACGTGTCTCTTTTGAAATAACTTTTGTTTATGGTTTGCTTTCATAAAATATAATTGCGTTGCTATCTGTTTTTAACACCTTTAAGTTATAAACTTGAGTTGCACTCTCCAGGAAAATATTATTAGATTGCAGTTCCTGTTCACAATGAGCTTGTGTGTCGTTAAAAATAATAGTTATTATTTGCTTCTTTAAAACCATATTGTTCTCGACTCAGATTTTCCGTGATTCCATCGGAGTCAAGAATTTAAAATTCTCTGGTCAAAGTAGACTCTCTAAACACGAGCCTTTCGGGAAAAGAGCGACGACACTCCATGGTTCTATGAAATGATTAAAGACCCCTTATTTTGAAAAATGGTTGCATAAACTCCTTTGTTTAGGGCAATTATGTACTTTAACTATAGTGATCCAACTGTATTTTATTTGAGCATAATTATTTGAAAAGGGTCTATGAGACTATTTATATAAACAATAGGATCTTGATGGCCATTTTGCCAACCGTTTGGACATGTCACTATCCTTGTCCCACCGAAAAGTTAAATTCATTGTTACTTGTTTTGTCTTGATTTGGTTAGCCACCTAGAAAAGAAAAAAAAAAGTCAAAAAAAGGTTCACTTAAAAACTCTGCTGAGGTTACCTTTGATTCAAAGGAAAATAGCTATGGAATAGAAATAACTTGCTCAAAACACCTTTTAAAAAATTATATGATACGATTGTATCAAATAAGCCCGGAATTGATCAAGAAAGATTTCTTATTCTTATTATAAAATAATGGGATCGGATCTATTCTCTCTTTCAAGTTTTCATTTGAAAATATTTATTTTAAAAATATGATTAAGTATGCTTTATCAAAATTTATTTGAGTGCGACAAAAAAAAAATTAAATGGCCCCTGAGACGGTATTTGAGATTAAAGTGTCTTGCCTTTTAATTTATATTTGTTGTATAATGAATAATTAAGCCATCAATAATGAACCGGAACAAATATATATATATATATATATAATCACAGGGTACTATATCCTGTAACTTTAGTAATTTATGCATATAATGATTATTATATGATAATAATAAGCTAGCTTAAAAGTGCTTTATTTTTTACAACATAACCAAGCAGAAGCCCTAGCAAGAACGTGCTAGATCAACATATGCATAGGACTAATTAATTAAAGATTATCAGGTTCAGATTCAGATTCAGTTTCAGATTCTGATTCAGCATCAGGATCCGGTTCAGATTCAGATTCAGATTCAGATTCAGGAGTGCTGGTGCAGTTATTGTACAGCTTACAGGTCGCATAATTGACTGTTGCATTAACTAGAGGAGCAGCGTGAGGACTCAACAAAGCGTTGCCGATCAAGCCAAGTCCTGCAGCAACAACCTTGCTTACGCCGCGCTCCCCCTGGTCGAGCACTTGGGGTTGCTTGAATATGTCTTCATCGTTGCTGTTGTGTTCTTGAGCATTCGATGCAAGAACCAAGAGAAAGAGATTCATGAGGACGTTGAACATTTTTGTAATCCTCACCATTTTAATTTGGTACAAAGCTCTCTAAAGTCTCAAGTGTTTGATATTTTTCAATGAGAGACTCTTCAATTTTTTTGCAACGTGAATTAAGATCCCAAGGGCAACATCTAGACGGTACAATCTTATATAGTATCAGATTTTCTTGTTTAAGAATGTCCCAATAGATTTTTGTTAAGATGGGATAAGTATTTTATGAGGTAAATTAGGTTATGGTGACAAAAATAACTGATACAAGAACCTAATTTTCTGTTACATTACAAAAAATTATCATTTAACTTCTCATGTTTTATTTTGGATTCCCCACGTGTATATGTACACGTCGTTTTTTAGTTTCTTAAACAATTTGAAAAGTGTAATTTGTAATTAAGAAAGTGTAATTGACATAACTATTAAAAGTGTACCGAGAATTTAATTTTTTTTTTTCAAAAAAAACCTACTAAAAAGGTGGGGTTAGGCCGGACCCCTACCCATAAGATAAATCAATATCCTTAAATTGTAGATTTTCTCAACACGATGTATTAGGAATTGTGCTTACAACAAGGCTTGCAGGGGTTCTAGTTCCCTGGACAACAAAAATTTTGTTTCCTATCGTGTAAGTTTATCTTGTGCATAAAGCCTAGTATATCACTGAGTCAAAGAGCTGAACATGTTTCAATGTTTGGCAAGATGTTTCATTTCCATTACCTTATTCCATCAAAGAAAGTCTTAAATGCTGCCGACACCACCGCAACAAGGCGCACATATATCACCATTCTACTTATAGGTCCCAGTCAGAGACAGCCAATGACCACGCGTAACACAAGTGATATTTTTCTGCTTATGGCGAGAAAGGACTAAATAATTGTTGTTTAGAATTCTCCATACTTTTATTCATATCCTGAAGCTTATTTATAATAACAAGAATTTGGTTTCCATCCTACAATTACGGCTAAATAAACGAGTATAACAACTTAGCTAAGAATTCGAAACCGAAAGATAATCGAAAACAACTTCCATGTCTTATCTTCTCTCCTTACTCGGTGCACAATCATTGATAAGCGTATTCCTAGATCACGACTCCAGCTCTAGCACGTATCTTCACGATCTCAGCACATGCATGTTTCATGCATGGCTTGCATGGGACTCATGCCCTCACGTAGGAAACTTAGGATTTGGCTTTGCCATTCTTCCAGATCTTCGTGGCTCATGCATTCTTTGTGGCTCATGCATTTGCTGTCTATCACCTACACTATATTATCATGTATTTACATATGTCAAAACGCAATTACAATGATTTTGAATTCAGTGATAAGTGCAAACATTATGAAACGCAATTAACAGATGGTAATATTGTTAAGAATTCGATCCTAATAACACAAATCAAATTCACCCCAAGAGATTAATCCTGACTCAAGAATCCAAGAACAATTAACACAAACCACACAACAAGTATCTTACGCAAGAATTAAAACTTAAAAGAAACAAAACGACACTAAATATAAGTGGTTCAGCACCAAGAAGTGGTGCCTACATCCACTGGGAAGACAAGCAATAGATTTCACTATACTGAGAACGAAACAGTACAATAATAGATGATGATTATGGAGAACAAAATCTATTAACCCCTTTCTCTCTCTTTATGGAGAACAAAATCTATTAACCCCTTTCTCTCTCTATCTTCTCTCTACTCTCATTGTTTCTCAATGATAAAGATGATTCCAGAGCTTGCAACCTTTTAACCTATGTTTCCTGGGTTTGTTAAGCTAACAACCCTTCCCGCCAAAACCAATCGAAATGCTCCTCTTTCACGTGCTTGTCACAAGCTGACATAAGTGAGCTCAAAACGGCATTCATAAACGTCGTTCTGAACTAATGAGATTCAGCTTCAATACACGTGCAAACCACGTGTTTTACTTTATGTTTTGAGTGACACATGAGGCTATGTCAGTTTTGCTCTGAAAAAACCCTCAAGCGACAAGTCACATGAGCTTGTAACCTCTGGACGACTTGTTACACTTGAGTTTTGAGTTCATTCCCTATCAGATATAATGATTTAATGGTGTAATGAATAAGAGTGAAAGTAGGGATGGCAAAAACATCCGGGTCCGGCCCCGATCTATAAAAATCCGGATCCGGATCCGTATTTTAAAAAATGCGGATTTAGAGTTCAAAAATCATAATTCGTGCTTATCCGAATCCGGATCCGGATGCAAGTGCATCCGGATCTGGATTAATTTTAATTATAATATTAATTTTATCTAATTTGTATTGAAAAATATGTAAGCTAAAATTAAAAAAAAAAAAAGAACAAATCCAGTAACCCTAAGTTGAAAAGCGCAGACAACAACAACATCACTCACCAAACCGTTCACACCTCACACCTCCACCACTCACAAGCGGTTGAAATCGGAAACCACCCTAAATCCCTAACCGTTAAACGTCGTTCGGCTTGCAGTCGCCATCATCGAACGCCGAATGCCTCGCCTGAGCTGAGCACGTGTTGTTGTCGTCGAAGGTCGAACGCCGACTACCCTGCCTCGCCTCGCTCAGCACACTTTGCCATCATCAAACGTCGGCAACCCACTGCATCTTGGCTCGCGTGAAACACACCACGCTTGGCTGCCTTGTCCATTCTTTCCACTAATCCACTGTTGGTTGCTGTTAACACAAAAGATGAGCACGAATTTCCAGCAAATCAATTTCTGATTTTAAGTGAATTAATACGTATAAGGATAAATGCATAAATGTAGTTTCTGATTTGTAGTATTTTTATTTCATGGATTTTAATGGTTGTGTACTTTAATTTAGTTATCTTTTATGTTTGATTTATATTGTGATATTTTTATTTGTGGATTTTCTGATGATGTTGTATTTTTTTCATGTTAAATTGCTAATTGTTGGGTTATAAACTTATAATTGAATTTCATTTGATATTAATGGCTAAATTGTTGAATTTTTAAATAATATTTTAAATTATTTAATTTTAATTTTGTGGATCCGGATATCCCTAATATCTGCCTCATCTGTCGCAGATATTACCCGCATCCGGATCCGTAAAAAAATTTATGGATCCGGATGCGGATCCTGATATAGAATTGTAAGTCTGGATTTAGATCTGGATGCACCTACATCTGGCGGATCCGAATTTTGCCAACCCTAAGTGAAAGCTTATTTGATCTTATTTATTGGTGGTTCATTGTTATTTTCTTTAATATATATTGAAGTAATTTTTCTTCAAACGGAGGTTGGACAATACACAAGTGAATTAAGCGGATAAGGACAGATCAATAAAAATGTTGAGTTGTCCTTGTGTTCTTGAGCATTAAAATAAAAATTCTGGGTTAAATTAAAGAAGTAAAAGACACGAAAGTTGAAAGCTAAATATTTTCTTTTTAACAGCAGAGAGATTTTGAAGAGTTCTGAAACACGAGGGACAAATGATTAGAAGTAATTCTGTTTAATTAAAAGTGACAAAAACCAGTTACTTCCCTTCCACTACTTCCTACGGCTACCAGCCATATATTTCCACAAAAGAATTTGAATGGATGATCCAAAGCTGCTATGAGGAATGACTCAAACTTATCACTTTGATCTAATACAGGAAATCTTAAAGATATATGCATTAATGAATTGACAAGTACATTAAATTTAATGTTAGGCTCACCATTTTTATCTGTTGGTTGACATTATAGCAATTAAAATAACTGACAATTGAAATTGTATTTTCTTAAAATCTACGGAAAATAATCAAAATCCTCCTAATATTTGTAATAATTAATTATCTATTACCACCCTGTCTTTTATTCATAAAATCCATCTTTTTAGTACTCTTATATCTTCAGCTCTTTATTGAAATTAAGCTTTTAACACTGTCGAGACAACACTGACATCTTGTTTAAAAATGATTTTTTTTTCATCTAGCAAATGCTTAATAATCAGTAAAATATTATTGTCATAGTTAACTTAGTGTTAAAAATCAAATAAAACTTTACAGTTGGAACAAGCTATCTCTAAATCCTAATTAAAAAAGTTGAAGCAAGCTAATAGGAAGAAAAATCAACGGATAGAAACTGTCCTCACTAGAGGAGGAGATATTAATTCATGGCTTACTGGTTCAATTTTAATGTTGGTATATGTTTTGATAATTGCCATTCACTGTCTTTTCTTTTCTGATTTTGTAGCATGGTTTTTTTTAAGAGAAAAGAATCATTAAATCCCACAATTATGAGTCTCTTTCTTTTTAGTTAATAAAAATAGTTAATAAAAATTCCCTCACACCAGCGAGGTTCACTTATAAAATTAAAAGAAGTTAAGTGATGCTTTTTACAAAGTCCCGTTTTTAATTCATTTTCTGTAAACAACAGACTTAGTTACACATTAATGTCTTACTTATCCGAATAATTAACAAGCGTGGAAATCACGTAGGATTATGCAAGAATGTTTAGTCATGGAAGATACCATAACCATCCATTTCGGCACCAGTGGCAGCGGTGACACCAAGTCCGCCGGCAGCAAATGCAACTGGAAGAAACTTGCTGACACCCCGCATGCTCTTTCCCCCCTTTTGTGTCATCTCCATGTCTGTCCTTCATTACCTACTGTTCTTGGCCATTTGATGTAAGAATCAAGGGAAGAAGAAGAGTCATGAGACCCATATAACCAAATTAACTCTCTACATTCTCAACTGTTTGATATTTTTCTCCGCTCAACGTCTATTCTTTGTGATATTGTGAGGTTGGAGATTGAGGGTTAAGCAATCAATATCACCGCCATTCTATAGCATCAAGTTTTCTTGTTTGATAAAGTTTGTGTAGAGTTATACGTACCATTGGACAAGTCATTTTTAATGAAAGTCAGGTACCATGCTTTAAAAGTTAAAGCATACAAAGCAAATGGATTGTATGCTTATTGCATGGGAAAATAATAGAGTTAGGTTCACTTATAATAAAGATATTGGATAAGGGTGAGATACATGTGCATGGCTTTGTAAAGTAAATAAAAATACTTAATAAACTAGATTGATTAAAGATTATTTTGGTATTAAAGATTATTTTTGTTTTGGAATAAAAACTAGTAAAAAAAAAGAGCTCTAGTTGGGTGTCTGAATAGGCAAAATTAAAGCGACTAAATTTTGATTTTATTTATTCTGACACATTTTACAATCATTATAGCAGTATTATTTTTGTATTAACTAGTTCGTGTGAAGATTAAAAGTTAATTTTTAAATTTACTACGTATGCATATAACAAAGAATGTTTAGCGGATATTTTACGGCGGCGCAAAATAATCCCACATATCTTTCTTAACAGAAGAATGTGATTTTGGTAGGCTTATGAGGGGAAAATCATTAATGTCGACGAACTAACAGCATGGATTTTGATCTTGCATTTGATGAAACAGCCAAGAGAAAGAGAGTCATGAAAATTAGAAACACTTTTGTAACACTTAGAAACACCTTTGTAATACTCTCCATTTTCGTGGCAGACACTCATGTGTTGTTTGATATTTTTCTGTCAAATCGATGTTATTGAAAAGTTCTCAGGATTTAGCAGCACCCAGTATTATCTTTATGAAAATATTTGTGCTTTGTTTATGAGCTTTACACCTTGTAGTACGTAAACATGTTAGCATACTTAAGTACGATTTCCAAATACAAACATAACATGCCCATAAAAATTAAAAGCGGAAGTTTAGAATCGAACTTCTAGCCATTGATGTGTCATGTGCAACTGTTTGCTTATGATTTTGATAGTTCTGAAGCCTCTGTAATCAGTAAAGATGGTATAGTATATATTTTCTTTGATTACAAACCCCAGGGACCAAAACAATTGTTAACCACTTCATTATATTTCATCTTTCCATAAAAAATGAAATGATGGTAGTTATAATTAGTCATCATAGCATCTGACAACTAGCAATTGTTTCTCTAAATGTGGCAAAATGAAACTCAATAAAACGTTGGTCCACATACTATAAACTTCTTTTAGAAGACACCTCAAACAGTCAGGTGTCCAACAATCTCTCACTTGGTCCAGACATTTTATTTGGTTTGATATTTACATATATTAATTCTTTAGACTTAAGAAATATAATACATGAATCATAGTGATAGGTCTTCTAAGAACTGAGTATTATCTTCCATGTATTACAATGCATCATTTTCTTAAATCCAACCACGTGTGATAACTTAACTTAATGAATAAACCCTATCTTTATTCTTGGTCCAATAAAAATTGACATTTTCTCAATATGAATGAATGTGCACATAAAGACGAGAAAACATCACAATAAATAAAAACAATAGTCTCATTTATATTACATTGCATATAAATGAAAATTACATGATGGAACCAAGTCCCATTCGGTCTACATGATCCTTAAACTTCTGTGGTGGCATGCCTTTTGTTAAAGGATTAGCAGTCATCAATTCAGTGTTAACGTGTTCAATGACCACTTTCTTTTCTTTAACACATTCCCTTATGGCTAAGTATTTAATGTCGATGTGTTTACTTCGACTCTGCTTTTGTTATTTTTAGCCATGAAAACTGCAGCTGAATTGTCACAATATATTCTCAATGGCCTTGAGATTGAATCCATGATTCTAACCCCAGATATGAAACTCTTCAACCATACACCATGCGAGGTAGCCTCAAATCAAGAAATGAACTCAGCCTCCATAATGGAAGTAGCAGTCAAAGTCTACTTTGTACTTCTCCAAGATAACTCCACTAGCGAGCATAAAAATATATCCTGATGTTGATTTTCGTGAATCAACACAGCCAGCAAAGTCTGAACCGGAGTAGCCAATTACCTTCACATTATCAGTCCGTCTATATATAAGCATGTAATCCTTGGTTCCTTGAAGGTACCTCATTACTTTCTTTGCAACTTTCCAATGGTCTAAACCTGGATTACTCTGATATCTTCCCAAGATTCGAACAGCAAATGCAATTTCAGGTCTTGTATAGACTTGAGCATACATCAAGATTCCAACAGCAGATGCGTATGGAATATTTTTCATCTGTTCCCTTTCAAAATCATTTTTGGGGCATTGGTTCAAATTAAACATGTCATCCTTCACAATGGGAGCTATACTAGGTGAATAATTTTTCATTTGAAATCTCTCCAAGACCTTGTTGATATGAGTTTCTTGAGACAGACCCAAAACTCCTCGAAATCTGTCTCTATGGACTTAATACCTATGACATAATATGCTTCACCCATATCCTTCATGTCAAAATGCTTAGAGAGAAATTGTTTTATTTCACAAAGCAACCTTTTATTATTGGATGCAAGTGGAATATCATCCACATATAGGATAAGAAACCAAATTTTACTCTCACTGACCTTCTGGTATATACATTGATCCATAAGGCTCTCTACAAATCTGAATGAAGAGATAACATCATGGAATTTTAAATACCACTAACGGGAAGCTTGTTTCAATCCATATATGGATTTCTTAAGCATGCATACCAAATGCTCGCCATTTCTAGAGGTGAATCCTTTTGGTTGTTTCATATAAACCTCTTCCTCTAGATCTCCAATGAGGAATGTTGTTTTCACATCCATTTGATGTAATTCCAAATCAAAATTAGCAACTAATGACATAATGATACGAAAAGAATCTTTCTTCGATATAGGAGAAAAAGTCTCCTTGTAATCGATTCCTTCTATCTGAGTGAATCCTTTAGCAACGAGTATTGCTTTATATCTTTCAATGTTGCCCAAATGAGTCTTTGGCAACTCAACAAGATCCCAGACTCCGTTGGATGACATAGAATTCATCTCTTCCTTAATAGCATTATACCATAAATATGATTCTTTGGAATTCATGGCCTGTGAAAAAGATTCAGGATTATTTTCAGCTCCAATATTATAATTAGATTCTTACATATACACTATTTAGTCACTAGAAATTGTTGGTCTTTTTATTCTAGTAGATCTTCTTAATGTTGAACCAACATTCTCCTGAGGAGCATGTTCAACTGGTTGCTCCAGGGTTTCGGGTATTCCTGAACAGCTTGATCTATTGGATTGTTATTAGCAACTTGTGGAACTTCAACAATTGGTTGCCCAATACTTGTTTGATCCTGAGGAGTGTTATGAATGACAATCAATATATCACTTGAGGTGGAAGGTTGAGCATCTAAATAATCTTTCTCATAAATAATTTTCTAAGATCGATCGCTCCCACTGATTAAGTCATTTTTAAGAAATTTGGCATTTCTCAATTCTACAATTCTAATACTATGAGATGGAGAGTAAAATATGTACCTTTTAGACTTTTTAGCATACCCAACGAAATACCCACTAATGGTCCTTGGGTCCAGCTTCTTTTCTTGTGGATTATAGATTCTCACTTCAGACGGGCATCCCCAAACACGTATATGTCGCAAACTCGGTTTCCAACCTTTCTATAATTCAAATGGCGTTTTAGAAACTGCCTTGGTTGGAACTCGGTTTAATACATACACAACTGTCTTTAAAGCTTCAGTCCATGACGGTTTAGAAAGCTTAGAGCTATTAAGCATATTGCGCACCATGTCCAGCAAAGTTCAGTTTCTTTTTTCTGCTACACCATTCTGGTCTAGAGAACCAGGCATAGTGTATTGGGCAACTATTCCATATCGTTGAAGAAATTTACAAATGGATCAGGGGCTTTCCCATCCTCAATGTATTTACTATAATATTCCCCACCTCTATGTTCTCACGATCTTAATTTGCTTTCCACATTATTTATTTACTTCTGCTTTAAATACTTTAAAATCATCTAATGTTTCACTTTTATTATTAAGTAAGTATAAATACATATATCGTGAGTAATCATCTATAAAAGAGATGAAGTAATTTTGACCATATGAGTCCATGTCTGGACTACAAATATATGAATGTATGATTTCTAATATTTTTTATTATTTCTCTTATTGGTCTGCTTTCCCTTTATGCAGTCTACACAAGTATCAAAATCAGTAAAATCCAAAGTATTAAGTACTTCATCATTTACTAATCTTTTAATTCTTTATATGGAGATATGACCGAGTCTCCGATGCCACAAAATAGAGGAATTTTCATTTATAACACATTTTAATACCAGCATGAACATGCATTGAAGTATAAGAAGTATTATTTTGTAAATTAATACAAAAAAGACCATCAAACAATATACCATTCCCTACAAGTTCAAATTTACAATATACATTACAAAACTTATCTGAAATGTTAAAAGAAAAACCGAGTGGTACAAGTTTCGAGAAAAACTTGGAACATAAAATGTCTTTTCCAAAACTAAAACAAAACCACTCCTCAAAATCAAACTGCATGTTCCAACTGCCTCCGCATGTGAACGCATCTTATTTTCAAAAAAGATGCATTGCTCACTTCTCATTGGCTTCCTTAGGTTTTGCAAACCCTGTAAGGTATTTGTTACATGAATTGTAGAACTAGAGTCAATCCATTATGTGTTATGATTAACATCAACCATATTATATTCATAACAAACAAAAGAGATTGATTTACCTTTCTTCTCAAGTCATTTCTGAAATTTGGGGCAATCACTCTTCATGTGCCCTTTCTTTTTGCAAAAAAAAGCACTTGGATTGTTTTTTCATTTCTTCCTGGGGAGGTATTTTACCTTTCCCTTTCTTTTTGGCTTGAAGCTTGTTCTTTCCTTGTATTACAGTATATGCATCTTCACCAACTTCCATTATCAGCCCCTCTTCCTCTTGAACACACATGGTCATTAGTTTATTAATTGATCATTTATCCTTATGTGCATTACATGAAATTTTGAAGGGCCCATACTGCTGTGAAAGTGTATTCACTATGTAATGCACAAGAAATGTTTCGAACATATTAACCTCAAGAAGTTTTAACTGAGCCGCAATGTCCCTCATTTGCATGATGTGCTCATGCACACCTCTAACACTGGTGAGCTTCATAGATGAAAACTTCATTATTAGGGTGCTTGCAAGTGCCTTATCTGAAGTTACAAATTGCTCATCAATTGCCTTCAGTAATGTCCGGACATCATTATGCTGATCGACCGAACCACGAATAGTAGTAAAGATTTTGGTCTTTATGAACATCACACTGAGGCGATTAGATCGCTCCCATTTGTCATAAAGAGCATTATCGACTTCAGTGTTGCTATCATCAATAAGTGGTTCGTCTTTCTTAATAGTATAATCAATATCTATCCACCCTAAATGAAGAAGAAATCTCTCCTTCCAAACTTTATAATTATCATCATTTAACTCGAGAATATCACATTTGATTTCAGAAAAACTTGCAGGTTGTACAACTACATTAAATTAAAATGCATACTTATATTATAAATTTAGGCCAATATAGAGATATCATGTTTTATCAATGTAAATCATGTTATAAAATATGAATCAAATGACAAAAAACTTGCTTGTGGGCTAAAGTTTTAATTCAAGTAGATTCACATCTATCTTTATGATAAAACTATCAAACCATATTCCAATTCTTAATTTCTATTGGTACATTAAGAAAATAATTTGATATTTTATCCTAATTAAACATACAAATATAACATAAATTCTTGTGGGATAAAATATATTATATTAAATATGTTTAATCACAATTAATGGCATTATATTATATGTGATCTAAAATATCTATATCTATATATAAAGCTAGGACTTGAGGAGGTGATGTGGCATCACCATTTCTCATCTTTGTATATTCTCTATTATCTAATAGATAGAGAAATTTTCTTTTAGATTTGGCTTTTTATCTTCTCATAATTAATTTTATTGTTATTACACAATAACAATTATGTAAAGATTTTAATGAGGCATGTTCTTTGTAATAAACATCCAAGGGGGAGTGTTATAAATTTATTAAAATAAATGTAAATGTTCATAACATATATCTCTTAGTCTACCCATTATCTCCCATTAGCAACCTTTAGCTTCCCTATAACTCCCATTATCTCACAATGAATTATGATCCATAATTTTTCATTAATTTTCATGGAGTGATTATGTAACTATAAAAGGAGAGCTCATCTTTTTGTTTTGTACACACACAATTGGAATGAATAAAATCACTCTATAATATATTCTCTTATTTTATTATTTATCTTGCGTTATTTTTTTATTTGTATTGCTGGCTAATAGTTTTTTTTTTTACTTTTTATAAGGCTGCCTCATCTTAAAAAAAATTAATTCATATTTTTTTATCAATTTTATCAAGTGTAAAGTAAAAAAAATTATAATACTAATTTTTTTTTTAAAATCGCGTGAAGCGCGGTTCTATTTTCTAGTTTAATATATAATTTTGAACAAATAAGGATGATGTGGCTACTTCTTAATTGATTAAAATCATATTAGATCATTTGACATTTTTTTAACATCATAATTATTTTTTTTAAATTTCATGCATCAATAACTGAATCAAAATAATGCACACAAATTTTAATATGATATTATCACAATGATATTTACATGTGAACAGTATTACCATAAATCAAATACAATAAAAACATCTTAAATTCATGCTCCGAAGATTTAAATTCACAAAGTTCAGTGGGCGCAAAATGACATGTCGTTTATCATTCACACATGCAGATGGTAGGTCGTACATAAATAAACCACAGTCATGTAACAGACGAATGGGATATCATAGCATACAACATTCGGACGACAAGTAGTTTGCATATTCTTACATTAAACAACATGTCATTGCATCATAACCTACTGCCGTTTTAGGAAACTAAAAATATGACATGTCATTTATTTCATTTATATTAAACGACATGTCATCAAACTTCGTCTTCAACCACTAACCGGGGTCTATACTGCTTCATATTCAACCGAATGACCCGTTTTACAGACCCGAATATATTTATGAGTTATCAACACCAAATTAAATGTTTCAAACCATATAACTGTTATGAATCCATTTCCTAATGATTTACAGCCGTTATAATCACCATAACATGAAAAATGACTCCTTAAGTTTATAAAAAGAAATTCGGGTATTCTGCATATATCACAAAGAACAGAACACATCAAGACAGAGGCATAACACTGCTTTGATACCAATAGTTAGCATACTTAAGCATGATTTCCAAATACAAACATAACTTGCTCATAAAAATTAAGAGCGGAAGTTTATAATCGAACCTCCAGACATTGATGTGTCCTATGCAACTGTTTGCTTTTGATTTTGATACTTTTGAAACCTCTATAATCGGTAGTGATGGTTTAGTATATATTTTCTTTGATTACAAGCCCCAGGGACCAAAACAATTGTTAACAATTTCCTTATATTTCATCTTTCTATCAAAGATGAAATGATGGTAATTATAATTAGTTATCATACCATATGACAGCTAGCGCTTATTTCTCTAAACGTGGCAAAATTAAACTCAATAAAATGTTAGTCCATATATTGTAAACTTCCTTTAGAAGACACCCCAACAGACAGGTGTCCAACAAAACATACTTTAAACAAGATATATGCATATATACATATAGAATTTCCCAAGAGTATATAATAATATTCATATCATATATAATTGTTGTGTATTTAGTGAAGCAAATCAAAGAGGTTAAAAGGACAGAGCTGATGCGTGTTTGGTGGCTTATAATTTGAGCAAAACGACATGCTAGGTCTGCGTTTTAATAAGTGTTATGGTCACTTGGTGAAACGACAAATAACCTTGTCGTTTGGGGTTTAGTAAAGCATATGCATTGCACGTGCAGTGAAAAGGTTGTTATGAAACCGTTACCGCACATGACTATCACGAGCGTTTATGGAAAAGCCTCTGGGTTTGTTACAAGGTTGTTTCACACAGTTGATGAGTGTGTGAAATTTAGAGAGAACTAGAGCATTCTAGTGAGAGAGTTAGCTTGAGATAAAGTAGCTTTCTTGTTCCTTGATACATGCTCTGTAATCTCTGTAAAAAGAAACCTGAAGAATCAATGAAGCTGATGAATTTGTTCCCCCGTGGATGTGTAAATTGAACAAACCACGTTAATAGCTGTGTTCTGCGATTCTTTAATTGTATTTCAATTCTTTGTTCGTTTCTGTTATGGCAAACGAGTTTATTTCACTCTTTGAACAAGAATTAAGCACCCCACAAAACCAGAAATGACATAAACAAGATTAAGAAAAGAGCAAAGAATTGCATAGCAATCAAAAGATTCTCAACACACCAAGAAACTTAACGTGGTTCAGCTCCACAAAGGAACCTACATCCACGGCTGTAAAAGCCAGCAAGGGCAGAAGCTTTATTGAACAAGAAGATGATGGTTTACAATTAAGTCACCAATTATAGATTAAAACCTTTCTAATCTTTAGTGTTTCCTTTCTGTAAAATCTTAAGTGTTTTTCTCTTGTGTTATCTGTAAACTAGCTTAGAGACAGCTTATATATATATATGTATGCTTCTCACGTGTGTATCCACTTGCAATGAATCAGTATGTTATTAACTAACTAATTCTCTCTGTTTTTGGATCCCACTTACGCCAGCTCACCTGCCACCTCAGTAAGCCCATAACAGATTATAACTAACTTCGGCTTCACAAATCTCCACTTTAGTTCAAACTGTTTATGTATCTCCCTTCACTGCAACACAGCATCAGTAAGCTTGTTTCACAAGCTAACACTCCCAGTCAGATTTAGTAAGTCCCTGAACCTGATTGATGGCAAAAGCTTGGTTAACATGTCAGCTGGATTGACTTCAGATGGCACTTTAACCACATTTACTACTCCTTTGCTGATTTCATCCCATATAAAATGCATCCTAACATCAATATGTTTAGTTCTCTCATGGTACTTAGGATTTTTACTTAACTGAATAACACTTAAGCTATCACAACCAACTATAACAACTTCTTGTCTGAACCCTAATTCAGAGACCAAACCTCTCATGCATATTGCTTCTTTAACAGCTTTTGTAAGTGCAATATATTCTGCTTCTGTTGTTGAGAGAGCAACTACAGGCTGCAGAGAGGACTTCCAACTTATGGCACCTCCAGACATAGTAAACACAAAGCCTGTTATAGACCTCCTTCTATCATTATCTGCTGCATAGTCTGAGTCCACAAACCCAGCAACTTCAGGTGATACTCCACTTATTTTTCCAAATATGATGGCAGTAACAGCAGTCCCTCAAAGATACCTTAGTATCTATTTCACTACATTCCAGTGATCCTTATCTGGGTTCCCCATAAACCTACTGATAACTCCAACTCCAAGAGCCAAGTCAGGTCTGGTGCACACCATGGCATACATGATGTTGCCAACTGCACTGGAGTAAGGTATCTCTCTCATATAGTTAAGATCATCAACCTGGGTTCCCCATAAACCTACTGATAACTCCAACTCCAAGAGCCAAGTCAGGTCTGGTGCACACCATGGCATACATGATGCTGCCAACTGCACTGGAGTAAGGTATCTCTCTCATATAGTTAAGATCATCATCAGTTGTAGGTTCTAATGACTTAGATAACTGGAAGTGAGCTGACAACGGTATTGTAATAGGCTTTGAATCTTCCATATTGAACCTGGTTAACACCTTCTTCACATAATCCTCCTGAGACAGATACAAAACTTTGGACTCCCTATCTCTTATTATCTGCATACCTAGAATTTTTGTAGCCGCACCCAAATCCTTCATTTCAAATTCATTGCTGAGCTCCACCCTAAGCTTCTTTACTTCTTCATTTTGTTTACATGCAATAAGCATGTCATCCACATACAAAAGTGAGTAGATGCCACCACCATTTGACAGGAATTTAAAATACACACAATTATCAAATCTGCTTCTACAGTATCCATGGCATATCATGAACTCATAAAACTTTAAATACCATTGCCTTGAAGATTGCTTGAGGCCATACAAGCTCTTCTTCAATAAGCACACTTTGTCCTCTGATCCTCTCTCAATGAACTCTTCTAGCTGTGCCATGAAAATTTCTTTATCAAGACTGCCATGTAAGAGGGCAGTTTTAACATCCATCTGCTCCAGCTCCAGGTCATGATATGCAGAGAGGGCCAACAACAACCTAATAGAGTTGTATTTGACTACAGGTGAGAACACTTCATTGAAGTCAACTCCTTCTCTTTGTGTGAATCCCTTTGCCACAAGTCTGGATTTATGTCTTGGTGGTTCCTTCTCTGAAGCTCCATCCTTTAACTTGAAAATCCACTTGCTACCAACTAGTTTCTTATTAGATGGTTTGTCCACTAAGATCCAGGTATTATTCTTCTTTAAAGAGACTATTTCATCCTGCATTGCAGCATACCATTTCAGCTTATCCTCACATCTCATAGCTTTTTTATAGCTCAAAGGCTCTCTACCATTTACTTCATCAGCTACTGTCAGCGCATAGGAAATGAGGTCAGCTATGCCATACTTCTTTGGCATTTTAATGGCTCTCATCTCTCTGTCCCTAGCAATCTGATATGTTTCCAGTTCTGATGGTTGCTTTCTTTCCTTATATTGGTCTGATGGTTGCTCAGATGGCTTACAACTGTCAGAATGCTTTATGTTCTTTCCAGCACTTTCTTCTTCCTCTGTTTCAGCAGCTTCAATCTCAGTTTCAACCTTTGACTGAAGCATTTGCTCTTTATCAAAGGTGACATCCCTGTTGATTAGTATCCTAGATGGTTTGCCATTGAGGGTCCATATTTTGTATCCCTTAATGCCTTCAGGATAGCCCAAAAAATACCCTTTGACAGCCCTTGGTTCCAGCTTACCTTGCTTTATGTGTGCATAGGTTGTGCACCCAAAGATCCTCAGATCACTCAAGTCAGATGGCTTTTCAGACCAAAGCTCCTGAGGTGTCTTGAAGCCTAGAGCTGAGAATGGGCTTCTGTTTATCAAGTAGGCAGCTGTTGTGACTACTTCTGCCCAAAAACCTTTGGATAGGTTTGCATTCGCAGCATGCACCTTACCCTCTCTATTATGGTTCTGTTCATCCTTTCTGCCAACCCATTTTGTTGTGGAGTGTAGGTGACAGTTCTATGCCTTGCAATGCCCTTATATTTGCATAAATCTTCAAACTCTTTGCTGGAATACTCCAGCCCATTGTCTGTTCTGAGCCTCTTTATTTTCTTGTCAGTTTGATTTTTAATGAGAGTTATCTATTCTTTGAACTTCCCTAGTGCTTCATTTTTGTGTTTCACCACATAGATCCAAACCTTCCTAGAGAAGTCATCTATGAAGGACACAAAATACCTAGCCCTACCTAAAGATGGAACTTGTGATGGCCCCCAAAGGTCTGAGTGAATGTAATCTAGAGTCTGCTTGGTCTCTTTCCTCCCCAAACTGAATTTCAGTCTTGTGGCTTTCCCAAACACACATTTCTCACAGAATTTTAAGGAAGTAACTTTGTCATCACCAAGCAAACCTTGATTGCTTAGCTCCTTGAGACCTCTCTCACTGATATGAGCTAGTCTCATGTGCCAGAGCTTGGTTTTATCTCTGGTCACATTTGCTGAGATCCCTTGTTCAGGTGAGGATCCAACAAGTATGTACAGCCCATTTTTCCTAACCCCTTTCATTACAATTTTACCCTGATCAAAGATCTGTATCTCTCCTTTTTCAGCCTTAATAGTACACCCTGATTGGTCAACCATTCCTAGAGATATCAAGTGTCTTTTCAGTTCAGGGACATATCTCACTTGGTGCAAATCTCTAGTGACACCATCATGCAATTTTAAACTAATGGTTCTTATTCCAGCCACCTTGCAAGCTAGGTTATTTCCTAACAGTACCTTCCCACCATTTACACTTTCAAAAGTCTTAAAGAAGCTTTTATTTGGACACATGTGGAATGAACAACCAGAGTCCAGAATCCACTCACCAGTTGGGTGCCTCTCTGCAGCCACCAGGACATCTGCTTCATCATAGTCACATTCATCTTCAGAGGCAACAACAGCCTTCCCATTTGATTTCTTTTGTAGTTCTTCTAGTTTCTTTTTCTCAAAGCAATCCTTAATATAGTGCCCCTCCTTTTGACAGAAGTAACACTTCTTCTTCTTCTTCTTCTTATCAGCTTTATCTTTCTGGCTATTGTTCTTCTTCTGCTTGTTGTATTTCTTTTCTGGCTTTCCTTTGGCAACTAGACCTTCTGCATTGCTTTGTTCTTTCAATTCTGCCCTTTTCTTCAAATCCTTGGATTCCAGAGCATCTTTGACATCCTTCAATGAGAGGGTTTGTTTGCCATAGAGGAGAGTATCTACAAAGTGTTCATAAGATTCTGGAAAGGAACTTAACAGGATGAGTGCCATGTCTTCATCTTCAAGGACTATGTTGACATTCTCAAGATCAAGAATGGGTTTATTGAACTCATCCACGTGATCTTTCATGGCTACTCCATCTTTCATCGAGAATGTGTATAATCTCCTCTTCATATACAGCCTCTTTGCTAATGATTTCTTCAGAAACATTTCTTCTAGCTTGGCCCACACCCAGATGCAGTTCTTTCTCTGGATACCTCTCTCAAGACTTCATTAGAGAGATGCAAGATAATCGTGCTATGAGCTTCGTTGTTTATGATTTTCTGATCTGCACCAAAGCTCGAAGAACCTTCTGCCTTCTCTTTCTTGGCCATTGGATTTTCTCCATCATCGAGGGCACTGTCAAGCCCTTGCTGAATCAGAATTGCTCTCATCTTCAAACTCCAGAGATAGAAATCATTATCTCCATTGAACTTTTCAAGATCAACTCTGGTGCTTGCCATCTTTGAGTCTAATCCCAAACAACACCAGGCTTTTATACCAATTTGTTATGGCAAACGAATTTATTTCACTCTTTGAACAAGAATTAAACACCCCACAAAACTAGAAATGACAGAAACAAGATTAAGAAAAGAGCAGAGAATTGCATAGCAATCAAAAGATTCTCAACACACCAAGAAACTTAACGTGGTTCAGCTCCACAAAAGAACCTACATCCGCGGCTGTAAAAGCCAGCAAGGGCAGAAGCTTTATTGAACAAGAAGATGATGGTTTACAATTGAGTCACCAATTATAGATTAAAACCTTTCTAATCTTTAGTGTTTCTACTCTGTAAAATCTTAAGTGTTTTTCTCTTGTGTTATCTGTAAGCTAGCTTAGAGACAGCTTATATATACATGTATGCTTCTCACGTGTGTATCCACTTGCAATGAATCAGTCTGTTATTAACTAACTAATTCTCTCTGCTTTTGAATCCCACTTACGCCAGCTCACCTACCACCTCAGCAAGCCCATAACAGATTATAACTAACTTCGGCTTCACAGTTTCTAAACTCAATCATCATCTTGTTCATTCGTATAACATTTGTTAAGTGATTCAGATTATCTATAAAAGGCATCTTGTAGTATCTGATCAAGGATCTTGGGGAGTGTTTGTGTAAACCTTTGGGGTTAATAGCTTTCTAACACTTCAATAATCAATGGCAACATCTTATTTCTTTATTATTATTATTTTTTGTAATTAGACTTTGCATGAGTCATTAATTTATATCAGATTGACTTAATTAGCTCTTAGGGGGGCTCAGCCCGGTTACCATTTCGCAGTTGGTGGCGCCGGGGCACTGGCGGCGGTGATCATAATTCATGAACGGTTTCTTGCTCACACCCCACATGCTCTTGAGCTTAATGGGTGTCATCTCGATCTCCACGCCATTCATTACCTGTTCTTGTCCATTTGAAGAGACAATCAAGAGAAGAAGAAGAGGAATCCTGATGAGAATCATAAAAGACTTCCATAAATTTCTCCATTTTAGCACCAAATTAATTAACTCTCTAAACTAAATATCAACTGTTTGATCTTTTCTTTTCTTTTTTTCTAACTTGATTTTCTCTTTGTTCCAATGGGAGGCCGGAGTCCGAGGAGTAGGCAATCACATCCGCACCATTCTTATATAGTGTCGAATTTTCTTCTCTGAGAGTTTTTGTAGAATTATAAACTGACTCTTTACTGGACAAGTTATTTATTACGAAAATCTGGTATACTACTTTAAAAGTTAAAGCATATGGATAATTTTTATTCTCTCTTCATATGCCTT
The DNA here is from genome assembly GCA_002013955.2 of Citrus medica. Classification (NCBI taxonomy): domain Eukaryota; kingdom Viridiplantae; phylum Streptophyta; class Magnoliopsida; order Sapindales; family Rutaceae; genus Citrus; species Citrus medica. Next base: position 182,451 of record MKYO02026249.1, read on the forward strand.
TAGTAATTTCCAATACATTTTTCAAAAATAACAATTCTAGCTGGGTATCATTCCAGAAGTTGGTTAGTTAATTAACAACCAGTGACAGAACTAAGATTTTAGTTAAACAGAACCATAATGTAGAAGGATTTTGTTGTAGCTACTCTCATCTAGCTAATAAGGACTTTCTCAATTTTTGATATTTCCTGCCTAATTATAGAAGTAATAAACATCATTTATTTTCTTTTACTCCCTTCCATTAATATCTACCAGCAATATATTTCTACAAAAGAATTTGAATGGATGATCCGAAGCTGCCATGAGGAATGTTTCGTATGTACTTAGCATTTTAAAGATAAATCCATTTATGGTGACTCACCAAGAAATTTTAAAGATAAATCCATTTATGGTGACTCACCAAGTACATTAAATTTAATTTAGCTCGCCATTTTTATCTGTTGGTTGACATTATATTGTTTCAAAAAACAAATTGAACAATTTAAACTATTTTACAATTGAAATTGTATTTTCTTAGACACTAGAACGCATTGGAACATTATTGTCTTTTTTTTTTTTTTTGGTTTAAATGATGGCAACCATACCTTTTGTATCACCTCAAGAGATTTTATTGTTAATGCTAACCAGAGCCCGCAATTGAAATTGTACGTATCTCGGTCAGAAGTGCATCGTTGGCTAGTATTAGTAATTTCTCTTCTAATTTTCCTTAATGAGTTAAATAATTCTCTTTATGTTTTATTTAATAAGTTAATTAGATATTATTTATTCAATTATGGGTAGATTTCTCTCCGAATACTTTCGAACTAATGCTTATAGACTTCTAGTTGGATACTCCAAGTGTATATACCTAAAATCTCAATAGATTTTAGATTGTATAAATCTGTAGGTATGTAAAATTCTTTTTTTTTTTTTGGAATATAAGTGTAACTTTTGAGAGAGAACTAGTAATTTTTTCAATACAACTTCAAATTTTAGCAACTCTAACATGCAACAATTGAAAATATAGCATAATGAAGTAGGTTTAATTAATACGAAGACTAACTAAGCTACTAGATGAAACTGTAACGATTAGAAGAACGTTTAAAAACGATATAGTAAAGGCACTCCCAATATATTTTATTATCATTAATTGTTTCAAAAAAGCAAGCCAACAATAGCATAATAAACACATGATCTTATTCTGTCAAGGATATTGCTTAGCTGATGTGTCAAGGAAAAGAGCTGACGTGTATTTAGCTCAAGCTGATGTGTTGCTGATATGTCAATAGTTTTAGGAATATGAATATGTTGTAACTACTAGCCACATGGCATCTTGTAGTAGGTTATTCTAGATAAAATTAGTTATTAGTAAGCAAGAGCTGTATAACAGTCTTTTGACTATCTATATATAGAGATCTTTTATTTAAACTATATATAGATAGAGAGAGAGAGAGTCCTTCTTAGGTATGGGCACGCAATTAGGTCATATGACTTTATAATGAATAGAGTATTAACTCTATTAAATCATATAGTTTGATAGCATGCTGGTATTAAAAAAATGAGGCACATCTACCTAAAAATTTCTACAGAGAGAAAGAGAGAGCTTCTATTGAGAGATCTCAGACTATGTTAAAATTAGAGATAAGTTAAAAGATAAAAAAATATAGATTTCAATATATTACAGGACAAAATACATTATATTGGAGTATCTATTTTTTATTTTTTATATCATCACTTACTTTAATACGATCAGGGATTCTTTATTGAAAAATTATTGTCTGTGAGTATATATATATATCCATAGGATTTGCATGAGGAAATGAAGAATGTATTGTTGATTTTATTGTTGATTATCCTCCTCCTCCTCCTCATCCGCAGGAGTACTCTGATCGTCGGCATCCTCCTCATCTGTAGTATTAGTAGTGCAGTTATTGGAGATCCAACAAGACGTAGAATTGATTGCTGAGTGAACTGCAGGGCTTTTGATGGCATAATCAGCCACTATTCCCCCAACCAGTAAGGGTAGAAGCTTGCTCACACCCTGCATGCTCTTGCTCTTCTTGGAAGTCATCTCAATCTCTTTGTCATTGATTTCCTGTTCTTGCCCATTTGAATTTGATGATGATGCAATAAGAATTGAAAGAAGCAGAGTTGTCATGAGAATAAAAAAATTAACTTTGACAAGCACTCTCTCCATTTTGGGACCAAACTCACAACTTTAATTTGATATTCTCTCTATTTTCAATTCTCTTATATAGTGATGAATTTTCTGGTTTGAGGAAGTTTGTTTAGAGCTATAATTGTCATTGGACAAGTCATTTATGATGAAAATTAGGTATTTACTACAAAAGTTTAAGCATATGTTTATGGAATTGGAATATATTTATTATTTTTCCCCCAACCCAAAAAAAAAAACTAAAATAATGAAATGAAAGGAAAGTGATTATAACTCCCTTGTTGTTTCAAAACTTATCGATCAAACCCTTTGTTGTTTTTAATATTTTAGAATAATAATTATAATTAATTTATCTAAAATTGTACTACAAATAAAATTTGAAGGATAAAATTGTCTTTTTGATATTCTTACTTAACTAATAAGAGCAGTGATAGAGCACCCAATTGAATACTAAAATTTCATCCTAAATAATGTATTATGTAGGTTTCAAGTTTACTATTTAGTATTTGAGGCTCAAAATTTAAGGCTTTGAGTTTAGAATTTGGGATTTGGGACATAACTTTTAATGAATAAATATGTAAAACGTCAGTATTGATAGGAAAACTCGTAAAAACATATTTGAAATTTAAAAAAATAAAAAATTAAACACAAATTGAATTAATAGTTAAAGGTGGTAATTTGGGTTAGAATTTATTTATTCGATTCGATTCGATACAAATTAAGTGGCCTTGAGTTTGAAAAATTAATTCGTTTAATAAATAGATGAATTTGATTTAATTCGCTAATTAAACTAATCAAATTTGGGTTCAACTGCAGTGATTCATTTGTCGTTTATGATTCGTTTAATAAATAGGTCATTAAAAAAACAAATATGATCTATTCGTTTATTATTCATTTAATTAAACTACTTATTTATCTTTAAATATGTATGAAAATTTTTAAAATTTGAACGCTAATGCAGTAATTACAAATGATAATAAGTTCATATCCTATAGGTTATTAAATTTGTGATCTTTTCATATTTTATTTTGCTTAATTTTATTTATTAATTATATTTTTATAAATGAACTCATGTTCAATTTAATTAGGGATGGCAAAAATCCCCACGGGGACGGGTACCCTCAGAGATTTTCCTCATTCGGGGAGGGTATGAGGATAATTTCATACCCAATTTCTTATTCGGGGAGGGGACGGGGATGAGGTGGAATCCCCATCCCCTACCCATTTCCCCATTTTTATTTTTAATTTTTTAAAATTACTAGTAAATAAATAATAAAATTTAAATTATAAAATTATAAATATTGTTAAAAATAAAAAATATCAAAATATTTATATTATTAAATTTTTAGGCCTAATTAACTAATTAAAGTCCTAAATTTTTATTTAGGACATTAAAAAGACCGAGTAGATTCTATTAGTCCAAAAAAATTTTATTTTTAATATTCTTTAAATATTTTAAACTTAAATTTAGTTTTATTTATTTTTAGATGTTATAATTACCCACAGCGAATCACAATTTTAATATCTAATCTAATCTAATATTTACTCTTGATTTGCTCCGATTTAACTATTGTGTTGTAAAGGGAATAGTCCACATTTATAAAGTGCCCACGCCACCATTGAAAAAATTAATTTTGAATCTAAATTCGATTTTATTTGTAATAATTTTGTATTAGACTATTAATTTATTCATGATAGTTTGTAAAAGAAGTTTGTATCCCTTATATGTTGCGTTACTTATTAATTTAATGTATGTGACTTTTGTAATGGATATTAATATAAGATATATTTTAAATTTTACTTTTATTTAAACTTTTTTTTATTTTAATATGATTAACTCAAAATCGAAAAAAATATATATTAGTTATTCAGAAATCGGGGACACTCGGGGATCCTCTGTTATTATTCATTGAGGGAATGAAGATTCTCTCAAATAATTCTAACGGGAACAAAAAAAATTAAAAATATACGCAAAATATCGAAAATATGTACGGAGTGATTGGTCCCCTCTCCTCTCCGTTGCCATCCCTAAATTTAATTCATTAGAGATTTATTATAGCATAAACAAATAGTAAATGAATCCAAATCCTAAGATTTCAATTCATTTAATAAACAAAACCAATCTGAATTGGGAGAATTCTGGTACAATTTATTTACAATTCGATGCAAATTCGATTCGTTTATTCGTTTCGCAAACCTAATAATCTCATATCTATACCCCATAGTGTGATAATAGCTTCATCTCTTTCATCAAACCAAACTTGAGCATTTTATTTTCACTTTTATTCACTAAACACCGCAGCCATTTGAAACACTCGAAGTTCTGAAGAAGAAGCTACTGCCATTACAACAAATCACCAGCAATTTCAAATGAGAAAAGCTCAGGTAGTGGCAGAAGGGTGCCGTCGAGCGAGTATCCCCGGCGGCCGGTGTCAGAGGCAGCTGGCATTGACATGAGAAGGAGGTTAGTCTTCCAAAAAAGAAGAATCCTTGCACTTTAAAATCTGTGATTTTAATTGTTTAGATTTTTAAGAATGAAAAATCTGATGGCTGGTATTATTATTATATTTTATAAAAATGTAAATGGATTTGTTGATGATATGTTAAAGAATCTGACACATGTTAAATTAAGTGTTTTTTTATGTGAAAAAAGAAAATGGGTTTACTGATTTGAAAGTTGTTTTGATTACTTGTGCTCTTATGCTATGTGAACAAGCTGCTGTGTTACCAGTGCACGTAATAAGAAAATGCTGGTTTAGGCTAAAATTTGGGATTTTATCACTGTCTAAGCGTGCCAATATTGATCTATGTTGTTTGTTTAGATCTAATTTCCATATGGTTAAGCGAAAGAAACAATTGCATGTTAAAACTTAGAGGTTTCCATGTGATTTTAATGTTTAAAAAACATGGCTTTTAGGTTTTTTCCACTGTTCTTGAACCTACATGCAGTCCATTTTGATGTGAAAAATGATGTTTTGATCATGGGTTATTTATCGTCAACTCCCACATATTTCGACAATTAGTGCCGCGCACCCACAAGTTTCGATCATGTGCACCGTGCCTCCATTTCCGTCAAAAAATCAGTTAATTCCAACTATTTAGGCTGTTATTAACTTAAAAGACCATACTACCCCTAATTTGAATTGCATTGAATCTGAAGTACAAAAATGCCCCTCATAACTTATAAATTTTACATTATGAATAAAAATTAATTGTTATAATATCATTTTTTTCAATATTATATTGAAACGATTTTTTCTTGTTTCATTATCATAACAAAATTGTAAAACCAATAATCTCCGATATGAGAGAAAAACCATGATTCCAAGGGTAAGAAAAAAATTAAACACAAAATTATTAGTGGATTACAAAATAATTCCAATAATCCCACCAAAACAAACAAAACCCAATAATAAAGAAATCTAAGATAATTATACCAAAATTTCACTGTAAAATTCAATTACAAAAGAAACTCAAACCAAGAAAATTTAACAAAAGGAACCAAAAATAAAAAAACCCTAAAACTAATTTAACAAAAATTAAATTATAGACGCAGCGAGAACGGCGGCAACTTCAGGCAATGGCGTCGGCAGTTTCGTGCAGCAGTGGAGGCAACGGTTTCGAGTGGTGGCAGATCACGCAGCATGCGCCATTTTGTTGTTGTCGATTCAAGACAGCGGTAGATCACACCGGCAGGCAGTTGCAGTGAAAGGCAAGAAGAAGAAGGAGAAGAAGAAGAAAAAAGAAATAAGAAATAAGATTGAAAGAAAAAAGACGCCAAGAAGATTGAAAGAAAAAAGAAGAAGAAGAGAAGAAAAAAGGAAGCGAGAGAGAGAAAGGGGGAAAAAAGAATGAATGATAAAAGAGTGTTTTTCTTTTAGTTTTTTTATTTATTATTTTAATGTTATATGAAATTATCATTTTACCCTTGTTTCGCGTTAAGTTAACGGTGGTTTGACGGAAATAGGGGTGCAGTGCACATAATCGAAAGATGTGGGTGCGCGGTAAAAAAGGTCGAAACAACTGGGGGCTGACGCTAAATTATCCTTTGATCATATTGATGTTAAAAATAGCTGCAGGTCATTTTGATGTTAAAATGTGTGTGTGTGTGTGTGTACTTGATCTTAATAAATCAACTTTTGGTTCGCAGAACTTCCTTCATTGGATTTTTATAAGCATCAAATGATCAGGAAGTGCAACTGATGTGAAAAAAAACAGGGCTTGATAATTACAATGTCCTTGTTAGTATTAAAAATATTTGTCAGAATCATCCCCTGGAAAAACCACTAATGGCAATGAAGTTGCTTGCAGTATGCCATCTGAACAACCACAGTTTGGTTCCGGTAGAAATTGCAGTTGCTGAGAAAGTACTAGGATGGTCGCAGTTTGTTGGCAGTAAAAGTAAAGCTACTGCTGTTCACTGAGACTAAAAAACTGGAGAGCCGCACACTACTTGTAATTCAAGATCAAACATTAAGCAGAGATATCACGAAAGCTTGGATACTTCAATTTGTAACTTCTGCCATAAATTGTTGTCCATCTCCACTGCATTTTTGCCAAGATTTCAAAATTTCAAAAGTACATCGTCCTCCTCAAGTGTTTTTTATGACACAGTGAGACTCGTGGTTTGCTTCCACTGGATCAGCATTTGATTTCTCATTTCCACCGAGCTCCTTTCTTAGGTCTTGTAGCTTATCCTCGAGAACCTTGATTTTTCCTGTATACTTGAGGAAGTGCTTATGTTTGTCTGGCAAACCTTCCCTTAAGGACTGAGCACGCTCTCTTTCTTCATCTGCCTCCTGACACACCCCTGGCATTGAGAATGTAGGCGTGTATTGTTCAGGAAATTCAATTGTAAATTACTTAACATGTCAAGCATGTTCTGAGGGAAGTGTCCATCTTTCAGCAGCAAGTTCAGGGAGGAAAAAGACTGATCTCTCTGATCATGTTAGAAGAGCTGCTCAAAAGTCATGGAACGGCAATGATTGAAGCAATTCTTTGCCGCATTAATTTGTTTTGGAGTGACTGACAAGTGTTGCGTAGAACCTGGAAGGTCACAAAGGAAATCATCAAGGAGAGACTGCAGGTTGGCAAAGAATGCTTATTCTTCACCTAAGAGGTTGATGTCTGCTCTCTCATCCTTCAGTTTAATTAGATCAGTAATTATTGTCTTCCTCTTAGGCTTCGAGCTTGTGTGTCGTTGCTGATGCTTTAGGGACCTAGGGCCGATAGCGATTGAGGGTTGTCAGAGGGAAGCTGCTGTTAAGGGAAACAAGTTAAGGCATTCAAGCATGTATATTACTTGTTCTCAGTTACGCAATCATAAATGACTGGAGAAGTTTAAAAGACAAAGCTATTCAAAGAAACTACTATGCAAATTGATAAATATCACAACCCTGGTTAAGGTTGGGGGAATATCAGATGAATAAGAGAGATGGCAGAAACAAACTTGTAGATTAATAAAGCAAGTAGCAAAGTTGATGATCAGAGCTTTGTTTCGAATGAAAATTGCCATGTAAGAATGAATCTATTATTCTTATTTTGTTCCCCTTAATGTTCAAGTGCTTAATTGTGATTTGGGACTTTTTGTGCAGATGGAGGTTTGAGAAGGAAAATGGAAGGACTGTCAAACGGGATGTTGTTAGACAGAATGAATGAGGAATATGGGTCAATGCTACTCTCTATTGTTAACAGTTCTGCTGCGAGCTCTGTCCCTACTCCCAAGAGAGCTGAAGTTCCTAATGTATCTTCATCCCCAAAAGAACATCATTGTAAGGTAAATGTCCTTTGTTGTTTCTGTTGATTTTGTCTACGCATCATTCATTCAATGTAGTAATTGCTGATACTTGAAATTCGCAGAGTTTAATAAGTTGAATCAAGGTCTTGGAATTCGCAGAGTTTAATAAGTTGAATCAAGGTCTAAGTGTTAACTACATTAACTAGTAGTTATCTAGTAGTTTTTTTGAATTGTTTTGTCTTTTGAAACTTCTCTGGTCATTTATGATTGTAGAACTGAATATGAGTAATATAAACACTTGAATGCTTTACTTTGTTTACATTACAGAAGCTTTCCTATCAAAACCCTCAACCGCTATCAGCCCAAGGCCACTAAAGCATCAGCATTGCCGTCACAAACTACAAATACTGGTCTCCAACCATGAGAAGAAGGCAATAATTATTGATCTATTTAAAGTGAAGGATGAGAGAGTGGAGATCAACCTCTTAGGTGAAAAACAAGTATTCTTTGCAACCTTCATCCTCTCCTTGAAGAGTTCCTTGGTGAACTTCCAGGTTCTTCACAACAACTGTTAGTCACTCCAAAACAAATTAATGAGGGCAAGAGTTGCTTCAATCTTGAATTGTTAAAGAGATATGCTCAGTCCTTGAGGGAAGGTCTGGGAGACAAACATAACTTCTTCCTTATGATTACAGGAAAAATCAAGGTTGTCGAGGATAAGCCACAAGACCAAAGAAAGGACTTATATGAAAATGAGAAATCAAAAGCTGATCTAGTGGAAGAAGCAATGAGTCTCATGGAGTCATCAAAAACACATTTCAAAAGTCTGAGATCTCCGAAAAATGCAAAGGAGATGGACATTGATACCTCCTGGGAGAAGTTACAATATTGAAGTAACCAAACTTCGTGAAATCTCTACTTAATGTTTTAACCTCGAATTGCAAATAACCTGTGGCTCTTCATTTGCTAACATTTAGGGTGCGTTTGGGATTGAGGTTGGGCAGCTATAGCTTAAAAGCTACAGCACTAAAGTGTTTGGTAAACACTAACTGTTGTAGTTTTTAAGATATGTTGATATGATTTTTCACTTGTAGAATATAAAATTTATTATATCTTTAATAATTTTATCAAAATTATTATTTAAAATTTATATTTACTATATATTATTAACTTTTGTTTTATAATTACAGTTTTTTTTTCATAGCAGTTATAGCTTAAACGCACCCTTAGTCTCAGTGAACAGTAGTGGCTTTACTTTTATTACCGAGAAAATAAGACCATCCTCGTGCTTTTATTTTCTTCCTACAGCCATGTAAAATTTATTTCTCTATTTGCTTTGATAGAACCTTGTAATGACAACTGAATTATCAATGTCAACAAACGGCAAAGTTCACAATGAAGTGCTGAAGCATGATTAATTTTAAATTTCGATAGCTCCAAATTTTCCCATTTCGTTAGTGAACACACATCTCATGAGTTTCACAAATCAAAAATCCAGTACATTACTTATGTATATAAAATACATTATGAGATGAAGTAAGGCAATGCATCATTCTTACGCTTGATATTTAAAATAGACAATGCGGTTGGGTTGAAGAGGGGGAAAAATATATATATATGGCTCCACAAGTGCGAAAGAGAATCTAGAGACCTACTACAAATTTGAACATAAAAAATGAAAGTAACGTGTAGCATAAAAAGAGAGATGTTAAGCTTGATCAATCTCAACCAAATAATTGAAATAAAAATTCTACAGCTATCATTTCCAGTTACAAATGCAGGTTGTTGACTTTATCATTCATTCAATGCTTACCTCCAATAAAATAAACTAAGGTCAGCGTTCCTTATTAAGCATTTGTCAGTCGATTAAGCCCTTTGTTTATTCTAAGCATTAGTTCATTGGACACAATGATTCATGCTTTTTTTAATTTTTATAGCCATCACATCTCCATTCCCAGGTCCAACACGCAACTTTTTACATTCCTGCAAGCAACATACACAGCTGCAGAATCTGTAGCTTGTTGAAATGGATCAAGATTTCAAAAAGATATTATGGGCACAAATTTTCAGGGACAATCTACAAGGTCAGAGGAAGGGATCAATGGCAAAGAAATAATCAGGTATGATTCATATGGACACAACCCAAAGGCATGCATAAGTTTAATACATATCAGTCTGCAGTATATTGGCCATTTGTCTGATTACTGATCAGTAATTTGGATCCAGTGTTGAGTTTACCTACACTTAATTCGTCATAATCTTTTACCACATGTGCATTTAAAATGGCATCCACCCATCACGACTAACAAAAGACTAGGTATTTGCTTCATAGTCGTATGCTTCAAGTTGTACGTTCTCAGCAATCTTTTTCCAATTTTTTTTCCCCAAATCGCGTGAATTCTTGACTTGAGCCATGATCATAGACTCATGGATCAGCTCATTTCTCCGGATATACAACTCCAGTTCATTAGTTTAATTTAGAAATATAATATGTATAAAATAATTTTGAACAACCAAAAATTAATTTTGGACTTGTTTTAAACTTAATACAGGCTGTGTGAGATATTTGCACCTAAAATATATACTCCCGACTCTCAATCTCTCACATTTTAGTGGAAAGTTTTATTACAAAAATATTCATGATTTAAATTACTATCGTAGATCATTGAATATAAGTAAATAGATGTATAAAATTCCTTGCCCAGTGACAAATTAATATATTTTAGCAAACATGTGAATATTTTTAACCACTTGATTTATTGACTTATGCTGTTATACCTTCTCTTTTTTTTTTTTTAATTATAGAGATATGCCCGTATGATGATAACAAAAAAATTGAAGAAATAAAATGGATACATAGAAGTACGATTTCTATCACAATAAAAAAACACATTTTCAAATAAATGGGATCAAAAGTTCACAAATATGATGCACAAAGTTACAAGATTTCAAGCCTCATTGAAAAGCATTGTCTCAAAATCGGACAAAAAAATTAAAAAAGAAAAACAAGGTTCAAAGTTTTTGACAACAATATCTCCATCGTCTCCCTCAAATGAACCCGTAAATGCCAAATTATTTTCTCCACTAGGATGATGCAGACTTACTCTCTCGCGACACCTTAACGATGGAGAAAAAGGAATTTTTGAATCTATGATGCCAACATGATGCAGTTAATTGCCTGCTTGCATATGCCTGTCATCGTGGCCTCAGGGCCATAGACCTGCAAATCAGGTAAAAGTTTCACAGAATTTAGAAACATTTAAAATCTAATAGCATAGTTTACGGATACGTATTGATCTCGTACCTCAAGTGGTATTCCCAGTTCCTCTCCCAGAGCACGCATCTTTGCAAGACCAGTCTGATAGTTCGGACCACCTCTTCGAACAAATATGTGCATTCTTGCTGCTTTTAGTTTGGATTCCTACGAGGAGAAGAAAATCAGATTAATACAAAAACAAGGAGTTAGCCAAAAGCATGAGAAACTACAAATGAAGTTTATATAATTCGAACTAGAATATTTACATACCTTCTCCCTCAAAGCTCGAATAATCCCATTGAATGTTGTAGCAACATCAGTAAAATTTGCAATACCCCCTCCAATGAGAAGGGCTCTCTTACGACCATCAGGATCTGCAGTGGCACACTACAATGCCCAAGGTTACATTGTTCCTCACCAGAAATGTTAAAATTGCCAGGATACATAGAGAACTTGAGTTCCAAAAAACAAACCAAAGTTATTAAAATCTCTTACATCAATAACAACCCTTGCATACTGCAACACCTCCTCCTCGTTGGGAGCTCCACTGTACTCTGCATAGTTACCAAGCTCCGATGCATAACCCAAGTCTCCAACCTAAAGAAATTCAAATAGAATTAAGTGCTCGTAAACAAGGGTAGGTATTGAAACTTGCAACAATATTGTTTCTAAAAAGCATTGTAATGTACGTAGTTCAACAAATGTGCCAATGGAAAAGTGAACAGAAGGACATGCTGGCACGCTTACAGTATCAGCATATATTACACTAGCACCACCTCCAGCTACCATTGTCCATATACGCCCTTTGGGGTTCAATACAGTAAATTTCAAAGATGCACTTGTCTGCAATGTAAAAGCAAGAACATGATAAAGACAATATCTTCTGCTTCCTGGAATAAATTTCCTGATGAATAGATGCTAGAACAAGGGTAGGAGCACCTTTTCATCCAATGAGTGAATGAAGCTTTCGGTAGAGCTCAAGACTCTTCCAAAAGGCAAAGGAAACTCGATGTTGGCCCACCTGATCGTACAAAAGTATTTTAGTTAATACAAGATACCTAATATAATATCTTCAGATTACATGGCCATATACGTCAAGCATATATACACATACTTCTTAAAGTTCTTAAAGGCAGCAGTGTCATCCAGCTCTCCCCTCATATCCAGCGGGTATGGCTCCCCATTAACCAGTGTAAAGGGATTCATCTCTATGAAACTGAAGTCGAGATCTATGAAAAATAGATAAAGTTAAAAGTTAACATTGCTACCATGAAGAATATTATCTAACAATCAAGTATAAAAATGAATTTTAAAAACTTAAGTAAAAATAAGAATTCCTTTCTCCCACCCCCTTCTCTTTCTCCTTCAATAAATTTTTTACCCGTTAAGGATCCTATAGATGATTAAAATAGTTTTGCATATTTATGATCCCCAAAATAATTTGGGATATCCATTCATCTTCCAGCAACTTTGAGGCTTCTAAATCTTTTCTATACTCGTGATGACGTCTGTTCCAAAAGCAGGGGTAGAAAATTTTTAAACTTAAAGACGGCGTACCCTGAAATACGGCAAAGACCCCCATGATGAAGTCACCAATTTTTCCACGAAACTAAAATAATACAAAATTCAGGTTAGCACATGCTAGGTCCAAAGAAATCTATAAGACAAAAGAGAATGAAATCAGTAATTGATACAGGATCCTGAAAGCCCTCAACCATGAGGAATCTAAAAGATGAAGGAGAGTAGCATCATTTAAGGTGAACAGGTGAACAGAATCTGTTGGACCAAATCATATCAAATAATGTTACATCTATTGAAGACAAAGTTTTTCCTAGTATTCAAATAAATCTAGAATAAAAACCATAAACAACTGAGCAAGCATAGACGAACTCACCTCCAAAGGAAGTGTGGCTATCAAAGGAGCACATGCATCCAGTGTCATATGTTTCTCTGTTGGAAGGAATATTGTTTTCACCTGTAAAATTTTTAAAATAATAAAAAAAAGTGTTTCAATTCATATAGTCCCTGTATGCTATAGACTCCACCAATTCTAAACAAAATTGTAATCGAACAGAAAACTCGATTCCAAAATAAATAAGAATTGGAAGAATTGTACTTTATGGCTATACCTTGTCCCAGTTCTCTTCAATTTCAATACCCCCACACTCTGAGAAGCTAATGGTGCATCCAAGCCTATCGGAGACTATTGAAAGATAGTACTCTTGGTTGTGAGGGACAAATGGTTCAACGATAAAGGTAGTTATTGGTCCCTTGCAACCGCCCATCTCAACCTAATAAAGATCCCATCCACACATCAGTATAATGAAATCAAAATTAACAAAGTGTGAAGTCTCTGCTTTATTTGATCCATTCATCACCTCTGTACCAAGGCGTCCTTTGACAAATTCAGCCACTTGAGCTAGATCTAAATTCAATGCTACCAAACCACTCTTCCCACGTTTCCCAAACAACATATCGGGTTTCACAACCAATCTTGAGGATGAAAGCCATGGTTCTTTGTTTGTCAACTCAGAGAAGTCCGTAGATTCTGTCACCTAAACAAAAGAACTAAAATAATTATTTCTCTAAATTTCTAAAAGGTTACAAGTATTTTTCTTCCTTTTATCTTTCTTTAAAAAAATGTTAACTTAGATAACAATCTCAGTCGTCAATTTACAGAAAAAGATGCCATAACATCTAAGAATATGGAAATCTTTTGGATCTATGAAACAGAATCGCCTCATGTTAGATATTCTAATGATAAGAAACCATTATGCTGCCCAAATATCAACTAAATCCAGTCGCAAGCTCCGGTTTCAATCCCAGTTCAGCCAACTATACAAAAAGCTTAGAACTTGGCAGAAAGACATACTGATCTCATCTCATATCTTTATTTAAGGACAAAAACCAGCACTACAAGCTCATACAAATAAATATTCAAACTTTAACACCTTCAAAGCAATTCAAAAATAAAATCACAATCAAATGAACAATCTTCAGTGATTATCAAAATCAAGAATACCCCACCAAGCCTAGATGAAGTCTTGGCCTTTCCCCCAGGATGCTCACACTGGCACAATCAAATAAAAAACAAACACAACCACAGATGAACGGTAACCCCTTCATAAACAGATACACAGATTGTGCTACTCAAATATCAACCGAATCAAGTTCCAAGTGCTCGATCCAATCCCAATTCATCCAATTAGTTAAACAATTCATATAGTTCATTCAATCCTGTTATAAAATCACAAAGCCATAGTGATCTCAACTCATTGTTACTAGTTAAGCTCAAAAACAAGTCATTCATACAAATAAAACGTACTTTCCAATCTTCAGAGCATTACAACACTAAAACAATGATGAAATTCTAACCAAATGATCAAAATAAAAAATTTCAAACAAACCCCAGATGAATGCCATTTCCCACAATATGCACACGCTTGCACAAGAAAACATAAACATGGTTACACAAACAAAAAATTTATCTTTTTAGGATAATTAATAAAATAGAAGTTTCCAAATTGCAGCTATCCTAATGATCGGCAACCATTATGCTACACAAATATCAACCAAATCCAATTCCAAGCCCCAGATCCAATCCCAATTCATTTAGCTTGTCAGAAAGCTTAAATTTTTCATTGAAGTCCAATAACTCAACCAAAACAATACAGTGATCTCAATTCATTATCACTACTTGTTCAATAAACTGTACCCTACACATTCATATTACAAACTTCAGAGCAATTCAATACCAAAATCATGGTCAAATTCTAACCCAACTAAGTGATCATCAAAAAAAATAATTCCCCGTCAAACCCGGATGAAATTTTGACATATCCAGCAACATAAACACACTGACAAATCAGATAAACGATCACCTGAGCAGAGCAGATCTGAAGGTCGAGGCCAGCAAGACGCTTCAAGTGCTCTTTCAAAAGCCTCTTAGAATCATACTCTCTGATCTTCTTCCTAGCCATATCAAATACAACTCAATACCTATGCAGGAACAACAAAATAAGAAGGTATTTTTCAAATCAATATATCAAGCTAATGCTGTATGATACAGTCTCTTGATTGAATTATATATATACACACACACAGAGAAGGAGAGAGAATCAAGAAGGAGGTTTATTGCTTGAAAGATAAGACAAGAGAAAGGATTGATTGTTACTTTTTCAATTATTAATATTATAATAAAAAAAATTAAGCTTACAGTTCAGACAGAACAGCAAAGAAGAAGTGAAGATGAGAGAAGTTTTGAGGAGTTGGCTTTGCTTTTGGTAAGTTGCGGTTGGTTGGTAGGCGAATTCTGCAAGAGACGTTGAGAAATAAGAAATAAGAAATAAGAATTAGGTGCCAAAGTCAACAAACTCTTCTCCACACCTACCCCTTTTTTCCCCTCTTTTTTCATATTATTTGCCCTTACTACTCTAAATTTTTTCCCCTTAATTTTCAGTTTTTTAATTCATTTTCTCCATTTTCAGTTTTTCACCACTCTTATGAATATCTTATATTATTAATTTTTTTATTCACACCAAAACTTATATTTTTATTTTTATTTCAATTTATATGATTTATTTAATTTATAATAAATATATAAAAAAAAGTGTTTATGAAAGTCAAAATAATACTATAAAATTGTGGTGTCAGTGAATTATTAGATATTATGGAAATAATAAGGTTAAGTGATATATATTAATTTTAGTAAAAAAATTGACAATCTCCAAATGCAATATCTAATAAATTTATTGAATTTTTAATTTAGCAAGTTGGCCATAAGTCAACTCATAAAAAAAATACTATTTAGTTATCATCAATTATTAATTTATAGAATTTTTACTGTATGATACATTGAATGTAACATAGGAGCTCCCTAAAATTTAAGTATAAATTGACTTATATGCTGTTACAATAGTACATCAAATATAATGATAAAGAGTTCAAAAAAATGAAAAAGTTGGTAGAGAAAGAAGTTTTTGGTCAAATTCTATAGACCCATCATAAATAGTTCAAAAATTTCTTGGGCATACCATAATGGTAGATGGTACATATCTTTTAGTATTTAATAGAGAAAAGAGAATTTATAAAAAGAAAATAGATTGTTTTGAGAGAATTACTTTCCAAGTCAAGACTCCCTAGTTTAGAAAATACTTACGTTCTTTTTAAAACATTTATCACAGCATACATACACAAATAGATAACTGCTTTTAAATTACAAACAAAGCACATCTAAATTAACTAGGAATGATAAGATCTTCAAGTCTTGAGATATATTTTTTTTTATTTTAAATTATATTTATCCAATTGGTTGTCGTTAATGTGTTAACATGTACTTGGATTCAGTAAATTAGCATTTAGTTAATTAACTAACTATTTGCATTAGTTTAGGATTGTGGCTCCTACTTTTAATCTTTAGTTTCAAGCTTTATATGTAAGCTAGTATTTAAATTTGCACTAATGTTGTTAATGGGAGGGTTGGCATATTTTATTTGGTAATTGAGAAGTTGTAGTAACATGTATTTAGTCCCTCAAAGTACTAAAAAATATTCATGGAGATTTAAATTTCCTCTCATTAACCTATTTATCACTTGTTCTTTTTATTTTGTTTGATTTTCCATTGCGGACAACTAGTATCTGTAATACTAGATCAATAATAGTTTATTAGTAATAGACCATAGAGGAGAAATTCTTGTGCAATTTAATGTCAATAATGCAACAAAAAAATAATGTTATGATATATGTACATTTATTTTAAGGAACTAACATACAATCGGTGGCTTTGTTAAATCTAACTACATACGTCATATATATATTAATTAGTTATATTTTTTATAACACACCAATTAATTGTATTAAATTTGGTGCATTTTAGGATTTCTCCCGGTGTTGACTATGGAGGAGGAATTCTTTTCAAATTATGGTGATAGTCTAGGGATCATCGAGTAGGGATATTTTGGTCAAATCGTAATGACCAATTAGAAACCATAAAAGATGAATTCCTTATTAGAACATTGTGATTGACTAGACTATTCACTAGAAGATAGAAATAAAGGCTTCATAGTCAAACCTTAAATAATGTCATGCGACCATGAATAGTACGGGTTTTTGTTATGAACATGAAAAAATATATATATATAAAGCAAAAGAAAATGTGTAATTTTTGGTAGATTATATTTATTTCATAAAAAAAAATTCACTGTATAAATAAATTAAATCAAAAAATGAAAAAATGCAGTTGGATAAAAATAATTACCGAAGTGAAGATTTACGAGACCATGATGAAATGGATATTTTACATATATATGAAAAATTAGTGGCATTATTGGTTTTGAGAGTTTGGTATCTAAGCAAATCCGTTGAACATGTGCGCGGAGTGATGTGACAGGAATTAAAAACGTGACAGTTGGCAGTTACCAATTGATTGAAACTATTAAAATGAATCATTTACAACCCGCCCAACTCAGAAATCTTCTGAAGAAGACAGTATGGACCAATCATGGCACTGCACTGATTGGAAGAGTGCATAAAGTTTCATACTCTATCCCTTAAAAGGCCCGATCCCTTAAAAGCCTACCCTTCATCGAATCAGGGTCGGGTTTAGGCTTTATTTGAGCCCATCATAAGCTGTTTTTACCTTTTTTTTTCAATTTTTATAATATAATTTCAATTCTTCATTTTTTTAACACTATTATATTACTATTATTCCATTTTTATGTTGAATTTGGTGATAAGAAATTTAATAAATTATTTTTTATTTAGCTTTAACAACAATATGACATATAACGATATAACTACGTTAACAAGTAAATAAATTAAATACAAAATAGAGATAAATATTAGTAGATTGAATTGTAACCACATATTTGTGTTTTTTTTTACTTTTAAGCATTATATTTTTTAATTTTAAAAAGTAATTTAAAAATAAAGGATCGGGTCGGGACATTTTTGTAAGGCCCTGCCCTCAACCCTAATTTGTGTATAATTGGGCCTAATTCTTTAAGCGCTAACTCAATTTTGAACCCGTTTAAATTTGAGACAAATCCCTAAAAATTAGGGTGGGGTGTCGGACCAAGAACCACTTTGGGTCTTTTTGCTATTCTTACTCAAAAAATCAATGCTTACTTAAAAAATTATATTTTTGGGTGAATTTCAAAATTACACTCAAATTTATTGATAATTAGAAATAGGAACCCATTTTAAATGACAATTGGCAAATTACACCCATTCAGTTACATTTCTCAATTAAGTCAATTATTTGTAATTCAAATTTTATCATTCTTTTAACTTGATATCTATATACTTAATATTTCATTATTTCAGTAGTGTCTGCTGAAATTAACTTTACAAACAGTGGAATCCTCACTTTAAACTACTTAAGGATTATTTTTTTACCGCAAATTAATTATGCCATTATCAAGTTGGTAACCTTCTAGACGTAGCTCGATTATGGAGAGATTGTCAATTTCTCCTTATTGAAATGAATATATATCACTTCTCCCCTTATTATTTTTATAATATCCAATAATCCTCTTGGCACCATAATTTTACAATATTAGTCTTTTTTTTAAGTACATTTCTATTCGTATCTATCATAAATTAATAAGTCATACAAATGAAAATAAAAATAAGAAATTATATATCTTGATATGAATAAAAAATCAATAATAAGATATTTTCTTTTAGTTTTTTTTTTAATTTTATTTACTTATTATACTTAATTTAACTTTATATATGACCATCGCTACCAAGAAACAAGGGAGACATCATGAATTCTTTACTATAGTAAACCTAGTGATATATCATTTTGGCACGAAAAACATAAATGGCATATCGTCTAAAGTATGCGCCAATATATACTATTCACTCATGTTGGTTGTGTGAATGAAAAGGATGACAGGTCATCGTTGTACTTGTCTTGTACATGGCATGTTGTTTGTTATCAAAACGATAAATAGCAATGTCATCTAATACCTGTGTCGATCAAAATATTGAAAATATGTTATTGTTATTATTGTTATTATTGTCATTATTATTAGTAGTAGTATTTTTAGTAATAATGATGATGGTGATGATAGTAATAATAACAATATCATCATCATTACTACTACAACAACAACAATTACTAGTATTATTATAACAGATAACATTATACTATGGACAAATAATTAACTAAGGTTGTGGTTGGAACATAGTATCAAACTATGTTATATTAATGTTCATATTAATTAATTGCTTACCTATGTTTGGAAGTTTTGAAAGTTGGACTGTGGTGTATTATTATTTTTATCATTATTATTGTTACTATTATAATGCAATACAATGCACCAAATGATGGATTAAATAAAATATTAAAATACATTGTATTAAAATATTATTTTATTTAATAGTACTGTATTACATTATTATTTTATTTAGTAATACTATATTACATTATATCATTATTCCATGTAATTATTAAAACCAAACAATCTTGTATTTTTATTAAAATTGATTGGAATTCAACTTTACAGGTGATGTGTTATTTACTAAGAAATAATAGAGATGTGATGGCGTCCATTTGAATTAGTAAGCCTATCGGCATGTCATTTTGCGTGACACATCATCCAGAGTATACTCATACTATTTAGGCACGATATTTCTGTAAATGCAAAGGACAGCATGTCATGTGTTTATTTTTTTTATTTTTGGATAGCATGTCATTTGCTAAGAAAATAGTAAACGACAATGTAATACAGTGCCTTGTGCCGATTAAAATATATTAAAATATTTAATTATTATTATTTTATAATTTTTTATCATTATTAGTGTTGTTGTTGGAACATATGATAAAAATACTAAGGACAATAATTAAATAAGGGTGTGTTTGCAACATAGTATTAAATTGTATTAATTAATATTTATAGCGATTCTCAAAATTTCATCTTAAATGATATGATACTTAGAAGGTAATTTATTAAATAATTAATAATTTTTCATAAATTTAAGTGAATTAGTTTTATTATCATAGCAACCAATGAATGAATGCCACATATTTTAAAATAAAATTTTGAGATGTATAGGACTACTCATTTGTCAATGGTCACACTCACACACTCTACGATTGTTTCACTCTCTCATAATGCAAGATGAATGCAGTAGTAGAGTAGTAATATTCAAAGTCCTAGTGCTTATTGTAAGTTGACTTCCGTCCCTAGTTGTTCTTGAAAAGAGGAAAAAAATGATTTTTCTATTAGTTTGCAAAATAGTATGCAGCACCTTCCAAAAAAGAAGGTAGTAGAATGCAAAATGAAAAATGATTTGAGAAAATTAGGGCTTGTTCGGTGTCATTTTGTAGTCCTCATTTTCATTTTTATTTTAATAGTACAAATGTAATCTATGTTCGGTGAGCCTAAACTTAAAATCAAATTATAAAATGCAGAAAACAAAATCTATTTGACAGTAATAAAAGTGAAAACATGTTAGACACATTTTATGTAAATCACAAAATGAATTACAAACAAATTATAAAATAAGGGCTCGTTCAGTACCCTTTTCCAGGCAATGTTTTCATTTTCGTTTTTATAATACACACATAAAACATGTTTGGTGGATTGATTTCAAAAAAACATATTACAAAACACAAAATCCGGATTCATTATTATAACTACCAAACTGAAAACATGTTAAACATGTTCTCCAAATTTTACAAACTAAACCTAAAAATGAATTAAAAAACAAAAGCAAAACCATGACCCTCTTCCTCCTTATCTCTTCACTGCCGCTCTCTCTTTCCTACAGCTTTCTTCATCCAGTTCCAACAAATCTGCACTCTCTCCCTCCCATTATCTTCATCCAACATCTTTCTCTCTCTTTGTTTCTCCCGATCCACTCTCTCCTCCTTATCTCGTCACTGTGTCGCTCTCTTCGCCTACAGCTTTCTTGATCCAGTTGCAGCAAATTTACACTCTCTCTCTCCCCTTATCTTCATCCAACATCTTTCTCTCTCTTTATTTCTCTCAATCCACTCTCTCCTCCTTATCCAGCTACTGTCACTACTTCATCTCAACCACTGCCACTGCTCTGACTCCACCTAGCCGGTCCGACTCCGCTCAGCCACTGCTGCTCCAACTCCGCCCAGCCGATGTTGCTCCATCTCTGCTCAGTCGTTGCTGCTCCCTCTTCGCCCAGTCGTTGTTGCTCTCCCGAATTTGTCACTTGCCGGTATTTGTTTTGTTTGACTTAAAATTTTTAAAAATTATTTGAGTGATTTTAATTGTTTTTAATAGCATGTAAAGATGATATTTTCCACGATTGTCATTGCCATGATATTGATTTTATTACAAATTCCATTTTGTTGATGATGCACAAGTTGAATTTATTGCCTATCACTAAAAAGAAAAAGTTTTACAGAGAAAATGATTTAGGCAATTAGGCTTTTGTTATTAGAGAGAAATAGGGATTTTTCAAGCTTTGCTCTGGATAGAATTCAGTAAACAATATGTAATTTCAATTTATTGCTTTAGATGGAATTCACAATTTGAATTTATTATCTATCATGCCAAAAATATTGCATGGATAGCATTCACTCCAATCTGCAACTTGTAGAAGTGAGAATAAAAAATAAAAACCCATTTATTTGTTATGCCCTGAATAAATTTTGATGAGAGCTCAGCCTTAATTTAAATTGGCTTGTGTAATTTATAATCTATCTATATATAAGAGCAGTGTTTTTAGTTGATTAATATATGATATATGTTAATTTTTTGAAAAAAAAAATAGGTAACATTCAATTTTTAATGTATGACATGTTGCTGAAATGATTTTCATGCTATGTTGAAGTTGATTAATATTTTATACATATTTTTTTCTAATTTTTCAAGATATGGATCCACATGATGTTGATGTTGAGGATAAGGCTGATTGGTCTAGCCGGATCGAAACCGTTTTTTCTTGTATAGTACATGACCATGTTAAAAATGGTGATTTACAAAGATCAACTTTCACTAAGAAAATTTGGACCACTATAAATAATGAATTATTTGAAAAATCCTAAAAAAGATTCAATATAGGGCAACTTAAGTCCAAGTTTAATAGGTTGCGCAAAAAGCATCGAGAGTTTTCTGACTTAATAGCTCATACCGGGTTTGGTTGGGATCCTGTTTCAAATACGTCATACATCGAAAGCTGTTTAGGCTAAATATATTAAGGTAAAACTATATTCACAGTATATTAAATAGTTTCGTGTAAAATTAAAATATTATTTTTTAATTTTATACATTTATTGTTTTGCACAGAGAGTGCCTGGAGTGAAGCCATATCGTAAAAAAGGATTAGAGCACTACCAAACCTTAGGGGAGATATTCAACACTACCACAGCTTCTAGCCATTTACGTTTTTCTTCTAACCAAGTTCCATTATCCTCGGATGAGAATCGTGAATTGGAAGAGAATTTTCTTAGTCATGGAGTTCATGTTGATATTGATGATGACGATTCAATGGAACCTCATTTCGAGACTAGGACAGAAAAAAGGCATTGTCGGCTAGTTGCAACTTCAACTGAACGTGGTAAAAAAAATAAGAGTGAGTTTGACGATTACTTTAAAATGGGTAGTTCAGTGATGAACGCTAGAATGAAGATAGTTAAATGCAAAAGTGCGGAGTCAACTTCTCAATGTGTTGAAAAGTGGTCTATTGAAGAGTGTATTGAAGCTGTGGAGATATTGGAAGACATTAATGGAGATACATACAACAAATGGATGGATAAGTTAGTACCCAGTATTGAGTGGAGGAAAGCTTTTCTGAGCATGCGTGAGCATAGGAAAAAATATTGGTTAGCTAGTTTATAGTTTGTTCTTTAAGATGTAATATGTTTAACTTGAATGTTATTGGTTGTGAACTGTGTGCTTGTTCATTTTATGATTTGACCTTTATAGTACTTTTATTTGTCGAACTTTATGTTTTTTTATGAGCTTAAATGTATTTGTTGAAATTCATTTTATTTTGTGAGTTGAACTTTCTAATGTTTCATTTATTTATTTGTATTTGTATGTTCATTTTATTATTATTATTTTTTTTATCAATTATCATATACTTGAGATATAATTTGTGATTTTTTTAAATCAGAGCAGAAAAAATGAACAACAACAATGAAGATGATGATATTGATAGTTTAACAGATATTGAAGAAGATGTTTTAGAGGTAGCCATTGCTATAAAAATTAATGAGAAACAACATCATGCTATTAAGAGGCAATGTTATACAAGACAACTGTCTGGCATTAAATTTGTTGAAGAGTTGTTAAATGGTCATCTGGACAGGATGTATAACATGTTTCGAATGGATAAAGAAGTTTTTATTCGATAATGTTATACTCTTGAACATTTACAGTTATTAGAGAATGATAGGCATGTTTGTATCAAGGAGACTGTAGCAATGTGCTTGTATGTATTGTCCCATGGTGCTGTTGTGCAGGTTGTTTTTGAACGTTTTCAACGTTCAGTGGATATTGTGTTTACATACTTTAAGCGTGTGTTAAAAGCACTTTGTTGCTTAGCAAATCATATTATAAAACCAAAACCTCAAGGGAAAACGCCGCCGGAGATTGGAAACAATCCAAAATTTTTTTTTTCATATTTTGAGGTAAGCTATTCAATACACATTACTTCAATGTTTACGTGACATTAGCATTTTGGTTAATAAATTAATAATGTTTACATATTTTCACAGAAGTGTGTCGGTACAATTGATAAAACCCACATTACTGCATGGTCACCAATGCATTAACAGATACTATATCGAGATAGAAAGACTCAGATGACCCAAAATATCATGTGTGCATGTTCTTTTGACATGATGTTCATATTTGTGTATACGGGCTAGGAGGGTACCGTCAATGACTCAAGAGTGTTTATAGATGCCTTAAATAGACCAGAATCTGAGTTTCCACGTTCGAAAGAATGTAAGAATATTGAGATATAGTATATATATGTTAATATCTTTGGCTTTTATTTTTTAATTAAGTTATGTTTTATTGTTTCTATATTTTAGGATATTACTACGTTGTGGATTTTGGATACATAAATATAAACGGATTTTTGACACCATATAGAGGTGAGAGATATCATTTACATGATTATAGAGGACCAGGTTGAGCATCTAGAGGTCCCCAAGAATTGTTTAATTATAGACATTCATCATTGTGTAATGTAATTGACCGATTCTTTTGTGTTTTCAAAGCACGATTTTCAATTTTAAGGGATATGCATAATTATAGTTTACGTAAGCAACGTCTAATTTCAATTACATGTTGCGCTTTACATAATTTTATTCGACGAGAAAATGCAAGTGATAGGTTATTTGGAGACTTTGATGTGCAAGATTTGGTTACCAACGAAAAAGGAGACACTAGTAGGCCACTTACTAATATTAATTTATCTCTAGCAAGTGTCGCAAAAATGAATGCTACAAGAGATAGAATTGCAGCTTCTATGTGGTATGATTACATACATAATGTATAATGTCTATCATGTAATTTTTTTATAATTATTTTGCTTAAATCATGTGTTGTAATATATATCTTAATTATGGTGTAAAAACAATGACAATGTAAAAAAAAATTTTAATTAATGTTAACTCTAAAACGTTATTATCATGTAATTTTTTTTACAATAATTTTGTTTAAATTATTATGTTGTATTTGTGTATGTATTAGCTAAATAATTATTTTATAACTATAAATATGATGTAAATGCTAGAAAAAACTGTTTTTGAAAAAAGTATTACCGAACGCATATTCTTTGTTTTTATCATTTTCAACTGTGTCTACCGAATGCATATTACTGTTTTCAGTTTTAAAATATAGGATATAGAAAATGATACCAGATGCATACTTAAATTTAAAATACAGCGACTGTAAAATATCATTTTCATTTTCATTTTTATTTTCAAAAAATATAAATTCAGAAACAATACCGAACATGCCGCAATATACTGCACGTTCTCCGAAGTAGAACAAATAAATATTTTTCTCTCTCATCTTCTTCTCTCTCCCTTACACCACATATTTTCTCCGACTATCATCATCTTGTTTTCTTTCTCTCTTATCAAAAAATCTTTTTTGTAATTCCGATCTTCTTCATCTCTTATATGTAATTTTTTTTCTTTTAATTTAATTTTTTTTTCATTTCTTTCACATAATTTTTTCTCTTTTACTTTTTGGTTTATCAAACATGGCCTTCCTTGTCTTCGTTTACACAGAGACAAATCTCTATAGATTATTGAGTCATTTTGTTATGTTTTATTCATCTAGGTCCATTTTGTTTTATGTTCTTTGGCTCCTGATTTTGTAATTTTAAATATCTGGCCATATATTATTTTTTATTTTAAATATCTGGGACTATTTATTATTTCTTTTATTGATTATCTTAAATTACAAATTGTAAGAAAATGTGCTGAGTAGCTGCAAAATTATCATCAAGCCGTGATTCATGTCTGTTAAATTTTGAGCTTTGGGATGATCGAGAGCAGTTTGATGGTGGGTATTTTTCTAAAAAGAATATATATAGTATATATAAATCGAATTATATCGGGCCTTTCGTTACCTTTTTTAATACTTGCCATGGGTGCAAATGGCTGCCGTGGATGGGGATTAGAATTTCTTATAAAAGTTTGTCTTCTTAGAGTAAATCATTCCATTGATATAGCAATGTTTACTCTGAACTTAATTAATTCCTGAATACCAAATTACCAATTGAGACAATGCTTGAGGATTTTAATTCTTTAATATATGACTTAATTTTAATCTAAGAACAATAACAAATGCAAGACTTTTTAATTATTGAAGTTATTATACTTATTAGCAAATGCTAGACTTTTTATTTTAATTAAGATTTAAATGTTTAAAAAAAATTATTTTTAAAAATAGTGTTATCGAACACATATATACTGTTTTTATTATTTTTATTTGTATTTACCGAACACATTTTATAATTTTTAATCAAATGCTTATTTAAATTTAAAATACAATAACCGTAAAATATCATTTTTATTCTCACTTTTGTTTTAAAAAAATATTAATTTAAAAATAATACCGAAAAGGCTCTTCAATTTTAAATCAAATTAATTTGAAATTTAAATAGTGAATGGATTAGAAAAGAATGAAACGAGAAATGCGACCTCCCGCCTCGTTTTAGGGCTCTAATTCCACTCCCGCCATTTCTTGATGATCACAAACAAACGGACCCAACCAAAACGACGCGTTGCAAGAAATAAAGTCCCACTTGTACGGCGCCGTTTCTGGTCCCACAGCCTTGAACAAATGAGGCCCTCATACAAAACGACCGCTAAGCGCGAGGAAGTTTGATATTACTAATCAACCCCTACGAACAGTGCTTAAATTACACCATCCTCCACCTTGATCGCTCACAAATGTCCCTCTCAGCTTCTGTACTTTATCGTCCAAAATATAACAATTCAAAAATCCAAGAGCCAAGTGTCGGTGGCATTTACCGTAAATAATATCAAAACCAAGCCTTAATTGTTAATTACTCAACATATATAAACAGAGCTCTGGAGCACTCGAAATCAAAATCTATTTTTCGCTCTCCCGCTGACCCTCCCATTTTTCTCTCCTCGATTTCTCTTCTTCTGTTCCTTTTTTTCTTTTTTTCAGATTTCTCTTTATTTTGTTTAATTTTCAGTTTTGATGTCGAGCATCTAGAAGATTCAATCTCTGTAAGTACTCAGTTTGTTTTTTTAATTTTTTTGCTCTTCAATTCGTTATTAAATTTTGTTTTCCTTTTAACAAACCCTAACCCTAGTGTTCGTTTGAAAACAGCATCGATAAGCAAGATAGAAGACTAATTAGCTGTCAAAATTCCACGTTTTGGAGCGGAAGCATCACGTCGAAGAGTAAGTAACTAGAGTTTTATCGATTTTAATCTTTTAATTTCGTTGATTTTTATGTGTATTTGAAGTGGCTGAAACCCTAATTTTACGAATTTTTGGGGATTTCGGGGTTTAGTTGAGTAAGAATCTGAAGTGTTGAAACTTATTGAGATTTGTTTTGTGTGGTAGTATAGTAGTGGTTTTATGTTGAACTAGAAACCCTAACCCTAGTTTTTTTTGACAGTTGGTGCTTTAAATGGCTGATAATCGAAATGGCAATGCCCAAATGGCAAATGGAACTGAAGGGGCAAATGCTTATTCGATTAATTTGGAGAATTTTAGTACACGATTGAAGGCACTTTATGCTCACTGGAATAAACATAAATCTGATTACTGGGGTTCTGCTGATGTGCTTGCAATAGCAACACCTCCAGCTTCAGAGGATTTGCGGTACTTGAAATCGTCAGCCTTGAATATATGGTTGCTAGGTTATGAGTTTCCGGAGACTGTAATGGTTTTCATGAAGAAGCAGATCCATTTCTTGTGTAGTCAGAAGAAGGCGTCTTTGCTTGGGATGGTTAAGAGGTCTGCAAAGGATGCTGTGGGTGTTGATGTTGTGATTCATGTTAAGGCAAAGACTGATGATGGTGTTGAACTGATGGATGCAATATTCAATGCTGTTCGTTCTCAGTCAAATGTGGATAGTGGTGATGGCCCCATTGTTGGGAGCATAGCAAGAGAGACTCCTGAAGGGAGGCTTTTGGAGACATGGGCTGATAGATTGCAGAATAGTGGTTTTCAGCTCAGTGATGTGACGAATGGGTTGTCTGAACTGTTTGCTGTTAAGGATCAAGAGGAGATTATGAATGTGAAGAAAGCTGGTTACTTGACGTATAATGTGATGAATAAAATTGTGGTTCCAAAGCTTGAGAATGTTATTGATGAGGAAAAGAAAGTCACTCATTCGTTGTTGATGGATGAGGCTGAGAAAGCAATATTGGAACCTACTAAAGCTGGAGTGAAGCTGAGGGCGGAGAATGTTGACATCTGCTACCCTCCTATATTTCAGAGTGGGGGGGCATTTGATCTTAGACCTAGTGCTGCCAGTAATGATGAGTTACTGTATTATGATTCTGGAAGTGTAATTATCTGTGCAGTTGGGTCACGGTATAACAGTTACTGCTCGAACATTGCCAGGTCATTCTTGATTGATGCCACTCCCTTGCAGAGCAAGGCGTACGAGGTTCTTCTGAAAGCTCATGAAGCAGCTATTGGTGCTCTGAAGCCTGGGAACAAGGTTAGTGCTGCTTACCAGGCTGCCCTTTCAGTGGTTGAGAGGGAGGCACCTGAGTTGGTTCCGAATTTAACAAAATCTGCCGGCACAGGTATCGGCCTTGAGTTTCGTGAGTCTGGTCTAAATCTGAATGCCAAGAATGATCGAGTGGTGAAAGCAAAAATGATTTTTAATGTGTCAATTGGTTTCCAGAACTTGCAGAACCAGACCAATAAGCCAAAGAATCAGATGTTTTCTCTGTTACTTGCTGACACAGTTATTGTTGGTGAAAATAATCCGGAGGTGGTGACTTGCAAGAGCTCGAAAGCAGTTAAGGATGTTGCTTACTCATTTAATGAGGATGAGGAAGAAGAAGAAAGGCCTGAAGTGAAAGCTGAGGCTAATGGCACAGAAACCATGCCATCTAAAACAACACTCAGATCTGATAATCAGGAGATTTCGAAAGAGGAGCTTCGGAGGCAGCATCAGGCAGAACTTGCTCGTCAGAAGAATGAAGAAACTGGTAGGAGACTTGCTGGTGGGGGAAGCGGGGCTGGAGATAATCGTGCTTCTGCTAAAACAACGACTGATTTGATTGCCTATAAGAACGTTAATGATCTTCCTCCTCCAAGAGATTTGATGATTCAGATTGACCAGAAGAATGAGGCAGTACTCCTTCCTGTTTATGGAAGTATGGTCCCTTTCCATGTGGCTACCATAAGAACAGTTTCCAGCCAGCAAGACACAAATCGGAATTGCTATATTCGCATTATTTTCAATGTCCCTGGGACACCTTTCAATCCGCATGACACAAACTCATTGAAACACCAAGGGGCAATATATCTGAAGGAGGTATCTTTTCGATCTAAGGATCCAAGGCACATAGGTGAAGTGGTAGGGGCGATTAAAACACTTCGTCGTCAAGTTATGGCAAGGGAATCTGAGAGAGCTGAGAGGGCAACTTTGGTGACACAGGAGAAACTCCAACTTGCTGGTAACAGATTTAAGCCAATAAAGCTGCATGATCTTTGGATTCGACCAGTTTTTGGAGGCCGTGGAAGAAAGATTCCTGGTACTCTTGAAGCTCACTTGAATGGATTCCGATTTGCCACTTCTAGACCTGAGGAGAGGGTAGACATAATGTTTGGCAATATAAAGCATGCTTTTTTCCAGCCTGCAGAAAAGGAGATGATCACTCTTGTCCACTTCCATCTGCACAATCACATAATGGTGGGGAACAAGAAAACCAAGGATGTGCAATTTTATGTTGAGGTGATGGATGTGGTCCAAACATTGGGAGGTGGAAAGAGGTCTGCTTATGATCCAGATGAGATCGAAGAAGAACAACGGGAGAGGGCCAGGAAGAACAAGATCAACATGGATTTTCAAAGCTTTGTGAATCGGGTAAATGATCTCTGGGGGCAACCTAAATTCAATGGCCTAGACCTTGAATTTGATCAACCTTTGAGAGATCTCGGTTTCCATGGAGTGCCGCACAAAGCGTCTGCTTTCATTGTCCCAACTTCAAGTTGCTTGGTTGAGCTGATAGAGACTCCTTTCCTTGTTGTCACCCTTAGTGAGATTGAGATTGTGAACCTGGAGAGAGTTGGACTTGGGCAGAAAAATTTTGACATGACCATTGTCTTTAAGGATTTCAAGAAGGATGTGCTGAGGATTGATTCTATCCCCTCATCATCTCTTGATAGCATCAAAGAATGGCTCGACACAACTGATATCAAATATTATGAGAGTAGATTGAATCTTAACTGGAGGCAGATATTGAAGACAATCACCGATGACCCACAGAGCTTTATAGATGATGGTGGTTGGGAATTCTTAAATCTGGAAGCCAGTGATTCTGAATCTGAGAACTCGGAGGAATCAGATCAGGGCTACGAACCATCAGATATGGAGGTGGATTCCGTTACAGAAGATGAAGACTCAGACAGTGAGTCGCTGGTGGAATCTGAGGATGAAGAAGAAGAGGATTCAGAGGAAGACTCCGAGGAAGAGAAAGGGAAGACATGGGCAGAGTTGGAGAGGGAAGCCACCAATGCTGACAGGGAAAAAGGGGATGATTCAGACAGTGAGGAGGAACGAAAGAGAAGGAAGGGAAAGACTTTTGGGAAGTCACGTCGACCACCCAGTGGCGGTTTCCCAAAACGTACCAAGTTAAGATAGATCTGAAGAACTCTGGGTTTCCGTGTTCTTATAATTTGTGGTTGAACAAGATTTATCTGTAGTAGCGGCTTTAGAAATTAGAATGCAGTGTTCTAACTTAGCTTTGGAATTTGATTTCTTTCTAGTTTTTGTATCCTGTGTTTTGGGCGTACATTTGTGTATAGCCTAGAAGACAAGATTTTTGCTTGTACATTGCCAGGATTAGTTTTAGATTAAAGCAAGGTTCTCTTGTTATCACTTTCTACTTCGTTTGTTTCAGCTAATTATCGATATTTTGCTGCAATTTTGTTGGTCAACTTATCTTCAACAGCCTGAAAGGATTCATTTGCTAGTGAGGGCTCTTTGGCGATCGTATTGAGAGCCTACAATTGCAGTTGTTTCTGGAATTTTAGTTACAAAAATAGCCGCTATCAAATAGTTATTGGACCTCTCATCTTTATATTCCTTAGCTTATTTTTATTTTCTGAGTGGCATGACAAACAGTGTAAGGTATATTTTAACTTGTTCTAAAGAATATAAACGAAAAATATGCTTCAATTTCCTTGAAAAATGAAACTATATGTTTGAAGGAGGCTGATCTAAGTGATTGTGCTCACTGCTCGCTCTGCTCTGCAGCCTATTGGTTGTCAGAACAAAAAGGACCTTTGCCAGATGCAAGAAAACCAAAAAACAAGATCCAATGCCCATGTATATAATAAGCTGTTACAAGCAACAGATCACTCTCAAAGCTGAGAGTAAATTTGAACGTTTTGCAATTTTTTCTTCAAAAGTAAGCCAACCTGAATTGGTAGCCAAAAGGAGCAAGAATTTTGTAATCAAAATTTGTTCGTGTTCATGAAATGACTTGCGCACATTCAAGAAGAAAATTCCCAGTTTTTAACAACTCACTACCTATAGCCCTTATTGTCTGTAAGTTCCGGCAGTTCTGACTGGTAAGATAAAGTTCTATTCAGTCCATTACAGCCTAACACTACAGTTTCAGCTATTCAACTAATATTACACCTTGAAACAAAGTAGATAGCTATCACCTCTCACGCATAAAAATGCCGGCTACTGCTTGATGGGTGAAGCAGTCCAAACATATCGAACCACATAAATATCATCTCAATTTCTTGATACAGCTACAAATAATTCAGTGGCACAATAAAGCAATGATAAATCGGTGTCAGAAGATTCAGAAGAAATTGAAGGCGGAATGACAATGAAAATAAACACAAACATAGAGATGTACAAAGCAAAATCCTCTCAAAAACTTTTTGTTCAGCTACTTCACGATAAGCATTTTAACTTAAAATATTTGCTCAGCACACAAAAAAGATAGTACAACCACAACATTTCAAAACATAGCTCCCATAATTGCGGTATTTTACAGGCTAACTATGTTATAACATCAACAGCTATTGCTGGTACAAGTGCATAATTTACACATCAGACCAAAAATACCGAAAACATGTTTACCTCAATTTGGCCCTCTTGGGAAGACTGCCACCGGGATTTCTCTTCTCAGGTGCTCGAGCTTTCCCAAAAGCCTTCATCTTCCTTCTCTTTCTCTCATCTTCACTGTCTGAGTCAGCCCCTTTTTCCCTGTCTGCATAGCTTGCTTCCCTTTCCAACTCTTCCCACGTCTTTCCTTTATCCTCTTCCGAGTCTTCCTCAGAATCCTCTTCCTCATCATCCTCTGACTCCACTAATGATTCACTGTCGTCATTCTCATCGTCAGATACCGAGTCAGACTGCACATCTGAAGGCTCATATCCTTGATCTGAATCTTGTGAGTTCTCCGATTCTGAGTCACTGGCTTCCATGTTTAGAAACTCCCACCCACCATCCTCTATGAATTTTTCTGGATCATCAGTTATGGTTTTCAGTATAGGCCGCCAGTTCAAATTTAATCTACTCTCATAATACTTGAGGTCTGTAGTGTCGAGCCACTCCTTGATGCCATCTAGTGATGAAGACGGAATAGAATCAATTCGAAGGACATCACGCTTGAAGTCCTTGAATACTATAGTCATATCAAAATTCTTCTGCCCGAGACCAACTCTCTCCAGGTTCACTATCTCAATCTCGCTTAGAGTGATTACCACAAAAGGTGTCTCTATCAGCTCCACCAGGCAGCTAGATGTTGGGACAATAAAAGCAGATGCTTTGTGCGGAACACCATGGAAACCAAGCTCCCTCAGAGGCTGGTCAAACTCAAGGTCAAATGCTTTAAACTGAGGCTGACCCCATAGATCATTTACCCGGTTCACAAAGTTCTGGAAGTCCATGTTGATTTTATTCTTTCGCGCCCTCTCACGTTGTTCTTCCTCTACCTCATCCGGGTCATAGGCAGATCTCTTTCCACCCCCTAGCGTCTGCACCACGTCCATTACTTCAATATAAAATTGGACATCTTTGGTCTTTTTGTTTCCCACCATTATGTGATTATGCAAATGAAAGTGTAGCAGAGTGATCATTTCCCTTTCTGCTGGCTGGAAGAATGCATGCTTAATATTACCATACATTACATCAACACGTTCATCAGGCCTTGAGGTAGAATACCGAAACCCATTTGTGTGTGCTTCTAGAGACCCAGTCAATTTTCTTCCACGACCACCAAAAGGTGGACGAATCCATAGATCAAACAATTTTAGTGGCTTAAATTTGGCCGATGCAAGTTGAAGCTTTTCCTGAGTAACTAAAGTTGCCCTCTCAGCTCTTTCAGACTCCCTGGAAGTGACTTGCCGACGGAGTGTTTTGATCTGCTGAACCACCTCGCTTATATGCCTTGAGTCCTTGGAACGTAGTGAAACCTCTTTCAAATAAATTGATCCTTGGAACTTTAGAGAGTTCGAGTCATGAGGAGTGAAAGAGGTTCCTGGTACATTGAATATTATTCGGATGTAACAAGATCTGTTGGTGTCCTGTTGGCTTGAGACACTCTTCACAGTCGCAACATGGAAAGGAACCATGCTTCCATATATCGGCAAGAGGATTGCCTCATTCTTCTGGTCAACCTGAATCATCAAGTCTCTCGGAGGGGGCAGATCATTTACATTCTTGTATGCAACCAAATCACCAATTGTTTTTACAGAACCACGGTTATCTGCTGTTGATGAACCCCCACCAGCAAGCCTTCTAGCCGTTTCTTCATTCTTCTGACGGGCAAGTTCAGCCTGGTGCTGCCTCCGGAGCTCCTCCTTTGACATTTCCTGATGGTCTGATCTCAATGTCGCCTTAGACAAGGTTGGTTCACCACCTTTAACCTCAGCTTTGACTTTTGGTTGTTCTTCTTCTTCATCATCCTCATTGAATGAGTATGCCACATCCTTTACAGCTTTAGAACTTTTAGATGTCACAATATCAGGTACCTTTTCACCAACAATAACAGTATCTGCAAGTAACACTGAGAATTTCTGGGTCTTTGGGTTCTTGCTCTCTGTCTGCAAGTTCTGAAAACCAAGTGAAACATTGAAAACCATGCCTGCTTTCAATATACGATCATTCTTGGCATTAAGACTAAGCCCTGACTCGCGAAACTCAAGGCCAATTCCTGTTCCAGCATTTCTGGTCAAGTTTGCAGCTAATTCAGGTGCATCCGTCTCCACTACAGTGGATGCTGCTTTATAAGCAGCACTCACCTTGTTCCCAGATTTCAAAGCACTGATTGCCGCTTCATGTGCCTTAAGAAGGACCTCATAAGCTTTGCTCTGCACTGTATTGGCATCAATCAGAAACGTCCGAGCTACATTAGAGCAGTAGCTGTTGTATCGGGATCCAACTGCACATATGATCACACTAGTAGAGTCATAGTACAGGTAATTATCATTGCTCGATGCACTTGGTTTAAGATCAAACTCTCCTCCACTCTGAAAAATCGGAGGGTAACAAATGTCAACATTCTCTGCCTTCAATTTGACCTTAATTCTTGCTGGTTCTAAAATAGCCTTCTCTGTCTCATCCATTAACGAGGAATGGGATACCTTCTTCTCCTCATCAATTACCTTTTCAAGCTTAGGAACCACAAATTGTTTCATCACCGACGAACTCAAGAATGCAGCTTTCTTGATATTTGTAAGCTCAGTGTCATCTTTGATGGCAAACAAGTCTGAGAAACCATTCGATACATCACTTAGCGCAAAATTCGCTTTCTTTAATTTTTCATTCCATGTC
This sequence comes from Citrus medica, assembly GCA_002013955.2. Lineage (NCBI taxonomy): Eukaryota > Viridiplantae > Streptophyta > Magnoliopsida > Sapindales > Rutaceae > Citrus > Citrus medica. The sequence continues at coordinate 217,073 of MKYO02026249.1, forward strand.
TCCAAAAGCTTCCCTTCAGGAGCCTCTCTTGAAATGTGTCCAACAACAGGAGAAGTCTGACCACCAGATTTCGACTGATCATTAACAGCGCCAAAAATTTTGTCCATCAAACCAGAGCCATCATCCGTTTTCCCCTTCACGTGTATCACAACTTCAATACCCACAGCCTCTTTGGCGGACTTTTTAATGACTTCAAGCAAAGACGCCTTCTTCTGGCTGCACAAGAAATGGATCTGCTTCTTCAAGAAAACCATAATGGTCTCTGGGAACTCATAACCGACCAACCAGACGTTCAATGCCGAGGACTTTAAATATCTCAAATCTTCTGAAACCGGAGGAGTTGCTACAGCAAGAGCATTAGAATCACCCCACAGATCACTGTTGTGTTCAGTCCAATGAGAGTATAACATTTTCAGCCGCTTACTGAAGTTATCCAGATTGATGGCATATGTATTGGCAGCGGCATTCCCAGAGGGCTTGCCAGCAGCAGGTTTGACAGTACTGTTCCGATGTTCGGCCATTGGAAATGATTCAAGATCGCAACTTTTATCCTTGACAACTCAGTATAAACTATGAGAAATAACAAACAATTGATTGTTTAGCTTTTTGTTGTGCTGAGTAAATGTTAATGCTAATTATAGAAATGTTCCATAAATCGATAGAGGGAGGCAAACAATTAAGAAGAAAAAAGGACAAGAGTAACATTTTCTGAAAAATCAAGCTCAGATAGTAATATTAAAACTAGCACATTTGACTGCAATACAATTACAAATCATATCATAAGTTTGCATCATGTAGTCAAGTGTTCTAAGATTTGCATGTTATCGACCATAAATTCGTTGCAGTAACACAATATTGATGCAATTATCTGCATTTAGAATGATTTTTTTTTTCATTTATATTTTAATTCATCAAGTCAACAAGTTCAAGAGTTTTATTAGCACAAATTGATTAAAATATTCTCTTTTTCCAAAATTTCGATAAAACGTAAATATTTAACAACAATACTACTGTTTCTTTTTCAACTTTCCCACAGTTTCTCAGCAACCAAACAAAGCAATAGATGATACTACCAATAAGTATAACACATGCATTCAACCCCATAAAGCAAATTCCATTAATTGAAAAAAAAAACTAAACTCCAAAATCAATTGAAAATCAACGAAATAAAATATCACCTCAGCGTCTCCTAATCAAAGCTCTGAACTTTTATCCTTATATCCCAAAATGAAGTCAAATTTTTTGTCCTTTTTGGGTTAAAATTTTAATTTTGATTGCAGAATCATCTGAACTTGATAAAATAAAAGCAACCCAGGTGAAGAAAGCATCCAAATTCAAATACCACCATTGAATCATACGCGATCAGGCAACTTTGCAAGCAAACAAAGTTGATGTGAATTCAAAAAACTAGTAAGCATTAAAAAAAAAAAAAAGCGGGAACTTTAAAGGGTATAATTTGGATCGAAAGGATTTGAGGAAATAGGTGAAGATTTGATTGAGAAAATTGAAGTTGCAGAGATGACAAAAGGTTGAAGACGGGGAAATTGGATTGGAAAATAAGTTTAAATACGTGTTCTCACTTCTGTGTGCAACATTTTCCATGATATTAATAATATATTTTTTGGAAAATTATGTTGATGATTAGATTTTTTTATTTATTTTTCATGTAATTTAGATACATGAAATCTGTAATAGGTATATTCCATTCAAATTCTTAAATCTTAAATTTATTCTAAACAATATCCAAAAACAATTTTTTCTAAACATTAAAAAAATCAATTTTCATGTTTTTTAATTTTCCTTAATTTAGGATTAATATAGTGGGTTTAAAGTAATTAGATTTGCTGTAGTAAGAATAGATATTATCCAATGAATATAATGCTGAATGAAATTTAACTGTAATAAGAATAAAATTATTATATTATTAAATAAAATTTATTTACACATACATAAATATATCATATAATAATATATATTTTTATATACAATGGTAAAGAAAAAAACTGAACTTACAATAATTTTATCCCTTTTTATTTTGTTTTATACGAAAAAAAAAATTAGACTACAATTTTCATAACAGAAATGTTGTATAATAAAAATATAATGAGCTACTCCTTTCAAAAACTGTTGAAAAATAAAAAGCCTAATAACCTACAAAATCTCAAAACGGAAAAAAAAAAGGCGAAAAGATTCCAATTGCAGTAAGTGTCAGTTTCGAATTATGAAAGCCGATTAAATAAGTTGTTTTTATTATATAAGTAAAATAAATTATTAATTAAAAAAATAATTTAGTGTTCGGTAAAATATGTCATTGTAGTTGTTATAAGTTTAAAAAATAATGTACACACATTTGTAAATTTTATTGTGAAAATATTATTTTATTATATAATAACTAAAATAAATATATATTTAAATTATCTTTTATTTTTTTAGTATGTTTAATAATGTTTAAATATGCCTTTTTCTTTTTTTAACACATAAAGTGAACAAAAAACTCAATTAAATAAAATATAATGAACTCCATTATCAATTACATGAAATATGATAAAAATATGATTCATATTAATACATAATTCAAGTAAAATAAAAAATTAATAAAATGAAGATCATGACTCTAGAAAAAATATAAATAGGTTGAAGTGTTGAACATTAAAAGTCGTAGTTACGAAGTTGATTTTAAGTGTTATGGTTAACTTTCATATGAAATTATTAATAATTCAAAGAAAAATATACATAATCGTGCAAGTCCAATTGAATCTTGTAATTGAAAATAAAAGAAAATGCGAAAAAATGAACTTAGTGAATCAAAACTTTGACACTAAAGAGAATGTATAATAGTTGCCGTGGTAAATTATTGTGGTGATATGATATCTAATTGCTTATATATTAGGATGTATGGAAAAATAAAATATAATTATTTTTTTGTTAAATTATTAAGTTTATAATATGAACTTTAACAAAGTGTGATGACTTATTTAATAAGCTATTATGACATACAATCCCCAATTTACTTTTAAAAACTACTGTCAAAATAAAAAAAAAATTATGAAATAAGTAGTTTTGTATACCATACACAAATTTCCTTACAGAACTTTCCTATCTCAAATGCAGCTCGGAATATTTAAAAATTGGATTTCTAGAGAAACCACATTATTTACTTTGCGAACCCACATGTACTTGGTCGAGGCCCAGATCCAGTCTCAAATGCAGTAGGGAATTAACACGGCCTTGGAGGGAACCATTTCATACTTACTGGTTAGTGGTTACAATTGGTTCGAGTTTTATATTAATCCTCTTGAACGTTAGTCGAGAAGCAACTATAGGCTGTGCCGCAATAGATTTAATCTTAAAAAATTCTAATAAATTTCTGATTGTAATATAGTAGATTTTTAATTATATTTCAATGTATTTTTTTTAAATAAAATTTACTTTGCATAGAAATTTTAAATTTGCTTAAGAGTTTTTGAAAGATATTTGTTTACAGATTTCAAATATATTTACAAGCTCAAAGGCAGTTGGTGTCACTATGTAATGAGATTGAAAAATGTTAATTTATAAGCTGTGGAATTTTTTTTAGGAAAATTATAATTGCACCACCTCTCTTTTGTTTTATACTCATCCAACCACCACACAATTTTAACATGTTCTTTGCACTATCTTTTTTTTTTTAAATTTGTATCAACTAGCCACTTTTTAATTAATACCGTTAAATAATTTTAACGAAATGATAATTTTATCCTTAAATAAATTAAAAGACATTTTATTTTATAAAAGCTTTGAAAAATAAAAAAAAATTATACTTATAAAAATACCCCTAAGATTAATAAAAAATAAATCTCAAAATTAGAATTTTTATTTTTAATAAAAATATAAATAAAATTATAATTATAAAAATAATTGCAAAATTTTGAGATTTAATAAAAATCACCTAAATTATTAAATTTTGGGATTTATTTTTTAATAAATAAATTCAGTCATTTTTATTAAAATTTTGCAAAATTGTAATCTTTTAATAATAATTATTATTTTTTAAAATCTAAATTAAATAAAAATCAGTTGAGCACCTCTATTTGGGATTTATTTTTTTTATTAAATTTAAGGGTATTTTTATAATTATAATTTTTTTATTTTTTAAAATTTTTATAAAATAAAATAGTATTTTAATTTATTTACCGGTAAAATTATTATTTCGTCTAAATTAATTAAAAAGTGGCTAGTTGATACAAATTTAAAAATAAAGGTGGTGTAAATAACATATTAAAATTTTATGGTGGTTGGATGAAAATAAGGTAAAAGAGAGGTGGTGCAATAATTTTTTTTTTTTTTAATTATCATACCCCAAATGAGTGGAAATCAGAAATTGAGTCAGATTAATTAAATCAAGACTAAGACTATTATGACACAGTTTATAAATTTTTATTCGTATATTAAGATACATCCATCCCATCTAATATTATTTATTCTACTCCTGCTCATATTTGTAAGGCTAAAAGACATATCTACACCCATCTACTCATATAATTAAGAGGGGAAATAAGTAGAGCACATGGGCTTGAGTTGAACTAGTGCCCCAGGCTGTCACCTCGCAAATTCATATTCAAATTAATTTATGGTATCAAAATTTATAGAAAAATGATATCGTGAAGGAGCGGGTGATATTGTCTGATTAATTTACAATAATTTTAATGTTATTTGTCAACGGTTATAGAATGCCGCTAAGAGTAACCAGGTGCTCACTCAGCATACAATGGGCACCCATTGTGCTAGCTAACCCCAAAATTTACAGGAAAAAAACTAATAAAATAAATCAAAAAGCACGAGTTGTGAATCACGAAATGAAAATTTATCAGTTATCCACCAAAGTTTATGGTATTATAAAAAATATATATTATAGTTGCGAATTTGTTTAATTTTTTATTTTAAGTTTGTAAATTATATCAATTGTCCACTAAAAGGTTAACATTGTTAGAATATTTATTATAATTTAAGTAAAATGACCATCTTACCCTTGAAATGAAGTGCATTTTTTACTTTGTACCATAATAAATAAATAGAATAGGAAATTATCAATCATCCACCTTAAATTTACACAGTTATAAAAATACTACAAAAGTTCGTGTTTATTTGATTTTCCATTCTAAGTTTATAATGTATATCAACTATGCACCAAAATGTTAACATTGTTATAATTTTTAAAGGAATCTAAGTAAAATAACTATTTTACTCTTGAATTTAAGAGTATTTTTAATTCGAGGTCATCAAGATTACCTCCTGATCAATGTAATCTATTCGATGTCACCAAATAACATCTTGGTCGAGATCATCAAAATTATCATCTGGTCGAGGCGGCCTGCTTGAGATTACCAAAATTTTCTCATAATAGCCTATCAATTATTTGCTCACTCTTTACCTCGAGAAGATCATGATCACCCTAATTTATTCTCCAAACACCCATCATAGGTAATTGACAAAAACTTGCATTGAGCTATAAAGATCGGTTGTCAGGAGTCTTGTGGTAGTTACAGTTATCCATGAGCCAGCGATAGTGGCAATCAGCGGCAATGGTGGCTAAGACAGTGCCAAATGGGTTTCATTGGGTGTTTATGAAATCAAATTTAGGAATTATATTAATTGAGTGTCTGTAAATTAGGGTTTTGGATGATTTATAGATTGGATTTGAGTACATAAATTTGTGAAGATAAAACTGAGAAGAAGAATTAGCAATTTTTTTTATAAATTATGAAATAAAATTGAAGGATATGATTAAATAAGTGTTTATGAATTAGGGTTTAGGGTAATTTGTGAATTGAGTTTGGTTAAGTAAACTTGTGAAGATAAATTGAGAAGAGAATTTTTTTATTAATTTAGAAATAAATTAGAGATATACTTGATAAATGTATAAATTAGTGTATAGTTGACATTTAGGCTCTTTTTGAGATTAAGGCACTAGAGTATAAAAGTTACTGCTATGAGAAAAAAATTGTAACTATAAAAAAAAATTTTAAATATGATAATGCAAGTTGCTATATATAAAAATAAATATGCATAATAAATATAATTTTTAAATAATAATTTTGATGAAATTATTAAAGATATAATAGATTTTTTATCATATGAGTGTAAAAGTAAATCAACTTAACTTATAAATTACAGCAGTTAATATTTGCTAAATATTTTATAATTATAACTTTTAAAGTACAAGTCTACAACTATATAACTTCAATCACAAAGAAAACCTTAATAGTTTAATGAATAATTGATAATTTGATATAAATTACAAGTTTACGAGGAAAAATTGAAATTGAATAAATTCAAATTTTGAGACTTGAGAGGGTAACAATATAAAATTGCGGATGATATATATATTTTATATGAAACTAAATCTTTATTTCTACCTATAAAATACTTTCTGAAATAACTTTTCATCATGAGATTACATTATCTTATTTTAGGATAAAATTATGGTCCAACTATAATACCGTATTATAACTGCACCCAAATATTAAATCTAACCTATAATTATCATTATAATTAAATTTAATGGATAAATACAACTGTTTTACGGTAACACAGTTGCAGCTGACCCCTTGTTTTAAGCTAATTTGGCCATATCCCGGATGAGAGTTTCTCTCACGAAAATGGCCACTCAATCTCATCGTAGCAACGCAACAAAAGCAGAGCCTTTTGACCAACTGCTGCACTCCACTCAGCAACAAGTTAGCAACTAACCCACCAAGCCGCCACCGTCACCACTATCAGAGGCCCAGACCTTCTGCAATGGCTCTGTGACGAGAAAGTCAGCTCCCCCAAGTCACCCATTAGCCTAGGTACAGTCCCAAAAGTAAGAACTCTGGCTGGTTTCACCCAAAAGAGGGGGGAAAAAAAGAAAAAAGAAAAGAGTCGTTTTGGAGGTTCCCAAGGAAGCTGGGGATAAACCCAGATACGGTTTCAAGCTTCTGCGATTGGAAGCTTGTGTAGTGGATTGAAGCTTACTCCTTGGTGGGTTTATCTTGATATTCTTCCCGACTGTGTTGTGCGCTTGCTTTATTACGCTTTTTAATATGTTTCTTTGGTTGTTTTGTTTTGAGTGTTTTGAGTTTGATCAAATGTTGTGTTAATGGCTTCAGGTTCATTGTAGATCTGAAGAGGAGCTTGTTGAGCTTCAAGGTTGGTGTGTGAGGTTTTAGAAATATGTGGTTTGTAATTGTAAATTGAAACATATGAATGATGAGTGTAGTTTGATGCAAATTCACTTTATAATCTTAAGAAACTTTTGCTTCGGGAACCAGCTACAAAGTTGATCTTTCTATCACTACTACGAGTCTAGAGCAAGTGAAAACTGAACACAGATGATTGATTTTGGGCCAAGTTACCAATATAATTGAAGTTTCTAGCTGACTCTTATCTACATGTGTACTTGTACTTGTGATTTTGATTTATTTGATCCAGGAACCCATCTATTGAACACCATATTAGGTGCGAAAGAATATGTCTGGAACAAACACTTAAAAGTAGAAGAAGAAATCATACTCCCCCTCCAGCAACTATTTCTGCACCCTGTCACTTCGGAAGACTTCTTGTGGGCCTTTGGGATTCTAAGATAAAGGGCATTCTCACGCCTTTGAGGTCAAAATCCTGTTTTGGCCCCTCTCACAGACTTGGTAGGGGCTTTTGCTTTTGGCTTCAAGTTGTTTCAATTGCTAGAAACTAAAGTATATAAGCAGTAAATGTTTAAATATCTTTTTTGGAGTTCCTGTTGCTTCTTTCAGTTTCAAAAGTTAACTTACAGTCTGTGGTCAGAGTCTTAAGACTAGCTTTGTGAAATCAAGTCTACTGAGAAAGTGTGAGCATGCATTTATATTCTCTATTGGACATGTAATATTGAGGCCAATACAATATTGGGCTAGTTTAGGCATCTGAGTCACTTTGTCTGAGCCACTTATAGTCATTCATTTGCCTCCTGAACATGTAAACTCAAAGTTGATTGTTCTATTTTCATCCTAATCAGAGACTAAAGAGTCAGAAAAGGCCAAAGTGCTACAAGCTCTCCAATCATGTCCAACTCCAATTCGACTGACTCATCGCCTGCTGTCCAGAGGTACTAACCTTTCCTCTCTTGATGCTTCATTTCATTCCATATTCCATACTCATTTATTTAGTTCCTTTTACTATGCATGTTTTCTTTTGTGTTATCCCTTTCTTTTACAATCAAGGTTCACGTTTTCTATTTCGTCTGCAAGTCTTAACTAGGTTTGTGATATAATGATGGTTTGATCTTTCAAAGCAACAAATTGTCTGTTACTGCAAGTAGAGCTAGAGCCCGTTTATTTGGGTTTCTTTGTCACTACTTTTATGCTTTATTCTGTGACTAAACCAGCTTTCAGCAAATGGGTGAGTTTTATTATATACCAGTCAATATATGGTGTTTTTATATGTTTTGTTGTTTGAACTATTTTTCAATCTCAGTGCCGCAGTTAATGATTGATGTTGTTCGTATCAAGTTTTCTGGATTACTAGCCAAATTGACGGAAATTGAGTTGGATTTGCAGCCTTGTACTTGGTTTGATTGATTTTGTTGTTTCATGGTTGAATTTGGAAATTGCAAACCAAATTTTCCCTAGTCGATAATGAAACCCAAATCAAGTTGGAGTCATCTTTGAACCTGTATTTGGAAATCAGCTTCCAACCAAAATACTATTGCGCTTGTGGCCTGAAACTTGTTTAGAGTTCTTCAAATTTCTGGTTATGTAGTAACTGATGTGATGTGGGGTTTTGATAGCCATTGGTGGAAGATAATGTTTTTGGGAACACACTATATGAACAAGAAAGATTGAAATGTATAAGATGAGACTGACTTCAATACTAAACTGGCTTTGATGGCAAGAGGCCTACAGAAAGCTAGCTTTGTATTGTTCCTTTTTAATTTATTTTTTCCCCTGACTATAGAAGACTTTCTATATCACTTAATTTTACCTCATAAGCAAGTGGGTAATTTTATAGTTGATTAAGTAGGTGCCTAGACATTAAACTTCTGCTGAGTGCCTGTAATTTAATTACCAAATACTTGAGAAGTCACTCAATTTCCATGTAGTCCTCATGCTTTAGCTTCATTAATAGATACTGATAACCCATACTTCACTCCAAAATGATTACTCATAAATAGGATTAATGGCATTTTTGAAATGAGACTTGTTTAACAAGCAGCCTTTTTGAGTATAAAATTGTATGGACATTCTTGCAACATGGTTAATTTGTTAGCATGTGCCGGATCAGTTTAATTTGTTAGCAGAACCTTAAACCTTGTTCTAAAACAATGAAGCGTGTTTCATTTCATGGCAAGATTTAATTCTATCGGTATGAGAGCAAAATAATTCCTGGCAATCTATATTGAAATTTTAGGCTATCTTTGCAGTATAATTGCATAATGAGCATGACGGTTATGTTGTTGTTACCATACATGATATGAGTTCAACATCTTGTCCCCTCCCTTACCATTGGCTTATCAACTTAAACCTACCGCAAGGCACCTCTGGAAGCAATCTGCTGGGCAATAGTTTTATTGTGTGAAATGTTCTACGTCTTCCTAAATGGCCTTAGACGTGTTTTCTTTTCCTAACACTTTGTTGGTATAATTATTTTGTTTTACTTATTGTTTTAATAATTTAGATGGTTATGAGCACTTTGTTTCCTCAGATTAGTGGGACGAGTGGCATTGATCACAGGTGGAGCTACTGGGATTGGCGAGAGCACTGTACGACTATTCCGCAAGCATGGTGCAAAAGTTTGCATTGCAGATGTGCAAGACAATCTTGGTCAGCAGGTCTGTCAATCCCTTGGTGGTGAGCCAGCCACTTTTTTTTGCCATTGTGATGTCACAAAGGAGGAAGATGTTTGCTCTGCTGTTGACCTCACAGTCGAAAAATTTGGCACACTTGATATCATGGTCAATAATGCTGGCATTTCAGGAGCTCCTTGTCCTGACATCCGTGAGGCGGACTTATCAGAGTTTGAGAAGGTATTTGACATAAATGTGAAGGGAGTTTTCCATGGAATGAAGCATGCAGCTCGGATCATGATCCCACAAACTAAGGGCACTATCATATCAATCTGCAGTGTTGCAGGTGCCATTGGTGGTCTTGGCCCACATGCCTATACAGGGTCCAAGCATGCCGTTTTGGGACTCAACAAGAATGTTGCCGCTGAGCTTGGAAAATATGGCATCCGCGTGAACTGTGTTTCTCCTTATGCTGTTGCAACAGGCTTGGCTTTGGCTCACTTGCCTGAAGAGGAGAGGACAGAGGATGCCATGGTAGGTTTCCGTAATTTTGTTGCAAGAAATGCTAACATGCAGGGCACGGAGTTGACAGCTAATGATGTGGCTAACGCTGTGCTCTTCCTAGCAAGTGATGAAGCTAGGTACATAAGTGGAACGAATCTGATGGTTGATGGGGGCTTCACATCTGTGAATCATTCACTTCGAGTCTTTAGATAAAATATTGGTTCCACACCAATCAACAATTAGATGCATAAAAGGTGATTGGAGCATTTGAGTTTCTTTGTTATTTCAGTTAGATACCTGCAATTGATTCCATATTTCAAGTATCATGGTAGATTATTGGGTTGCATAAGAATGAACCGTTTAAGAAAGTGTGATGCAAATGTGATTGGGGTTTGCTTGTTAGGACTATTCAGAACTCGTAAGCATGTACTTCTTAGATTATGAAAACTTGTTGATGTATGTGTTTGAAACCTTTTGACATGATTCATGGGTTGAAATGTTCAATACAGTAATTAGATTAATGCCTAAGAATAAATCCTGATTTATGATAATGCCTATCAACATTAATGCAAAGCACCTTAACTACAAGGTAAGTAAGCTCTATTTTTACTTTTATTTGGTCATCCTTTAGTGTGAATATCATTGTCAATTGTAATTGGCCCAGGGGTTTGTTACTTTGTTAGTCTCTGGGGATTATCGGCTGTGTCAACGGCAACCTAAAGATTGTAGTAGAGGTATCAGTAGATGATTTTGGTGGGTATTTTAAACAATCAATTGACGGAATCATTAACGCTACCGGCCCGGGTGATCTTTGAAATTAGATTTGAAATTTGAACGAAGGATTCTATTTAATTGAGAAAAGTCATAACCTGAGGGTTGGTAAGTGAAAATTACCCAGTGAAGGAAGCAGAAAGCAAAAATTACCATTCCCAAGTCTCGTTTTCATAACGAGCAGTCCCTCTCCCAACAGAAGTCCTTAAATTTCTCTTCAAAAATTTTAATTTACTCTTCACTATTGAATTTCATACAAAAATTTAATTTTTTTAATAAACATATTTCAAAATAATTTAAAAATCACATTTACTTTAAAAAGGCTAGATTTTTTCCTTTAAAATCTATCGTAAGATTAATTTTTGAGTCTAAGTTTTTGTTTTGATAATTTACAGTGATAAAAGTGTTGAATTTTTAAGTGTTAGGTACTTTTGATTTAGTACCTTTTTCTTATAAAATAAAATGAATTATATTGAAATGTATATGCAACAAAACATCATTGGGATATTTTATACTCAGATGGTAACGGGGCCTGCAAATTCGCAAATATGTTCAAACTCACCCGTTAAAACCCGCTTGTTGTGGGTAATTTTGTAGGTCGCAAGTGAATATGGTGTTATAAATTAAAATCTATCATAAGATTAATTTTGCGATTGGGTTTGATATTAATTAAATATCCGACGGATACTAGCATGAGTGTTCGTCAAGCCACAACTTTTTTAATTATTTTTAATTGAAAAATATTTGAATATAAAAATATACTTATTATAATTTGATTGAATTTTCTTTGATTTAATGCATGAATTATTATATACTTATTATAATTTTTCTTTAACATTTATCATAAGATTAATTTTGCGGTTGGGTTTGATATTAACTAAATATCCGACGGATACTAGCATGAGTGTTCGCCAAGTTGCAACTTTTTAAATTATTTTTTAATTTAATTTTAATTCAAAAATATTTGAATATAAAAATATACTTATTATAATTTTATATGGACTATTATTCTTTAACTTAATGTATGGATTATTTCATTATTATAATTTTATTCTTTAGATTAATATCTAAAATGTATTATTCTTTAGAAATTATTAATCTTAATCATTATTGTAGGTATTGTGTTTGATAGGTGCTAATGGTGGTGAATGAAATGATGATATTCTTTTAGATCTTGTGTTGAATGATAATATGAAATGATAACTGTTATTTTTAGAACTTTAGATACTAGTTTGGGCTTTTTCTTATGCATTTATATATTTTATATTTAAAATTAAGAATTTGTGTTTTATTGATGTTGAAATTTTAATTTTTCATTTATATTGATTAAATTTAGAATTAAGTATATTATATGGAATTTTAGGTTATGAGTATAAATTTGCATATTGAATATTTGTGATTTTAAACTTGAAAATTCACAAAAATAAAATTCATCCGGTATCATTACGGGTTTGATAATTGTTAAAAACCACTACAGATGGTACCTATTGCCATCCCTAATCTCATAATTAATAATTGAGTTTAGTGTTGAATTTTTTTTTCAAATTATAATCTAGACTTCAGAACTTGTAGATCTCTACACAAGTTTTGAGGTTGAAAAGTCTAAAATTTTAACAAATATGAAATTAGTTCACATCCAAACTTTTAGGTCATCCATTGGTACCATAATAAAAAAAAAATTAAGGCGAAGTAAAATAAAAATAATAAAGGGATATTATGTATTTTCGCTTCAACATCGTATTAAAGCAGGCTGTTTATGTATTTTCACTTCACCTGCTGTAAATCCTCCATGACGGCTTAACAGCACCAACACGCTCCCTCTTTCAATATCTGTTCTGATCGGCGATCAATTCAATTCGAAGCTCCTCTCTAACCGCAATCCTGTAACCCAAATATACGACACCGTTTCTCCATTCTCCTTGCGCTGCTGATATAACTAATTTCTTCGGCTCCCGACAATTCACAAGTTAACAAATTACATCATTAAAAACGACATCGTTTTTGATGGATTAATTGGATAAATAATCGAACCGTGTCTCTTTTTAACTTTGCAAAGTCATGGCGATTAAGGCGGTGAATGACGCCGTTCACAAACTCCAACTCGCCTTACTCGAAGGCATCGAGGCCGAAAAACAACTACTCGCCGCCGGCACTTTAATCTCCAAAAGCGACTACAACGACGTCGTAACGGAACGATCAATCGCGGACCTCTGCGGCTACCCTCTCTGCTCAAACCCCTTGCCGCCGGCCGATTCTCGGACGCGGAAGGGCCGGTACCGGATTTCTCTGAAGGAGCATAAAGTCTACGACGTTCGGGAGAATTATCTGTACTGTTCGACGAATTGCCTCGTGAATAGCAAGGCGTTTAGTGGGAGTTTGAACGAGGAGAGGAGTGTGGTCGTGAACGAGAAGAAGATTAAGGAGGTTTTGAGAGTGGTTATTGGGAAAGTTGAGGATGACGAAAATGTGGAGAGTAAGATTGTGAAGCTGTTTGGTGGCTTGGAGGTGAAGGAGAATGAGAATGCGGAAAGGAATGTTGGAGGACTGAGTGTTGGTGGTGGTGGTGGTGGTTCTTCAGATGCCATTGAAGGATATGTTCCGCAGCACAAGCCTAAACCTGTGCCTCCACGGAGTAAGGGTATGTTCGTAAGTGTTGTGCGTGGAATTATTTTTGAATGTTATGTTTAAACGTGCAAAGCTAGTGGTTTCAATTCTTTATTGATAGTTGGATAAGGATTTCGGTTCATCTATTTTAAGAAATAATTTAGGGTATGTACATAATAGTTGTGCTTCTTATTTATATTGAATTGTATGCTTAAATACACATATATATATTTGGCTAGTGGTTTCATCGCACAGCTGTTTGATGATCCTCAACTGTTGTACCTTAATTTCCAGATATCTTTAAGTCTTCTTCGATTAAGAAAAATGAAATTCTTAGTTTTCTACATCAAATGTATTTACTCTCATCATTTTAAAAAGGAATTAAGGGTATGTTTGTAACTGTCATGCTTCTGCATGATTTTGAAAGTATTGTAGGTAGAATGTCCAATAAACATCTGTTCTTATTTTGTAGTTTTAGTTTGGTTGTTCACCACCCACATTATACATGGTAACCAGTGATTACATTTACATTCCATGGTAGTAGCCATGGATTAAAAGTTACAACACCTTACAATATATGTGGTTGCGACTAATACGGTGACTGCCACCCAAGTGATGATAATCAATTTCTAGATGGTGTATAAACAATATGCGAAAGTTTTGATTAGGATTTATTTAATAGGTAGAATCATTAGTCCCTCTTTTTGTTCATGTCTCTGTGCAACTAATTGAGATGAGTATGTTGTGCTTAATTGTTTATTGACTTGTTGATAACTCTAGACATAAGGTGGAAGTTTCTGTAAAAACTTGTTTTGGCTACTCTCATATCTGTTTACCGATCCTTATAGTTTAATTTTTCCATAATTATTTGATCGAAGTGTTTATAATTGTTTATTGTTATTCTTATTGTGCGTCTTATTTGTTTTCTATGATTTGTCATAAAAAACAGTTTTCCTTTTTCTTTTTTCTCCTACTTTTTTATCTATTACATTTTCTTGATCAGATATCAACTCTCAACCATTATGATACTGCTGTATTGTTTTTACTCGATATTCTTTTATTTGCTTTTCTTCAATTAAATTGCGTAGTTTTCCATTGCAGGGGTTAATGATAAGACTAATAAACTGAATACTAAAAATGATTTAAGTTTCAATGAGATGGACTTCAAGAGTGTCATAATCACTAATGACGAGTATAGCATTTCAAAGTCACCTTGTGGTTCAACTGAGACAGAATCCAAGTCAAAATTTGTAGAACCAGAAGAACAAGAAGATGGTGAAATCTTGGATAATCGATGTACCACATCAGGATCACTAGCTTCCATTAAAGATGATTCTTGCATGAATTCAAGAGAATCAACAGGAAGAGATGAACTTGCTGCTCAGGAGATGCCTTCGGCTTTGGATGCAATTGAAGGCCATGTTCCGCAAACAAGGTCGATGATCAAGTCTTCGATTAAGAAGAAAGAAGGTCTTGATCTTCACTTTCCTTGTTTAGTAATTGTTACATTATTTCATTTCTTCAATTCTAAGAAGGAACTGAATGCAGTAGTCCATGGCTCTATGTTACGGAACTTTTTTTTTTTAAAGTACATTCTCTGCAACTAATTTCGACATGAATTTCATTCTCTGAAAATAGTACATCAAATGATAACCAGACCTATCCCCAATCTGCTAATTCTGTTGTGAGCAGAATTTAAAACTAAACCTCTTGTGCCACCACAAGAGGTCTTATCAGTTCAGCTGACAAGTATCCACTAGATATGATTATATTATTCTGAGTTGTTGACTGCCTTTTTTAGACTCTTAGATAGGAGGTGGAAGCTTCTTCAACAGAATATTTTGCCAAATTTTAAATCATTACACTAAGCTTATTTTTTTTTATTGATGATTAATTGTTTTGTTGTCAACAGAGTGAAGTCTGTTGCACGGCTTCTGACTTGATCCAAGTTTTCATAGGGGCACATTTTGAAATCTTTGTACTTTCAGATATCCTGCAATTTATTTCAAGTTATTTCTGTTATGGCATTCGATAAGCTGGTGTATGTAGTTCTGTTTATTTCTATCTTTTCTGCATCATTTTGGCTGTTGTAATTAACAATACTCTCTCTTTTTCCCCCTTTTCTTTCTTTTTTACTATATGTTCTTGGTTGTCTGCAACTCTGTTACTTGTGTAAGTATCCGTACTGCTATAGTATGTCTAATTGATCATTCGATTATTTGGGTTGTTATCCTTCAAACTGTGTTTAAAGTAATTTTCCATTGCAGGGGTTAATTCTAAGACTAATAAGCCAAATAGTAAAAAGGATTTGCTTTTCAATGAAATGGACTTCACGAGTGTGATAATGACAAACGATGAGTACAGCATTTCAAAGCCACATTGTGGTTCAACGAAGACAATATCCAAGACAAAATTTGAAGAAACAAAAGAAAATGCAGATGGTGAAAACTTGGAGGATCAATGTGCTGCTTTGGGATCATTAGCTTTAATTAAGGATGATTCTTGTAGAAAGAGTAAAACTGTTGTGAAAGCTGAACTCAGTGCTCAAAAGGTGCCTTCAGCTTCAGTTCTTCCCCTCACTGGTTCCAATATCAGTACTGTTGACGCTGAAAGGGAAATTCAGGTTGAGAAAGAATCTATATCAGGTGTATCAATGCCCAAATCCTCTCTTAAATCATCAGGTTCAAAGAAGGTTGGTCTCTCTGTCACGTGGGCAGATGAGAAAATTGACGGTTGTGGCCGTAGAGACCTTTTTGAAGTTAGAGATATGGGTGATGACGGTAATGATAATAATGCTGATGACATGTTACGGTTTGCGTCTGCTGAAGCCTGTGCGATGGCATTGAGCCGAGTAGCAGAAGCTGTTATGTCTGGAGATTCTGATGTTGCTGATGCTGGTAGTTAATTTTTGCACTATGCTAAATTATCTTGTTTATATTTTGTAAACTAATTTTCTGGATATTTCTTTTCATCATGTTACTTGTGATATTCAGTGTCTGAAGCTGGAGTTATTATATTACCAAGTCCACACGATGGGCATGAAGGGGAGTCAATGGAGGATCCTGATGTGCTTGAGCCAGAAGAAGCTCTCTTAATGCGGCCAAGTAAGCCGGGGATTCCACGTTCTGAATTGTTTGACCCTGAGGATTCGTGGTATGATGAACCACCAGAGGGGTTCAGCTTGACGGTAAGTCATTTTAAGTTTTCCTATCATTATGTTCAATTTTTAGTTCAGATTTATGTTACTAATGCTTTTAATGTGTGTTAGTTGTCTCCTTTTGCAACCATGTGGATGGCAATCTTCGCTTGGATATCATCGTCTTCTTTGGCTTACATTTATGGGAGGGATGAAAATTTCCATGAAGAATATTTATCAGTTAATGGAAGGGAATATTCCCAGAAGATTCTTATGGGAGACGGTCACTCTTCTGAAATTAAGCAAACTCTTTCTGGTTGTCTTGCTCGGACTTTTCCCGCACTTGTTGCTGATCTCAGGCTGCGTATTCCAGTATCTACTTTGGAGAAGGGACTGGTAATAACTCTGAACTGGATGTTCTGTGTCGACAGTTATTAAGGGTTTTGTGCTCCCAATTGAGTTGAAACAATATGTGTTCTTTTGGTAATAAGGAATAAAATGTGTTTTGTTTGAGATTATTATGTTTTAATTCTATTAATATTTTTCACTGAAGCTGTAATTGATGCATTATGCCATTTAGCTTCACCACATCCAAGATTTTCCTAGTTTACCCTTTTAATATATCCTTAGAATGTTCTTTGATGGTAACATCCTTTCATTTATCATGGATGGCATGCACATGTGAACTCACATAACAGAGACTGAGAACTTTCTAGAAATTTGCCTGAAGCTTGAGGTTTTCAAAGCTTATATGCTTATGCTGGACACTGTAGCATTCTCAAGATGTTAACATTCATTGTGATCTTAAGCTTGAGTTGTATATGTATTTATGTGTTATGCCAAGAAACAATAACAATAATAGGAAAACACTTGAATATTGCCACAAGATT
This sequence comes from Citrus medica, assembly GCA_002013955.2. Taxonomy (NCBI): domain Eukaryota; kingdom Viridiplantae; phylum Streptophyta; class Magnoliopsida; order Sapindales; family Rutaceae; genus Citrus; species Citrus medica. The sequence goes on from MKYO02026249.1 coordinate 234,753, forward strand.
CACAGTGATGAGTTTGTATCTCAGTGTTGCAAAATCTCAACACTGTTTCGACTTTGTCTTCGCACTGCATATTTTTATCATCTTCTGTTTGACTAGAGCAGCTATGCTTCATTGGCTTTATATGACCTATATGTTCTGTCTAAATTTATGTGATTACAATTAATAATAGAGAAAAGTAATGAAGTTAAAGACCCATTGCATATTTCTTAGAGCTAATGTATATAGAGATTGTATATCCTTTTAAAACATCGTTGAGGAATTAATTGACATGTTACATGGAACACTTAAGGTTGAGAGAGTTTGACTTATCGTTTGCTTTCTCTTGCTGCATTTGCTTTCTGTCTTCTATTATGCTGAAAGATTCCCATATTGCTAGGTTGATGAATCTGAATGTGAATGCTTATCCTGATTCCACAGGGCTGTTCCCTGGCAACTTATCAAATATGCTAGGTTTTCTGTTGTTGATCTAATCTTTTTATTACCATTCTTATGTGCTTGTAGCAAAGCAATCTAATCTTTTTATTCCCATTCCTATGTGCTTGTAGTAAAGCAAACTCCACATTTCAGTTTCATTCTTTGCTAATTTTTTCTCTGAGATGTATTTCTTGATTCTTATGAGTCTTCTGTGATAATTGTTTGTTTGCTTGTAAGAAGGAGGATGTTATGGTTGTGCAATAGAGGTGTGATGGTTATGAAGTAGATTACAACTTTTTAAAGAAGTATTTATAATCATCTTAATCTGATTATGCATCTGATTGCTGAACCCTCGCCTATGTTACAGGAAGGCTTGTTGAATACAATGTCTTTTATTGATCCACTTCCAGCATTCAAAGTGAAGCAGTGGCAAGTGATTACAGTTCTCTTCCTGGATGCTCTCTCCGTATGTAGGATCCCTGCTCTTACTCCACATATGACTAATCGAACCATGTTGCTTCGCAAGGTGAGACCCCTGGATATGATATTGGTTTCATTTGTTTATGTTATGATGCTAACAATTGATGAAACTTGCCCTAAAAAAATGTTGTCGCTTATGTTTGGTGCATTGCATTATGGGGTATAAAAATACTGTTCACATTAAATTAATACTAATACTATGTTTGGAAGAACATGGGAATGGATTACACGTACTGTGCTAATGCGGCAATTGCCGCATGAGCTAAACCCGACTGTGAGTCAGGTTTAAGCTAATGCAGCTGTTGCCTCATTAGCTTGCCTTTTCTTTTTTTTTTTCTTCTTCTTCTTTTGCTTTTGCTTTATAATAATAATAATAATAATAATAATAATAATAAAAAAATAAATAAATATAACTTTTTAATTTAATTTAATATAATATTATATAATTTTTTTTATTTTTTTATTTTGACATTATAATTATTAATATAAATTAATAAATATATAATTTATTATTCAATAATATAATATTATATTTTTTATTTTTACATTATAATTTATTAATAAATTTATAATTAAATATAACTAATAATAAATATTTAAATATGAATAAATTTGAATGATATTAATTTAAAATTAATAATAATATAAAATATTAATATAATATAAAATATTGATACAATTTAAATATATTAATATAATATAATATAAAATATTAATATAATATAATATAAAATAAAATAAAATATAATATATAATTTAAATTAATCACAAAAAAATTAATAAAATATAGTGTAGCACCAAACATTATACAACATTATTATAATACAATGCTAATACAATACAACATAATACAATGCACTAATATTAAAATAATACAATACGACCTAATACAATACGACCTAATACAATACTGCCAAATGCACCCTAAAATGGTTATTTCACAATTCTATGTATTATAGACAAGATGCAATATTCTGTGACGAAAGATTGATATTGACACCTTTTACTCATCATTTCTCGTAACTTTTAAGTTAAAAAAGTTTATGTGGCATTGTCTTACTCGAGTTTCTATGAGGTGTGTAAAGAATTAATTATAGTCTTGCAGTTAGGTGATTGAAGTCTCGGGAAGTTAAATTAGGAATCTGTCTTCGATATATATTGAATAAGGTTTACTTGGCAGTTATCATATCCAATCAAATTGCAGATTGTTAAAATAGTAACGGTGAATGTTGACATAACAATTATGGGGCTGGTGGAAGAACCAATGGGGTATCTTGGAATTCTACGTAGAGTTACTAAATTTGACAGTGTGGTAATATAAATTATGTGCGTTTGAAAATTCACTATTTCTTTCTTATTGTTGACTGAATAGGTGTTGGATGGCGCTCAAATAAGTGCAGAAGAGTATGAAGTTATGAAGGATTTTTTAATGCCGCTTGGCCGAGCACCTCAGTTCTCATCACAATCTGGTGCTTAATTTGGGATAAATTTATAATTACTTGTTGATGCAATTGAGATTTCTGATTATGGACATATAAACATTAGAGATCCAGTCTTAGACCCAGGTTCCCCAAAATGTTGAATAGACAAAAGTTTATTGCTCTTTTTTTTTTCGCCCCCTACATTGTTAGGGTGGGCAGTTCATATTGTACATGTTGGCATATTGGATTACCTGAATGGTTTGTAGGATTAGAATCATGATAGATGATTTGGTGTTGTGGCCTGTTAATAGAACAACAATACATGTACTCAACAGAAATGTAAATGTGAAACTTTTGATTATGTTGAATCTGTTTTTGCTATTTTTTTGCATGCCGAAATTCGAGATGTGTATGTAATATATTTGGTGCAAAGAAAAATTGGGATTTCAGCTTTTGGAATCGCATAGATTCAAAGACCTTGAAATCTGTCAGTTTCCAATTCAAATTTGATATTCTAATTATTTGGCATGATGAATATTTGTTTGAAAAGGATTTTTTTTTAAAATGCTTTGAGAATATGAAAGTTGATTATATCTTTCAGGGAATCATTTAAAGTTATAGATTTCTCTTTCATAACTTAATCAGCCTCCATTAGGATATGTATGAGACACGTTGCTTGGGGTTTGTTGGGTATTAGGGTTATACAAAATCGCAATTGTTGAAGGAAAAATTCTATTTGGGAAATGAAAATTCTATTTGTGAAGTGAAAGTTGATTATTTTTTAGATAATATTTTGGACAAAATTAGTAAATGCCGGATAATTGTTAAAAAGTTTGGATTTTTTTTTTTTTAGGTTGGGGGGCTTTAATTTCCCAGGACCGTTTTACTTGAGAAGCTTCATTTTTGGCTACTTTAGGCTTTAAATTAGCAGTACTAGAATTTTCTTGATGATGTGTTTACTGAAACATTAAGCCATATGTATTATTGCATATATTCTGAAAACCAACATTTTCAGAAATAGCAGCTTGATCTTTTGGTGCCTGTTTTTGACAAAATAAACACTCTTTTTATCTTTCATGCCGCCGCTATCTTTTGTTTGGTACAGTTTACGAATAATACTAACTTCTGTTTGGTATAAATTATAACATTGACTTGAATTGTAAATTGGTTTATATTAATTTTTTCAGTGCCACTCAGAAGGTTAAATAAAATCAATGACGTTGAAATGGTCAGATTTTTTGTCGGGTGCCTAAATCATTTTTTCTTTCCTGCCAAAAGCTTGAAAGCCACACTAATTTTAAAACTTCAAAATCCATTTAAAGTAATGTCGTATGTAATTCAATGGTCAAACACAAATCGAAAAGCCAATGTAGTCCACAAAATTTATCATATATATTTCTTCCTAAGAAATAAAAAATTATATATTGAAAACATGACCCATTATGAGGATACTATTATTTTATAATTTAGCTTATCATTTTTCTGTCGCCAGCACACCACACCACACTCCATTGGAAAAGGATTATTAATTTATTATCGCACCGCTCCTTGGTAGTTCTAAAATCTGATGAAAGCCTTTTTATTCACCACTCGTCCATATTAGCCCCTTTCATGGGATTATTTTGTACCCATACAAAATTATCATTACATTCCAAGTAGCCCGTTTCATGCAGAGTTCTCAATAGTGCATATTATATGTAAATAGCAAGCTAAAGATTACTTCGCAGTCAATCTATTACACTTTACAATTGGGCGAAAATTGATAAATGATTTTGATGAACGGAAAAAAAAAATATTACATAAGATATTTTCATTCTAACGTGCACACAACACGTTAAAACTTAGGCAAGAATATTACTAAATTCTTTTAGAAGACCAATCATCACTATAGTCAATTTTTTAATAGATCTTCTACAAGAATTGATCTAAATTTTGTAATTTTTCAAATTCAAAGTTTAGAAGCCTCCCACGTCATAGCTAGAAGAAAATTTACTAATATATAATGAAATTCTGAAAGAAGGTAAATCATCATAGATTTTAAAATACATCCATTGTATGTCTAAACTAATGAAGACAATTGCCTATACATAAGAAGGAGGCATAAAATAATAAAATAAAAAATGGAAGAAATCCCTCTTCGTCAAGTAAAAGCGTGATTTGATTCGTAAGGAAAAGAGTAAATTTTGAGAGAGGAGTTAATTGTTACGACAACTGATTTTGAAGTAAATATAATAATAATTAGTAAAAAATCAAACAAGTGTCAGTTATTGTGTTAAATAGTGTTTGACACATGATTGATTTTAATAGAACATTTTAGTTAAAATATCTATAAAAGAAAGTTAGTGATTTTACTCTATAAAGACCATGAATCAAAAGTTACAATACTTCAATTCAAAATTAGATTGAGGCTAACAAACTTAGGGTGCGTTGGAGACAGTTGTGCTATCACTGATAGGTACTTCACCTCCTATATTTTTATGGGTTGTCTATGGCGCAGCTGCCTCAAACGATTCATTAGAATGGCGGGAGTGGGACTAATTTGTAACAAGTCATAAGTTCGTGGACTCAATAGTTATTTTGATAAACTATTGGGGAGGATTTATAATAAAATAAAATATAAAAAATATAGAAAAATAAAAATAGAAAACACAAAAAGCAAAACACAGAGAGAGAAAGCCAAATAGGCGCATTCGCACAGCCCAGAAGAAAAATAAGGGTTAAAAAAAAAAATTCTATCATCTTCAAAAGTTCGTCTCTCCATATTCAACGTGATCTTCGAAATCCGCTGGTTCCCAAAACGACGCTGTTTTTGGTGGTCTCTCAGAATTTTTGCCTTTCGATCGGTATACATATTATTTATAATCCTTTTGATTTTTATCTTCTTTTTGCATGTTTCCATTTCTTTAGTTTCTGTTTTTTCTTGTTACTTTTGTGTCTCCTGAAATGGGTTTTTGTATTCGGTTCGTTGGATTTGGATCGGGTTTTTGCACTGTTGATTGGGATCTGCGGGTTCTTTTTTATGTTTTGGGTCATTTCTTTTCTTTTTCTTTTTAAATTTATCTTTATATTTTATACTTATCTCTTTAGGATTTTTGATTTTGGGGTTTTGGTTTGATTAGTAGATCTTTTAATCAATTGCTTTTATTTATCTTACTTATTTCGGGTGGTTTTTTCAATGAGCGTTGTTGTTGATATGATTATTTGTGTGTTTTGTTCTTATGCTTGCTTATTTAATGAAATTTCCATTCTGGGTATATGTATCCTTTCTGTTTGTGCGGAATCCTTTTATGGGTATGTTTTAATGATTCATATTATTTTAAATATAATTAGTTATTAATATTAATAATAATAATATTATTTTATAATTTTTATGGGTCAATAGCGGAAGCTTTAGTTGCTTTGATTGTGCATATCAAATAGTGTTATGTTTTATGTGGGATTCTTGGCTTATGAGTTTTGGAAAAGAAATGAAATTGTTATCCAGTTGGTCAGTCGGGTTCGTCTAGTTTTCATTAGTATTATGAGCTTTGTTTCAAATATCAATCGAATTAGTTGGGCTCGTTTCGTTTCATACTTTGAATGATCTCTTGTGATAATCTAATCTCATAGCATGTTCTAATTCAAATATCTTCTGTGAGTTGGTTGGGTTTGTTTAGCTACACAAGTACGATTAACTTCATGATTGTTTAATATCATAGCATCTTCTTAAATTGAATATTAATCGAATTAGAATCATGAACCCATTATGAATGAAATTTTAAATATTTCCTTATAATGGAATGCTTTGGGTAGGTTTTGATGGTGTGAAGTGCATGTAATTGTAATTTAATATAGGAGTGATGAAATCTAGTGACAAGATGACTACATTTTCAATCAGAACAAGGATTTTTTGAGAAATTTTAGAAGCAAAGCCTAAAATCATAGTACATATAAGAAAAAAAGAATATGAAACGATTGAGGATCTATTTTCTTCGACTTAGGAAGGTTCTTACTTCATATTTTCTAGAAATGCTAATTGGAGTAGACATAGGGATAAACAGGAAGTAAGACTGAAAATCAAGTACTAGGCTTATCCAGGCTAGTGGTGTTATGTGCCCGTTTATTTGGTGCTTAGATGCCTTTAAGTCAGATGTGAAAAAATGTTAAGACTTTATTTTGTTTCTTAGTCTTAAATCAAGGATAGAAAGTGTGGTTTTGGACCTCAGGTTTGTTCTATTGCATGATCATTTTGAAGCTTCGTTGTTTGCTATGCTATATGAACATTTTTTGGGGGGCAAGTGTAGTGATTATGAGGATTTTAACAGATTCAGATGATTAACTGATTTGAATGTTTACATTGTTGTCAATGAAGATATTAAGAATGAATAAAGAAATCATTTTGTTCCTTGCATCTTGTAATTTAAAGTTTCAGTATTTTTAACATCATTTTTGGTGGCAGCTGAATGCATGGTACTGGCGTGGTAAAAAGTAGCAGGACTGGGCGCTTTTACGTCTTGTAAATGGCTTCAGTGGGTGTGGCACCAACATCTTGTGTGAGAGAATCCAGTGGTCATACTGTTGGTGTTGATAAGCTACCTGAGGAGATGAATGACATGAAAATTAGGGACGACAAGGTATATATGTCATTGGTTAACTTTTTCACCTTACACTTTCTTGTCTTTATTAATGATCTAATATAGGCCATTAACATTATTGGATCCTTTAACTTTATAGGAAATGGAAGCGACAGTCGTTGATGGCAATGGAACAGAGACAGGTCATATAATTGTGACAACCATTGGTGGAAGAAATGGTCAACCAAAGCAGGTATAGCTTTCTTTCCTTCTATTTCTTCTCCTTGAGATATCATTGCAATCATGATTTTCTCAGTCAAATTGTTTACTTTCTCCTGGAACTGCTTTTAATGCCGGGTTTTATTCATTTCCTAAGCAATAAGTTTTGTTATACGCATTGGAACAGTTTGCTACCACTGGCCACCTCCTGCACCTCACAAAGCATCACTTGTTTTAGAAATCTTTGCTGCAGTCATTGATGAATGTATGATAAACCTGTAAATGTTTTAGATTTGTATAATTAATTATCTCATTTAAACTTCATTCTGTGCATGTTTTACTGGCTATTCAGTTGAACAGATGTTCATAATGTTTGTAAATTTGATTTGGCATAAAAGTTTGCCGTGTGAGATACTCATTTGCTGATGAATATGCTGTAAATTGTCCTGAAAGTTTTATATTGATATTTTCCCTCTAATTGGTTATCCACTTATGTTTCTCTATGAAAAAAAAAAGGGATTTTGGTTTTCTACTAACAGAATTATCTGCTTAAATTATAGACAATAAGCTACATGGCTGAGCGCATTGTTGGACAGGGATCGTTTGGAGTTGTTTTCCAGGTAAGCATTTATGTCATTTGTTTTGTTACTGGTAACTATGATGTGTAGGTGTAATTATACTCCAAATTGGTTAACAATATTTTCCTCTCTCTTTCTTTTGTAACTTAGGCCAAGTGCTTAGAGACAGGTGAGACTGTAGCTATAAAGAAGGTTCTCCAGGATAAGAGGTACAAGAACCGTGAGCTTCAAACTATGCGTCTACTTGACCATCCAAATGTTATCTCTTTGAAGCATTGCTTCTTTTCAACAACTGACAAGGATGAACTTTATCTCAATCTTGTTCTTGAGTATGTTCCTGAAACTGTTCATCGTGTGGTCAAACATTTCAACAAGTTGAACCAAAGGATGCCAATGATATATGTGAAACTTTATGCATACCAGGTATATGGTTGAAAACAATTTCAATACTTTTTTAGTGTTTCTTTCTCTACCTCTTCTTTGCTGTTCTTCAATTTGATTTTGATTGATAAATACAGATATTCCTATACAAGGAATACATCTCATTGATTATTTTTTTCTGTTTGAATTATTTCTTGGTGGTAATATAATTCTGGAACTTGCAGATCTTTAGGGCATTGTCTTACATTCATCGCAGTATTGGAGTGTGTCATCGGGACATAAAACCTCAAAATCTTTTGGTATGTTCTACCTTTTTTCATAACCTTAATTCCAATTTGATTGATTTACCTGGTGGGACTTAAATACTATTTATAAAGTTTATAATCAAAATGATTGTTGAGCTGTACTACAGTGTTATACACATTCAATATATGATGAGATTAAGTTGTATAACTTTATGCTTTGTTCAAAATAGATAGAAGCAAAGTTGATTTTATGTTTGAAGTCAAGGATATTTTTTAAGCATTGTATGTGTGGTGCTTCAGTGGAATGTGATACAAGCGAATTTCATTATATGAAATTCATTCTGCTTTTAACCTTTTCGATTCTTATTTTAAGCAGCATCCCAACATAGTTTGAAGCTTGCTTGTGGTTAGATTTTTGTTCATTTATTTTTTGTTGGTGCAGGTAAATCCACATACTCACCAGGTCAAACTTTGTGATTTTGGAAGTGCAAAAGTCTTGGTATGTTTGGATTCTGTAAATTCAATACCGTGCACATCTATTTACTTTCTCTTGATTTGACTGGAAGGTTTGACAATATTATTTTGTGTGATCTTTGGCAGGTAAAAGGTGAACCGAATATATCCTATATATGCTCCAGGTATTATAGAGCACCTGAGCTTATATTTGGAGCAACTGAGTACACCACAGCTATTGATATATGGTCTGCTGGTTGTGTTGTTGCTGAGCTGATGCTTGGAAAGGTAGGCAGTTGATGCACGGAAGATTTACTGTTTGGTAAAAAAAAAATGTCTAAAGTTAGCTTAGTTGTTTTATTTTATTTTATTTTTTCAGCCTCTATTTCCCGGCGACAGTGGAGTTGACCAGCTGGTTGAGATTATTAAGGTAATTCTATAATCTGAGAGTGTTTATGTAATGCAATATATTTTTTTGCATACATTAAATGTGTTTACTGAGTGGATTTTATTTCTTTTGAGTAAAAAACAAATCTTACTGAAATGCTTGGATGTTGGATTGATAACAACCTTCAAAACACGCACAGATACATGTTTCTATGTATGCATTTATTTAGGTGAGATAGGGTACCATTGTGCAATATTTGTCAGTGTTGAATTTTGCCAATTATTAGAAATGAGGTGCAATATTTGTCTGCGTTGAATCTTGCCAAATATTTGAAATGAAGGACTTTGACTGTGTCAGAGAAATGTCAGCTGGTTGATATTTACTTGGAATATGCCCTTTGTTTGATTAGCGTACAATCATGGTTTATCTTAATCCTGTATTGCTTCTATTAGATGGGTCAGATTTTTTATGATGGATGACGGATGCAATGTCTTTGTTTCTCAGGTATTAGGTACTCCTACAAGGGAGGAAATAAAATGCATGAACCCCAACTATACTGAGTTCAAATTCCCTCAGATAAAAGCTCACCCGTGGCACAAGGTATTATGAATCATCAATCAATTCTTTTGTGTGAATCAAAAGAGAAGAGATATGTTTTGTTTTACCTTATTTAATCATAATATTTGATTATTTCCGCATCTTCAGATATTCCCAAAGCGCATGCCTCCTGAGGCTGTTGATCTGGTATCAAGATTGCTGCAATACTCTCCCAACTTACGGTGCACTGCTGTAAGTAAAAGAATCTTATTTTCCAACTGTCCATCATTGCTAGTTTTACACCATTTTTGCTTTCGCTCTTAGTTTGCTGTACTCCTTTGAAGTATGTGCGACAATTTTGAGTGAACTCCAAGGAGGTACCAATTTGGAGAACATGGAAATGATAGGGCTAGTTTAGTGAATTATTTGACTCATTCTAGAGGTAATTTATAATAATATTCAATTTTGATTGTAGGTTGGTTAGGTTTTTCAATCTTTTTTGTCTCACTTCCTTTTGTGAGGTGGATGGCTTTCTTATTAGCAGCGTTGGATGTTATTAATCATGGAATTGGTTTATAATACATTTGCAATGTTAGTTGGGTTGCAGGTTTCTGATTTTTCATATTAAAAACTATTAATCGGATTGCTCATGTTAGTAGGAGTTATGTTGCTGACTTTATGCCCTCGATTTCTCTAAATTCTTAATTTTAACCTCCATTGCAGCTAGATGCATTGATCCATCCCTTCTTTGATGAGCTTCGTGACCCTAATGCTCGTTTGCCAAGTGGACGTTTCCTTCCACCGTTATTTAACTTCAAATCACATGGTAGGCATTTATTTCAAAAAAGCTTCCTTTCAATAATAATAATTATTATTATTTTTAACCTGAATGCCAGAACCGAATGGACTGATTCTTCTTGGTGCTATTTGCTGCTTTGTCAACTACTAGAACTGAAGGGTGTACCGGTGGAAATATTGGTGAAATTGATACCAGAGCATGCTAGAAAGCAATGCCCCTTTCTTGGCTTGTGATTTCATGTGATGAAATGTAACAAAAGCAGACAAAAATGTTGGCCTTGTATGCAAGTTATGTCTGTACCGGTCGTTATCTGTGATGTTTGTATTTGTTCCTCTTTCTTGTATGGTTTTTGATGTATCACTATGTCATTATGTGAAAGCAGATTTAGCGCCATATGCTACTTAAATCTTGCCTAAACCTCAATGTGAAATCAGATGCATCTGATCCCTGTATCACAACAGATTGTAACATCCTTAGCAGACAAATATCAATATTTTTATCTAAATGTTTCATCTGTTTCAAGAGTTCTCTGTGGTTTTACATACCGGTGGTCGCATCATAGAAATTCATGTAGTGGGTTTAACGTGAGCTTTTCTATTTTTGTTCTGGTTTTACTCTGCTTGGCCCTTGTGTAGAATGCATTTCTGCGAATGACTGAGATCCTGGAAAGAGCTGCTTTTGCGGCTCTAACCTTCAAAAACTGGTGGCACCGATCTGAGCCTATTTTCTCTTTATCCTTTTTTTTTCCTTGTTAAATATTTGGTGATGGAGAAAATGATAGGGCCGCAACTCATTGCCCAAATTGATTGGAACTCATTGTACAAATTGATTGGAAAAGCTAGTATTGGTCGAATGAAAACAGCCCATGGCTCTCATAATTACTTTTCGTCTTTCATGGGATTGCTTCCAAGCATGAGAATGCCATTGTAGGAGCCACTTATAGATATTCATAATACATTCTTGGATGATCATATATTAAATATCGGCATTTATTCTTTAGGAATTTTTTTTTATTACATGAGAATATTGCTCAAATTACAATTCATATTACATGAGAATATAACTGATATGTACAAATCAGACTATAACTGGGAGTAGCATACATCAAATCTAATGGAGCGCTGCTTAGATTTTAACCCTCTCAAATATTCGAGAGATGTCTACTTCTTGCACTGGGGCAAGGAAACAGACTGCCTTCACTCAATTTTATTTGAGGAAGAAAACACCCCCACATACATTGTGGGGGTTCGAACTTGGAGAGCAGCAGCTCTCACCACTCGGCCAAAGGCCGAGTGGCTATTCTTTAGAAACTTGAAGAGTGGGTTTTAAGCTTTTTCTTTCTGTTTTTTAATGGACCGTTTAAGTTCGTATATTTAGATAAAGGTAGGAGATGAAAAATTGATTTAATTTTTCCCACCTTCCAATCTTTTAAAAAAGAATGAAAAAGAAAATAAATATTTGTATATTTACCCTCGGGGTTTAATGAATGATTTTCAATCACCCTCTTTGATTGGTCGCTAAAATTTGGATCATAGAAAAAATATCGGACTAAAATGTTGATTCGAGATTTGCCTTCCCTTATCTTTATTACGAAGAGATTTCAAACAATTGTGAATTAGATAGTCGCCTCTCACACAAAAGGATGATCACATCACAATTAAATAACTTCTCAACGTTTTATGTGCTTATATTTTCTAATAAAGGCGTTTCTCTATAATTATTACAAAAATCGAGGGCAGTTAATGTAATTCTTGCTTTCAAAAACCTATAAAAATGGATTTTGAACAAGGGAAATATCAAACAAATCCACAAAGAAATGCCGCTGGGAAAATACTACTGTGACTACTGTGACAAGCAGTTTCAAGACACTTATTTCGCCAGAAAACGCCATCTTCAAGGCATCCAACACCTTCGAGCCAAGGCTCTTTGGTACGATTCTCTCAATGGTCAGTAACTCCCCCCCCCCCCCCCCCCCACACCCCCACCCCCCGGGAACTTTTTTTCTTCTCTCTCACAGACTTAAGACTTTGACAAGAAAATTTGAGCAAAAACGAAATATTAGGACCGAAAAGCCTCGACACATTAAAAAATTCGGATAATTTAATTCTCGTAGATTGATGAACTTTGGTGTTCTGATGCGATTCAAGTTTCTCATAGAGCCAAAAAATGGCAATACAAGCCATTTTTCTAATCCCATCAATTGAATTACATGTTACATATGCAGCAGCCCGTAATCGGAAATAACTTAATTTTTTTAAAAGTTCTTTATGTTAGACTAGAAATGAATCCATTCTTGTTATTGCGTATCTGCAATTTAACTTATGCTGCTAGTTTACAATTTATTTTACATACATAAATGATCGTTCTTTTTTCTTATTCTCAATTCAATTTTGGCTCTTAGAATGATAGTTAAAAAATAACAATAAAGTTTGTTTGTGTGAACAAGAAAATGAGAAAGAGTTTGTTAGTTAATTGTCTGTTAGTTTTAGAATTTTGATTAGCCAATAAAACAACGTATTTTATTGTTTAATAAACCAAGTTCATATTAATTCAATCCTAGTCATATTTTGATATTTTTATTACATCGCAATTAAATTTAAATTTTTTTTTTTCTAATAATATTTATAAAATACGCTTGAATTTACAATATCATACTCTTTCTGGCTTGTGCTTTCTTGATTGCAGAGACAAATCAAACCTACCCAGATGGATTTCCAAAGGGGGTTTGCAGCCGCTTCGTCAAAGCGGTACTTTTCTTTTTTGGGGAAAATTATCCGTTATGTTGTTTTTTATTTTCATTTTGTTGAATTAATTGTGCTTCATATGGGATTTGGTTTGAAGGGTTTTTGCCCATTTGGTGATTCTTGTAAATACTTGCATCCCAAGAACAACCCCGCTCAAAATACTGGCAATCAGGGTCTCAGAGGTATTTTTTTGCCCTTGCATCTTATCTCTATTCTTCCTCTTTGATGTACTATTTTAGCCGGCATTTTCTGGAACTTTTTTTTGCGATGCATTTCTCTTATCAGCTACTGGATTTACGGATATTAATGCTCGGTCATCATCGGTTGATCAAAGGATTTATTTAGCTGGTGGAAGCTCTTTCCCTGGTAAATTTACACTAGTTGCTGCTTAGGCTTGAATTATGTTCGTCAATAGCTGTCAGATTCTGATCAGCCTGTTTATTATTTTGTTTCATTCTCATGTTACGAAACTTTTTTTTTGTTTTTTGTTGATTGTAGTTTAGGGCCCTTAAATCACATTAGTTAAAATTGTATCTGTTGGTACCCTTTTTATGACTAAGTAGTTCTATAAATTTATGGATTTGATCTTTACTTTCTTTCTTTTTGTTACTTTTTACATTTCTCTCTGATGCTTACATTTATTGTCATTTTACATCATAGGTGATATGATGAGAGATAGCATGGGAATGTCGTGGGGAAATCTACCACCGTCCTTGAAGCCTCCACCTGAAGGTGGATATCCCCTACTTCCCTTTGTGGATTGGGGATAGTTCCACTGTCTCATTCAGCCATCCCATTTGTTGGATCACTAATGTGAAGCTTTCACATGGTTACATGTCATGCAACATGAATGTATCCTCCATATCTGCTATTTCAGTTGTTCAGTGTGGATACTGCGTCACATGTCGTGTTAAGATATGCTCTGGCATAGACCATACACTAAATGCCTATATTTTACATGACTGGAAGTCTGAAACTTGTATCAGAGTTTGGTATATCTAGTGAATGGTTATTTTATCAATATAACCCTTTTATTCAGTGGTTGAATGTGCAAGAGCTTATTCTAAAATATTAATCATTACTGGTTAGGTTTTAACAGAGATATAGATCTATTTTTCCTTTGCACTCATGAAGGATTAACTAAGTAGATAATTAAGGTGAACGAAAAAAAATGAATCAATAATCTATATATCAGTAATGCACTGCAGTGTTTATAAATCCTTGCCATTCCCTTCTGTTTACTGCTTCTTTCAATTACGCCTTGTCTTGTCTCATCTTCTAGCTTCTGCTGGATTCTTCGGTGTTATTTTGTTGCACAAACATGTTTCATCAATCTCCTTCATCTTTTGGATAATGTGATCCATCTGACACAGACTGAGGTTAGACATGAGGGCGTGAGTTGTGCTTCAGAACAATAAAGATTAAAGAACACAAAGGCGAGGCTGGCAAAGAGTACACATCTTGTGGACAATATGAGTATGTCTTTATCAATCCTCTCGTAGCTCAAACTTCTCTCTGTTGCCAGTCTATCCCACACAAATGGCCCATCTGGCAATTGTGGCTTTGCATTACAGTAAAAGCTGATGGAGGTCATTGCATTAATTAAATACTGGAATGGATTAGTCCACTACATCCAGCTGTAGAAGCTTGTGTCAGCTAGGACAACCACCACACCGGAAGCTGACACCCATAGTGATGTAACTATTGACAAATGAAAGGCTGCTAGCGTTGGCAATGGTGCTAGGAATGTGACCATCATTCCAAAATATGTTACACACAATGTGAACATAAAGAGCACAGTCCAATACCTCATAAATTCTGAGCAGATCCTGTTCTAATTCCTGCCATGCCATTGCCAATCCCAACAACTGCAAGCGTTGCAACTAAAAAGTAAGGAACCTCACCCACTGCCCATGATATTGGATAAAAGATTGGATGATGCATTCTAGCTCTCTTCTCTCAAAAGTAAACCAACCTATCTTACACCAAATATATCCTTGTATTCAATTCGAAAATAGAGAGAACCCATTAGAATATCAATCATTGTGCATCCTGTAAGTCTGCCATTTGTATATTGCACATTCCTCTACCAGAATCTTTGGGTTCTTACAAGTACCAAAATGGCTTGCCAAGAATATGGACTTTGAATAAGTAGCATATGAATCCTTTCATTTTCTGTTCTTGGTGAAATTCTTTATGTTGGAAATTTCATTATAGTTGATCTCTAGCAAGGTGTTAGCCTTGTAAATTTCTGCAGACTTTAGTGAAGGGGTGCCCCACTTTGTTATTCCTAAGCCAACAGCCCCCATGATGTACCTAACTGGACTTTCTCTTTTTGAATATCTTGGGTTCTTGGGAATTGACAAGAAATAATCCAGTATTATGTCGTGGTTAGATCCTATTGGACCAAAATATGCTTGATGGCCTTCCTTTGTTAGAATGAGAGCCAGGTCAAAGAAGGGAACTGTGCGTGCATAGGGTGTGTTAGAGGAAATAATGGCCCGACCTGATTTGACACAGAGAGAGGATATTGAGGATGGTCAAAGTTCCTATGGTATCAACCCCAGATACTGGTTCTTCGAGAAGGAGGATACTTGGGTTTGCAGCCAGCTCAACTGCAATGGTAATCTTTTTGGCTATTTCAAATGTTTTTCCTGTGGCATCACGAAGGGAGCCAACTAGTTGGTTGGAATAAGGAAGTAAACCAAGTTGGTTGAGAACCAGCTCAACATGGGTGTGACGTCTCATGGCATTGACTGTTTTTCCAAGACGGAGTGCAGCACTGAATTGAATGGATTCACTTACAGAGTAAGTTTGGTGAGCATCAAGCTTCTCAACATAACATAGTAATCTAGAAAATGAAGCACCTGGTGGGAGGCCATTTACCAAGACGTTGCCGTTGAGACTGCCAGTAAAAGGTATCCTTTCGGCCAAGCATTGGAGGAGTGTTACCTTGCTTGTTCTAGAACCACCTAATAGAGCAAGCATGTTTTGGGGTTTAGCATAGCATGTAACATAGCTGAAAAATGGTGTACTTTCATTTGATCCTTCTTCATACCTGATGCACAGATAAAATGTTGTTATTTGAGATTACTTGGGTTAAAGAGTCAGCGGGATGTTTTCTGTTATGTTCCTGAAAATCTGATGAAATATGGAAGGATTGCAAGTACAAAGGATGGAGGAACACACCTTGAAAATGTCAGACCCTCAAATACAAGTCACTGGCTCCACCGGGATGCCTTTTCCATTCATGTCCACATCAATGTAAAATTCCTTAATTCCTTCATTCATGTGGTTATATCCTGAATATAATTTCTGCGGCACAGAATATCCAGAAAAATCCTCTGAATTATAGCTACCACTACTGCACGATGACTGAAATTTGCTGTGTGAATAATCCTTGGAACTGTGAATTATTGGAGTCTTTCTGAGATGGGGCAGTGACTGACTTGCTCCTGTGAATTCTATATTCCTGAGCCCCAGTAATGCCAAGAAGTTGGCAAGTACTGTCCAGCCCAGCAGAATCGCATAAGGTAGCCAGGGTCTCTTAGCAACTTAAGAAA
Organism: Citrus medica; assembly: GCA_002013955.2. Taxonomy (NCBI): domain Eukaryota; kingdom Viridiplantae; phylum Streptophyta; class Magnoliopsida; order Sapindales; family Rutaceae; genus Citrus; species Citrus medica. The sequence continues at coordinate 251,528 of MKYO02026249.1, forward strand.
GCTTATACAAGCTTTCTGACATTGTTGGGAATTGGTCACAGAAAGGAAGTTGGCCAAGGTAGTTGGTGCAGGGGTCTGTGTAGCCTTCATTGAACTGGCATTTGCAATACAGAATGTTTGCCCAGTATATTGGATTTGCATAGATGAGCCATTTCCAGTAAATTGGGTCATTGGATGGATAGATCGCAAAGCCACTGAAGTGTAGAAAGATTGAAACTAGTAGACCTGTATGAAATACACAATACTGAAAGTAGTTACATATACTTACTACTTAAACCATCCTGATCTGTTTTATATCTCTCTCAGATTGATACTTGTGATTTATTTATTTATTTTTAATTTTTTGTTCACAGCAGGTGAAACAACTTGGAAAAACTTTGTGTTTTCTAATTTAGATAGATCATTAACTTATGGTTATTTACATCATGCAGCTTATTTGAGAATGCCTGGATTACAATTTTGTTATGCAACATGCTAGCCTAGGACCTTGATTTAAAACTGTTGAACCTTGGAGATCTAGTAGTCAATAGTTCATACTACTGTTAAGAAAATAACCTGTTTTTTCATGATTATTTTCTGATTTGGTTTTAGTTTTGTATTTATTGCTTTTTTTATTTTCCTTTATTTACATTTTTCGTTCTCAATAAGGTTATTGGAAAGCTACATACCTGCCAAACCATTCCCAACTTCTGGAATTGAAGATATGGCACTCAAAAAGAAGAAAACTGATGAACCAAAGTATGCTACTAAGAATAAGAGAATCAGATACTCAAATAAGAGAACCAGATACTCAAAGAATGGTGCCCCGTTTCGTACTAATGATAGCCCTGCTAGAAAATAAACACAGAGAGTGTATGCCAGTGCCTGCAAGAATCACAGAAGATAAGTTTTCTGACGGATATTTCTTTTGAGGAAAGAGAATTGAGACCGTTACTTTATGAGTGTCTATGGGAGATTGACTATGCAGTGAGCAACTACATATGAAGAAGTTCTGAAGAATCTTTGTACCTTATGCTTGTAAAATATTGGTCATTGGAGCATGCATAAAGGTAGCTATACCAGATTAATGAGCATTATGCTCATAGTGGATACAAACCCAAGTGAGCATTATGCTCATAGCGGATACAAACCCAGGTGCCCTTACTGAGTTCATTTGCTGTTGGTTGTACTCATCACAAAGTTTATGGAACAGGGATCCTGCCAACATGTCCAGCACGATTGCCTGCCAAGTTCAGGGATTAATCAGTTTTTCACTTGTATCATTTTCTGTTTGTGGCTCTCTAAAGCATCATGTAATGTTAGGTTGACATGGTTAGATGATTCTTGTTGCAGGCAAAGTGTGGAGAATGTGGTAAAATTTGATCTGCCGTAGCCTTAATCTCATTAAAGCACGAAGTCTTTTGGCGATCTTGATTTCCACCATGTCTGGACAAAGGGTCTTTGGAACTGCTCCCATATAGTGTGGTACTCATCTTCCTGTAAGCCGGAAAACTGGTCAGTCATAGTAGGCAATTTTCCTCTATTTATCAATATATGTTCAGGCCCCTGCTGCATGCTCATTTACATTAAATGTCATCTCCTTGTTGACTTCTTTGTCAGTGCAAAACATTAATTCTTTACCTCATCTTTGTAGCGCTCAACTTGGAGACGAATGTGACCCTGTGCTTTCTTGAACATTGAGTATGCATGTGAGGCACGCTTGTGCTTGATATTTTGAGGTACCACAGAAAGGTATTACATTTCTTCATTGTTAATAGATATTGCTTGACGACATCTCCAACTCGAACCCTTCTTGTACTTTCTATTCCTCCTGAGTGGGCTATTTTGGTAGAAAGCTTGGCAACCACGATTCTGCAATTAAGGAACTCATTATTGCAGTTTGTTTTAGTATAGTTAATTGGAGTACTCTGGAGAAAATTTGAAACTTCTTTTGTTCTTAAACCCCTTGAAATGCATTTGTTGTAAGCACAGTAGCATATTTCTAGTTATCATATGAAATAACTTGGTTCCCTGTTTCTCATCCTGGCTGGACATCAACGGCGCAGCAGTACTTGGATGGTGTTTTATGTGACAAACCAAAGCCTGGCTCACTTTCTACCCAATTAGGTGCTTCTTATCATCATCATTAACAATTCTCATCACATCTTTGTAGTGATCTGAAACCCTGTAACTTGCTATAATTTCATCAATGGTCAAGGGTGTTTGCTTCGGTTCTATCTACTTGGAGCCAGGTCCTGCTATAATATCTTCAAGAAACTCATTGGATTCCATATATGTTGATGCTTAAATCTGCTCGCCTTTTTACCGACCAGAATCTTTCACCAACGTTTGTGTTATCAACTGTTGCTCGAACTACGGGGCTTGGAATCGTCCTCATTTCTCTTTCTAGACCTGCGTTCACAAGAAACGGATCAAAGACGCCGGTGGTTTTGCCGGCGTAAACCCTCCGATGCCTAAGTTAGCTCAAGGTGTTTACGGGAAAACAGTGCAATTTGGATTCAAGAATAGTTTCTAATTTATCCGAAGTTTGTAAGAAAATAGCCTGGTTATAATTTGGCAGTGTTTTCCCTCCCTCAAATTTTCTGTCTCTTTCTTCATCGATTTCTCCTTCTTTTATAGCCGTTATCCCACGTTCCCGCTTAGCCTTCATCCCTCCTTTTTCGGGTGGTGGCCTCTCACGGGACTTTAACTGCTACATTACGGGTAAACGTGGGATCTCGCATCTCTCGTAACGGTTCTGGGAAAAGCGCAACTGCCGTGATTCTGTGGGATCGTGTTCCCCCTTTTTTAGGAGATGTGTATCGGCTCGGCATACACCTCTGGTCGGTACTCGTCTCTGGTCGGGCCATATTTGTCCCCGTGCTCTGCTCGTACCATTTGGTTGAGGTGATCTATACTGGGGCGGAAATAGTAGTACGACCGACCTGGTGCTTTTACTTAACACCAGTTCCTCAGTTTCTGGTCTTGCGAGTGAAATGAGTTAAGAGTAGAAACTGATGGTCGAATCTGACCAGCCCGGGGCTTCTCATCTGGTCTTCTGTTATACCGGGACAGGCCTTAAGTACCATTTTTTTTTTGGAGATTCTGACCCCAAGCATGGGCCTTAGTGAGCATGTCCATTGCATATCTGGGCTTGCTCTAGCCTGGCCTCTTGTAGCGGTTAGTGACGTGGCGTTTCCCGACTCTTCGTATTTGAAATTTGAAACGACGGGCTATCCATCCTCGATATATGGTGAGTGAGCTGGCATATCCCATTACTTAAACGCTTCCGTTTCCCCCTTTTCGTTTCAAATCCCTAAATTAAAGTCATTATCATTTTGTTATTCGTTTCTCCGCCGTTAACCAAATCCTTCTCTGAACTTTGCTCACACTTCCAGCGTCCGGAGTATCCATTTGCTGGGTGTTTTCTCTGTCACGGCAGCGCTATCAGAGTCAGTCCATTCCAGGTATAGCCTTTAACCTCTTCTTTGACTGTTGTTGATTGGGTTCTGTATTGTCCCTTTTTGTATTCGTGTACTTGGATTTGTTTTGGTTTCCTTTTGGGACTACGATATGTCAAATCGGAGAAGTAAGTTGATTGCAGATGAGGGTGACGAAGAATCTGGGGATTCACGCCTTAACTTGCCAATACCCACTGTTTTTTTGCATCCCTCTTGTAGTGTAGGCTTCTCCCATAGTAGGGATATTCTTGAGTACCCACGTCCCTTGACCATTTCACCCTCCCCTGAATTAGAGCTTGTAGGAAATAGAGGGGGACCTGCGTCGGGCTCTGGTGAGAACCACAGTTCTGGTGGGGTTGGGGTCTCTGCAGAAGTGGGTGATGGTGAGGGAAGCAGCTCCGAGCCGAGCCGAGCCGACCTCTTAAGAAACGAAACCTTGGGCATAGGATGGGGGCGGATTCTTACCCTATCGATCACATAGCCTGTGCCACCACCCAAACTGATCTATTCAGGCTTAGGAACCTCTACGACATTCCTGAGGAGGTTCTCCTTGTGGTTCCTGGGAAAGGTGATGTTCCTAGTCGGCCTCCGCGGGGGTACGTGACGATGCACCTGGAGAGCTTTAAACTAGGAGCTTGGCTGCCTCTTCAGCGTTATTTTGCCAAGATTTTGGGGGGTATGCATCTGGCCCCAGGCCAGCTACACCCAAACGGGTGGAGGGTTCTCTCGGCTATGTTTGTGTTGTGGGAGAGGTGTGGGTCGGAGGAGCCTTCCCTTGTTGAAGTGAAGTATTTGTATCAGCTGCGGACAACCCAAGGGAGGCGGGCTGGTACTACTTCATGTCCAGTTCTGCGAAGAGAAAGCCAATCACCGGTTTCCCCTCGTGCAAAAATTGAAAGAACAAATTCTTTTTTGCTGGGAGAAATTGGTGTTCAGTAATCCGTTCGTTGGGTGGTGATATTTACCTTCCAACGCAATTTGTCACCCCAGGTCGTTTATTTTTTGCTTATATTCTTTCTCGAATTGCTACTTATTGGGTTATTTAACCTTGTCTGTTTTTTTAGAATCGTGGGGTTTGGTTAAGAATCTCGAAGATCGACCTTTGCTTCAGGTGGAAACTGCTCTGGTGAACGCGTCTACTTGCCAAGACCTCCTGTCACTAACAAACTTGGCCGGTTCGGGCTTAGTAGATATTGCCGCCGGGATGGATAACAAGATCCTCGGCGCGATGAGCAGAAAGCGTGGTCGGGCTACGAGTAGCTCCAACAACCCTCCTCCTCCTCCGAAGAAAATCAGTGTCGGTCCTTCCAAGGCTCATGTTCCTGCTTTGCCCCCTCCTTTACCTCGTAAGAGTGGTGGGGAGAAAACTTCCGACAAGAGTCCTGAGGTCAGCTTACAGTCTGGGGACCGATCTTCTCCTCTTTCATCTCGGGATCAAGGTGACTATCTGAGCTCGTATTAGAAGGATTACAAGAAATCGGTGGGGCCCAAGATGGTGAAGGACATCGAGAGTATGAACCTCTCCGAGTTAGCTGCTTCTGTTCAAAGGGTTTCCTTCAGGCTAGCCACCATGGTTTCGTGTTACAAGAACGGGTCCACACGCCATGAGAGGAAGCTTCAAGCTGACAATCAGGAGTTGAAGAAGAGGGCTGAATCTGCTGATCGCTCAAAGGAGAAGCTGGCCGAGCTGAACAAGCAGATTATGGAGCTGGAGGAGAAAGTTGCAATTGCTGAGTCCACTGTCTCCAAACTTGAGGGTGAGTTGGGTAGCCTGAAGTCTGACCTTCAGGTAACTCAAAGTGAAAGAGATACTCTGAGGACCGTCCTTGAGGGAGAAATCAAATCCCTGAATGAGCAGTTGGCTGAGGAGATAGGCAAATCCGCTGATGTGGACGATCGGCTGGATGCCGAGTATGACTCTGGGGTTGCTTTCTCCTATAAGTGTATCATGTCTGTGCTTAAGGAAGAATATCCCGAGCTGAACATGAGTAAGCTGGAGGCTGGAGTGCAGCGGTATATGGCGAAAACCGGCCAGGCAGATAAGGAGTAGGGCGATCAGGATCAGGTGGAGGCTCCTTTGGATGGGGTGCAGGAGGGGGAAGCCGGGGGACGTGCTTTCGAAGTGGGTCAAGGGTTCGTGCCTCCTCCCGGTATTGCCGATCTCCCGCCTCCTGAGGTTGCTGATCCTTCAGCTGCTGGAGCCGTTGACTCTGTTAATCTTTAAGTCTATTTCTGTATAAACTTTAAATTTGCATATGTTTTGTAAACAATTGAACATTTATAAATTTTTAGATGTTCTCTATTGGCTTTCTTGTCTGGTTTTTGCTCATAGATTGTTTCTGCAAAATAATTGGACAACTTATCTGATTTTGCTTGCTGGTTCCTTGGTGGACCGAGCAGGAGTAGGCATTTACTTGCCTTAGTAAAATTTTCATAAAATTGGTTGTTAGTCTTCGTTGACCGAGCAGAACTAGGCACTTATTTGCCCTAGCAGAATTCTTGTAGGATTAGCTGCTGGTCTTTCGTGGACCGAGCTGAAGCAGACACTTACTTGCCTTAGTAGAATTTTATAAATTTGGCTGCTGGTCTTTCGTTGACCGAGCAGAAGCAGACACTTACTTGCTTTGGTAGAAGTTTCGTAAATTTAGCTGTTGGTCTTTCGTTGACCGAGCAGAAGCATGCACTTACTTGCCTTGGTAGAAGTTTTAATGGGCTTGCTAACAGAAGGGTTTCATGCTGAATTCATCTTTATTGGAATTTGAATGTATTACAAAAATACAGAATATATACATGCGTAATAAGCCATCTTGCAGTTAACAAAGATAACTTATCAAAATGAGGATTTAGCAGAACATTTTTCTTACGGGAAATACTTCTTTAAGTGCTCGGCGTTCCACGACCTCTTCACATCTCGTCCGTTCGGGTATGCTAGCTTGTAAGCTCCAAGTCCAGTTGCTCGTATCACCCTGTACGGGCCTTTCCATTTCGGACCGAGAGCTCCATAATTGGGATCCTTGGTGTTTTGGTTCATCTTCCTGAGTACTCAATCTCCTATTCGGAACTGCCTCACGTGTACATTCTTGTTATAATAACGCGTGACTCTTTGCTGATACTGGGCCACTTTCCGCGAAACCCCTTCCATTTTCTCTTCCAGCAGGTCCTAGTTTAAGCAGATCTGTTCGTCGTTTTGTTCCCTAGTGAAATATTCTGTTCGATGTGTCCCTACTCTAATTTCTGCCGGGACTACCGCCTCATGTCCCGAAGCTAAAGCGAACGGGATTTCCCCTGTGGCGGTTTTGTGAGTTGTTCGGTAGGCCCATAATACTCCTGGTAGTTCGTCAACTCAAGCTCCCTTCTTTTCTCCCAATCTAGTTTTCAGGAGCTTCTTTATCACTTTGTTGGCTGCTTCCCCTTGTCCGTTTGCCTGGGGGTGTGCGGGGGTGCAGAACTTCAGGTTCACCCCCAAATTTCGGCAAAATTTCCTGAAGTTGCTGTTGTCAAATTGCCTCCCATTGTCTGTAATGATGGCATAGGAGATCCCGTATCTGCAAATGATATTCTTCCAAATAAAATCCGTTGTCTTTCTCTCTTTGATTTGGCTGAGGACTCCCACTTCTACTCACTTGGTGAAGTAGTCTACTGCCACAATTGCATGTGTCGCCGCTCCTCGGCCCTTAGGTAACGGACCAATCAAGTCGATTCCCCATTGAGCGAAAGGCCACGGGGATGCCATAGTGGTCAACTTTTCTGGGGGATGTGCAGGAATCTCAGAGAAGCTTTGGCAGATTTTACAGTTCTTTGCCATCATTTTCGCATCCTGGTGCATGGTCGGCCAGAAGTATCCTTGCCGGAGTATCTTAAAGGCTAAAGTTCTTGCTCCCGAGTGATTGCCACATATTCCTTCATGAATCTCCCTCAGAACATAATCTGCCTCCTCCTCATCTAAACATCTCAAAAGGGGCAAGGTGAACCCCCGGCGGTACAGCACTCCATCTAGTAGCGTGTATCTTGCTGCTCGGCATTTTAATTTTCTTACTTGCCTTTTATCCTCTGGTAAAACTCCATCGTGGACATATGCGCGAATCGGGTCCATCCAGGATTCTTCAGTGTTTACTCTCATCACTTCTACTTCCTCTCCTATACTTGGCAAGGTCTTTATCTCTAGTGGGACCGACTTAGGTAATTTCGGATCTGTCGTTGCAGCCATTCTAGCCAACATATCAGCTCGGTAATTTTCATTCCGGGATATCTGCTTCACTTCTACCTTATTGAAGAGTTCAACCATTTGCTTCGTCTTTTTCTAATAAAGCCTCAATTTCTCTTCCCTTACTTGGAATTGATTGCTGAGCTGGTTACATACGAGCTGGGAATCTGCTCGGATTTCTACTCTTTCTGCCCGTAGTGCATGTGCAAGCCCGAGCCCAGTAATGAAGGCCTCATATTCAGATTGGTTGTTCGTAATCTGGAACTCGAACTTTACAGCATAGGACACCTCGACACCCCCTGGGCTTCGTATTATAACTCCTGCCCCGGATCTATGTTCACCCCGTGACCCATCAACCATTACCAGCCATACCCCTTTCTATCCTCCTGCTCTGCTGGTTATCACTCTTGGACCTCTTCCCCTGGTTCCACACAATCAACCATAAAATCAGTCAGGGCTTGGGCCTTGATCGCTCCTCGGGGCCTGTAGGATAGATCGAATTCGCTCAGTTCCACGGACCACTTTACTAACCGCCCTGATGCATATGGTTTTTGGAGCATTTGCCAAAGAGGCTGGTCAGTCATCACAATTATCGGGTGGGCCTGAAAATATGGTCGCAGTTTCCGTGCTGCTGTTATTAAGGCCAGTGCCCATTTCTCCATCAAGGGGTACCTAGTTTCTGCATCTACCAGGGCTTTACTAGTGTAATACACGGGGTGTTGCTTCCCTTATTCTTCTCGGACTAACATTGACCTGCTAGCCCATTTTGAGATTGCCAAGTACAAAAACAGCTGGTCACCTTCCCTCGGGGTTGATAGTAACGGGGCATGGGCCAGATACTCTTTCAGCTGCCCAAACGCCTTCTCACATTCTGATGTCCACTCCATCTTTTTTTTTTTTATGGTTCGGAAGAAAGGGTGGCATTTATCCGTGGCCCGCGAGATGAATCGGTTCAATGCGGCCACTTTCCCTATAAGGCTCTGCACCTCCCTAACTGTTCGGGGGGACCTCATTTCTGTTACTGCTTGTATTTTTTTCGGGTTGGCCTCGATCCCTCGGTGGCTTACTAGGAATCCCAAAAATTTGCTCGAGCTGACCCCAAATGCACATTTCTCCGGGTTTAGCTTCATTTCATACTTCCTCAGCAATTCAAAGGTTTCTTCCAAGTGTCTCACATGATCCCTCGGTTCTCTGGACTTTGTGATCATATCGTCCACATATACTTCCATAGTCTGACCGATCAAGGGTTTGAAGATCTTGTTTACCAACCTTTGATAGGTAGCTCCTACATTTTTCAGGTCAAAATACATCAGCCTGTAGCAAAACAAACCCATGTTAGTTATAAAGGTGGTGTTTTCCTCGTCCTGCTCGTCCATGGGAATCTGGTTGTATCCTGAAAAGACATCCATGAAGCTGAGCAGACTGTGACCCGCTATTGAGTCCACCAACTGATCTATCTTTGGTAGGGGAAAACTGTCCTTCGGGCATGCCTTATTAAGATCTGTGAAATCCACATACATTCTCCATTTCCAGTTGGCCTTCTTTACCAGCACTACATTGGAAATCCACTCTGGGTACTTGGCCTCCCTTATAAACCCTGCCTTCAACAGCTTCTCCACCTCGGCGTTTATGGCCTCATACTTTTTCTGGTTAACGCATCTCCTCTTCTGTCTCACCGGCCTCGCCCCTTTCTTGATTGCTAACTTGTGGCAAGCTACCCCGCGGTCAATTCCTGGCATATCCTCGTGAGACCAGGCAAATATATCTACATGAGACTGTCGGCAATTTACCAGCTCGCCTTTTACTGCTCCAACCAACCCTGATCCGATATTCACCACTCTGCTCGGGTTGCTTTTTCTTACCGCAACTTCTTCCAGTTTCTCAACAGATTCTTGGCGGCCCTTTTTAGATTCTCCTCGATTATCTAAAGAAGTAACCTACAGCGTCTCCTTGGCCGCAGTAGCATAACAACTCCTTGCCACCCTCTGGTCACCTTTTACTACGCCAACCACTCCGTTTACTCTGTATTTTAATGTCAGATAATGCGTAGATACAACGCATTGGCTTATCCTCATGAACGGTCTCCCCAGTATCATCTGGTAAGGGCTTCTTTCCTCTACCACGACAACATCCAGCATCATCGTTCTTTCAAACGGCTTTGTCCCTATAGTAATTGGGAGTTCGATGATTCCCATGGGAGTTAGCCGTCCCCCTCCAAATCCCTTTGAAGATGTATTTTTCCGTTCCAATTTTAAGTCTGCAATTCCCATATCATCTAGGGCCGACTTAAACAAGATGTCAACCGAGCTGCCCGTGTCTATCAGTATTCGTCGCAGTTCTGTACCAACCACCATTGCCTTAATCACCAATGCATCCTCATGAGGATATAAGATACCCTCTTCATCGTCATCTGTCCACATAATGGGAACTTGCCGCAATTTTGTCTTTTTGGTTGCTGGCAAATTGAAAAGAACTTCTTTGCTAGTCATGGCGTATTTCCCATAGTTCTTTCGTGCCCTGTTCGAATCTCCAGCCAGGGTTGGCCTTCCTGCTATCACACAGATAGTTGGCTGTTCACGTTCCAGGCCCCTCTCACCTCCTTCATCCTGCGTGTACTGTGATTCAATGACGGGAGAAACCTTATCTACATATTCATCCAAATAACGGTTTCTCACCAAATCCTCCACCTGAATATTTAAGTCACGACATTGGCTGATGGTGTGACCGCGAGTGTCGTGGAATTTGCAGAATCTGCTCTTATCCTGTCGGTGAGCAGGTTTCGTTATAGGGGCTGGAGGGTACAACATGCCTCATCCCTCGATTCTCTCATACAACTCCTCCATAGGGACTTTTAGTGGGGTATATTGTCTGTATGCTGGATTCTGATCAATCAGCTAGACTGCTCGGCTATCATGAGTATCGTCCCGAGCGGATATTGAAGGTAGCTGACCTGATCGTCCCGTTCTGGGGTTGGCTGTATGCAGTGCCCTGGCAGCGTTGTGATAAGGATGGTTAGCCAACTGCCGGAATTCTCGTTGCCGCTCCAGGAATGGGGGGCGTGGGGGCTGAGCCCGATTGTGTTGGACCTGCTGCGGTCTCTGAGCCCGATTGTGTTGGACTTGCTGCGGTCTCTGAGCCATAGGATAAGGGCGAGATCGAGCGGATACTGCACCCATCATTAAAGACTCCCCAGCTCGCTTTCCCGACTCGCTCCCATTTGGGGTTCTCCTTTCCTTTCGTCTCAGCTCCTCCAGTTGTTCACTTTTTATCCTTGCCGATTTTTCTTCTTCGATTTCAATGTCTCTCTTCACTTGCTCATACCCTGCGGAATAATTCTGCACCAGGGGGCTGCTCAGGTTATACCATAGCCGGCCTATCCTCACACCTTCCTTTAATCTCCTCAACGCCTGCGGGTGATTGAAAGCTCCCAAATCAAGCACGGCTCGGTGGTATCGCTTTACAAAATCTCGAAGGGGTTCTTGTTCCTCCTGCTTCATCCCCATTAGTTCCATCATATCATCTTCTAGGGCCACCGCTCCTCGGAACTGTTCGGCCAACTCTTGGCACATCTGCTCGTACCCTCTGATACTTCCTCGTAACAGCTTGCGGTATCATTCTCGGGCTCGTCCCTCTAGTGTCAATGGGAACACCCTACACTTCTGAGCTGGTGTTAACCCCTGAACACCCGTCACGTCATTGAAACGTTCAATATGCACCAGTGGATCACTTCGCTCGGAGTATTTAAGGTCGGGGAAGCGGAAATCTCTTGGGATTACAGTACCCATGATCTCAGTTGATAGTGGAAATTCTTCATCTAGCATTATCCTCCAGCTCGGGGGCTTTCTCTTACCCTGTATCTCCTCTATCACTTGCGCTAATCTGCGCACCTCTCCCTCCAATTCTACAGCACGGTTAGGATCACGCGCAGCTATCTGATCTCGCTCCTGCTCGGCATTCTGCAACCGCTGTCTGAGCTCTCCTTCATTAACACTGGCCCCTCGGCCATCAGCTTCCAGTACCCGCCCGGGGCGAGGTTGGTTCCTCCCTTCATCTACTTGTTCTCCTAGAATCTGACCAATGCTTCTGTGGGGATGCACTCCATTAGGTTGGTCGGTCGGCGGAGGGATTTCCTCGACTCTACGCTTCCGGAGGCTGGGTTCTGCTCCGACATCATCTCTCCCCACAGGGGTTTCACAATCTATTCTCTGCTCGTCTCTCAGCTCATACAGTATGGTCGTGAGAGTCTCTATTTGTTTCTCCATCCGCTCTAATCGATCTTGCATTACCCTCTCCCGGGCTTCATTTGCAATTTCCCTAAGAATGATTGTCTCTCCAGATTCGTTATCCTCCCTCAGAGCGTCCTTCTTGGGCACATCCATGTCTAATCGTTCACTGCTTCTCCAGCAACTACTGATTCGGTTGTAGCTTTTTATCCAGCTCCCCACAGACGGCGCCAAAATGTTGATGCTTAAATCTGCTCGCCTTTTTACCGATCAGAATCTTTCACCAACGTTTGTGTTATCAACTGTTGCTCGAACCACGGGGCTTGAAATCGTCCTCCTTTCTCTTTCTAGACCTGCGTTCACAAAAAACGGATCAAAGACGTCGGCGGTTTTGCCGGCGTAAACCCTCCTATGCCTAAGTTAGCTCAAGGTGTTTACGGGAAAACATTTCAATTTGGATTCAAGAATAGTTTCTAATTTATCCGAAGTTTGTAAGAAAATAGCCTGGTTATAATTTGGTAGCGTTTTCCCTCCCTCAATTTTTTTGTCCCTTTCTTCATCGATTTCTCCTTCTTTTATAGCCATTATCCCACGTTCCCGCTTAGCCTTCATCCCTCCTTTTTCGGGTGGTGGCCTCTCACGGGACTTTAACTGCTACATTACGGGTAAACGTGGGATCTCGCATCTCTCGTAACGGTTCTGGGAAAAGCACAACTGCCGTGATTCTGTGGGATCGTGTTCCCCCTTTTTTAGGAGATGTGTATCGGCTCGGCATACACCTCTGGTCGGTACTCGTCTCTGGTCGGGCCATATTTGTCCCCGTGCTCTGCTCATACCATTTGATTGAAGTAATCTATACCAGAGCGAAAATAGTAGTACGACCGACTTGGTATTTTTACTTAACAATATACAATGGCTTAACATAGCTGCACAAAAAACAAAAGACTCCTTTTTCCATGCAAACTGAGAAGAAAATGTTATGTTATTGCTATGCGTCTCAATTTTTATATATTTATTTTTTTTATATCGTTGAGAATGCGAGACATGAAACAGTATTTATGGAATTGTTACATCAGTATGTAAAAATAAGTATTTTATATTATTCTAGTGTTTGTAAAAATAAGTATTTTCAATTTATTATTATTCTAGTGTGACAAATTATTTTGTCTGCTGGCAATAATTTTATTAGCTACGTTTCTTATCTTATTCAGATTATAATCAAGCTTTTTGTGCATTTGGAATCGTTTTCAAAATAGTGTTCTTTACGATCTATTTTTGAAAATTGTATTTTTCAAAATTAGAAAATGTTGTTTTGGAAAACAAACAAAAAAAAAACAGAGGAAAACTTGTCATATTATTTTTGAAATTGAGTTGGTATTATCGTTCTATATAAGGTTACAAAAAAATGAGAATAGTTTTAAAAAATATGTTTTCAAATACGTTTGAAAATTAACAATTTGTTTTCAAAATTAGAACTTTTGTGATTACTAATATAGCTTTGAAAAAATCCCAGGTGTCATTGAAAAAATCACATTTATATAGCTTTTATACCAGAAGGAAATATGATCGAAGGAAGGGTGTGTTTTCAAAAGAAAATTTTTGTGATTACTAATGATGAAACAATTTGAATCACGGTTGATTCTTTTTAATCATTTTACCAGGTTTGGTTAATGGATTCTTTAAATGAATGGATAGATCTGCTTTGGATCGTGGTTGGTTAATTTTATAACTAATTTGGTACGTGGCGTTGTTACACCTGGGAACCCACTGTTCTGACTATGAGGTCTGATCAAACTTAGACTTGATCAGGATCCTTGCACCCTGGTTTTCAGCTTAATATACCAGATTAACTTTCTTTACCAAATAATAATTAGATTGCTTTGTACGTGGTTGATTCTTTTTATTTGAACTTTACCACTTATTTATTTAATTCTTTAGCAAGCCTAGCAACAAGGGTTATGCAGAAATAAACATACATTAAGGATGGTTGCTAAACATACACAGTACCAGATCTGGTTCCCAGAAATGGTGCTATGAAGGAATGGAGGGAGAAGAGAAAGAATACGACTGATGATTGAGATTTGGTCTCGATGCCTCAGAAGAACGTACAAGTTTTAAAGCAGATCTGATACAGATCAGTCTGCAAGCATGCTTTGGAAAGAAAATACTTTTAATTTAAATGCGGAAAAGTAAATTGCTTTGAAATTAAATTACAGAAATTTAAATGCATAAATTTAATCATGCATAGAAAGCTTTAAATTTACAACTAAAATTGAAAATAAAAGGCTTACATTTTATTTTCTTTGGTAATGCTTTAGAAAAGAGAAGTAGGGAAGTTAATTCTCAGACCAGGAACTAACCCGAAGGAAAATTTCCTTAGTGTCTTTGAATTCTAGATTCCCGGAGAGAGATGAGAGAGAGAGAAGAAGAGAGAGAATTGAACTTTTAAAATGAAAAACCTATGGGAGTCTGAGTCTTGCCCTTGGTTTTTATACAAAATGAATTTTTAAACTGTAGACTGTAGCGGAGCTGTAGTGCACAGTAATCTTTGGAACTCTGCACTGTAGACTGTAGCGGAGTTGCTTGAAATAGTAGGCTTTGGATGGTACAATGCTTTTTAATTTCAATTCGGGTGAAGAGACATGTGCGCTCTCACTTGTGTCCAGGGGACCACCCGAGAGTACAAATATACGTACAAAATGAAAGAAATACAGAGGAAAAATAAATATAAAATGAATTTTTTTTAACCGTACATAATGCTTTACAGGAAAGGAAATACATAATAATTATTTACTATGCTTTATAGGAGAGAAAATGCTGAAACAATCGTCTTCGTTTTCGTCTCCAAGAGAAATAAAAGGTTCTTCGTCTCCTGAAGTACTTGAAGAAGAACTTGCAATAGATGTTTCTGACCTTGTGGCGAGAAGCTGTTGCATTGCATTGAAGTATTTTTCTTCAGCCTTGGCACAGGCAATGAGAGATTAGGCTTTGGATTTTTGGGTTAGGAAGGTTTGTTGGGCTTTGGAGTGTTTAATGGGTGGTTGAAGGAAGCCTTTGGCAGAGAGCCAGTCTCGGATCATGGTGTCAGTTAATTTTGACTGTTCGTCAAATTTTGACCATCATTTGACTTTAAAGGTTCTTTGTAGGATAAGTTGGGCTTCTTGGGTGTGATATCTGAGGTTCCACATCCATACCCAGGGAAGGAAAAAGTTTGTACAGAAACAGAGAAAATGAGGAAATCGTTTTTCTGATTCAGATGGGGCATAATGGTTTTTTAATAAGGTTAAACAGTGAGTGGCATTTGGTGTTAGGATATCAGGAATTGGATCAAAATGGTTCCACCAATGTTTAAACCAATTGGGAAGGCTTTGAACGGTTATTTTTGAATTAAAGAAAAATAACAATGAATGAGATTTTTTAGGGTTTTGAATGAAAAATGTGTTATACCATGCTTGTTGGTAGTCCCAATAAGAATATGTTAAGCAGTGAAGCAAACACATTTGAAAATTTGGAGGGAATCTCCTTTATGTGTGGAGTTGGTCACCACACTAGTTTGGGCTCAAGACTTTTAAAATAGTAGCCGTGGAATAGGCTGGTTCTTTATGAGTCTCGCTGAGAAAGAAATGTTTAAATTTTACTGACTCAGTGACTTCTAAAATGCTTTGATAATAAGATTGGGGTTTTGTTAAATCCCATGGTTTAAAAAATCAGCTTTTAGGGAAAAATTTTGAAATTGCTTGAAAAAGATCAGTATGGTAAAAATCATCTTCTATAGATAAAATGTTTTGGAAATGAGTTCTGTACCAATCGGAAGTCTTTTTTGAAAGTAATGGCTGGGAAGGCACAATTTAGGAAGATGAACTTTCACCAGACACAACCACATTTTGAGAAGAGGAGCTTTGAAATTTCTTTTGGAATGAGTTTTGCTTGTTCAATTTCTTTTTTGGGAGAAATTTGGCTTTGAGAAAGGTTTTGAAGAGCGACCATAAGTTCAGAGGATTTTGTAATGGAGTTCATCCATTGCTTTATTTGGTCATCGGAGGAAATAGATTTGTATTGGGCTTCATGTTCTTCAACCATTTCAATCCAGGATTTGATGGGCATGGCAGAATAAAGTAATTTGTCTTTGGAAGGAGTTGATTGGGGTTCTTTGGAGGTTGCATGAGATTCAGCGTCTTTAAGAACTGCTTTACATTTGTCCTTCTTTTTTGGCGGCATTATCTGTTTTGGAGAAATTCTCTAGTCAGAAAATCAGGAACAGAATTTTTATCACCTTCAATAAATTCAATATCGAAATAAAAAACACTCAAAATAGCTTGTCATCTTGCAAAAATTTGATTTGAAGCAATATTTTGAACATCTTTTTCCAAAACATGTTTTGCAGCTTTGCAATCAATTCTAAGTAAAAATTTTTGATTTAACAAATCACTCTGAAATTTAGATATACATAAAACAATAGAAAGAATTTCTTTTTTAATAGTAGAATAATTTTTCTGGCAATCATTCCAATGAGCAGAAACATATTGTACTATCTGTTCTTTATTATTTTCTTTTTGCTTTAATATACCACCATATCCTATGTCAGATGCATCAGTTTCAACTATCTTAGGCAATGCTGGATTTGCAAGAAATAAACATGGAATGCTTTTTGCAATGGTCTTTATGTGTTTAACAATCTTAGTATGTTCTTCTGACCATGCAACAAGAGTCTTTCTTAACCTATCATGCAGTGGTTTAGCAATCCTATTGATATTAGGACAGAAATCAAGAATATAATTAAGACTACCCAAGAATCGTTGTAATTGGGTTTTGTCAAGGATTTTATCAAGAAACTTGTCAGTGAAGGCAAATGATCTTTCAATAGGAGTAATGGTTCCTTTAGAAATATAATGGCCAAGGAACCTGACTTTTGTTTGAAAAAGTAAAATTTTTGAACTAGAAAGGGCTAGACCAGCTTTCCTAGTGGCAAAATAAAAGGTCTTTAAATGCTTGAAATTTTGATCAATAGTCTGTGAAAAAATCAATACGTCATCAATATAAACAATGCAAAACTCAGAATAAGGATTGTAAATATCGTTTATGATTCTTTGAAATTCTGTGGGTGCATTTTTTAAATCAAACGGTATAACAGTCCACTCATATTGTCCAAACGGAACAGTAAAAGCGGTTTTATAACGATCATTAGGGTGGATTTGGATTTGCCAAAAACTTGATTTCATATCAAATTTTGAAAAAATAAAAGCAGAATACAATTTTTGGAGCAAATCCTTTTTATTAGGTATGAGATACCTAATCCATTTTAAAGCTTTATTTAAAGGCTTGTAATTTATTACAAGTCTCGGTGTTCCCCTTTCAATTTCGAAATTCTTATTAACATAAAAAGCGGCACAAGACCAAGGGGATATAGATTTTACAATGAGTCATTTGGACTCTAAATCATTTATTTCATCTTTACAATGTTGTTCTAAATCCATGTTCATTTGAATTGGACGAGCTTTAGTGGGTATTTGCTTTTCATCAAAAGAGCTTTCATAAGGCAAATCTATCAAATGTTGTTTTCTTTCCCAAAACGCGGATAGTAAATCAGCACATATTTCTTTTTCAATGAGGGTTTTAAAATCAGAAATCTTTCTTTGAATAAATTCATTTTGTAATTGTTTTTCAATTCTTTGGAGACTTAAATCATTTTTTAAACAAAACAGATCAGTTTGTTTAGATTTAAGCATGACATTGATTTGATTCTGATAAACAGAACAAGCTTTGACAATGTTAAGGTTTCTTGTTTTCGGTTTTTCAATAAAAGGGAAAACAAATCTTTTGGATTTTGCTTTAAAGGATATACTATCATAATTGACAGTATACGGAGTAATCAGATTTATAAATGGGGTTTCTAAAATGACAATATGGTGTATGTGATTAGTGAGAAGAAAAGAAGTTCTGAATTCAAAACCATTGTTGTGAACAGAAGCATCAACTTTTGATTTGATTTTAAGTTTTGAATTATTGGCGGCAGAAAGTCTTTCGTTTGTCTTCTCATGAAATTTTCTAGGAACAATGTCTTCTTTAACGCAGTTTAAATCGGCACCAGTGTCAAAAAGGGCAATGATGTCTATTTTAAAATCTTTAGAAAAAATTAAAGTGATTTTGATTAAATACTTCATAGTGGTGATTTGTTTTAAAACAAATAGAAAATCATTGGGGACAGATTCAATGTTTTCAAGATTTTGTCTGTTATCACCATCAGTATCAACTTCCTTATCAGAATTATCATCAAGTTGTTTTTGCAAAAGAAGTTTAATAGTATCGAAATCATGCTTTTGTTTTTCTTTCAAATCCTTAATTTCGAGTTTGATTTCTTTGATTTCATTTTGAAGATCTTGGATATTAGGAACAATTTTCTTTGTTTTCTTTTTATCCAAAATATCAGTAAGGTTATAAGAAGTCTTTTTAACAATCGGAACTTTAGAAGTTTCTGCTTTATTGGAATCTAGGGTCTTTAAAAGCTTATCAAGATATTCCTTTTGAAGATTCGGATTAGAAATATGCTTAACACGTTCAAGGAAAATCTCTTGGTCTTTAGTCAAAACATTGATTTTCTTTAAATAAGAATCCGAATCAGAGTCACTCAGAGAAATAGAACTAGAGTCATTTAACTCATCAACCTGTAGGGGTTCACTGTCTCCTGTCATGGAAGACTCTGAGTTAGAAGACTCTATGAGTAAAGAGGCAACTTTGGAAAATGTTTCTTCATCTAAGTCAAGCTCATGTAGCCTCCTATTCATCCTGCAATACTTTGCAGTATGGCCTTTAATACCACATTTATGACATATGACTTCTTTGTAATTGAATGAGGTTTTTGGTTTGGCTCTAAACTCTTTCTTTTTAGAGAAGTTGGGTCTCTTATAAGGCCTCGAGGGTTTCTTATAATGAGGTTCTCTAAAATTTTGAAAGGGTTTTCTATGAAATTTATATTTGTAATGTTTCTTGTAAGGTTTTGTGGAACACTTATTATCACAATCTTTGGAAGCAGAAGTCTTAAAGGGGTCGTAATTAAACTGTTTACAGAAACTGCCTAATTCTTGCTTAGACTTTTTAAGTTCCCACTTAAGACGTTTCTATAATTTCAAGTCTTGACAGATCTTTAAGCCTTCCTTATTGACAAAACTGACAAGTTCACCATAGGTGAGTTTGTCATAAGGAATACGATTATCATAAAGGGCTTTAATGGAATTCCTAACCTTTTCTCCTAGTAGGGTAGGCAAACCTGCAAGGAATTTCTCCTTCCAAGTTGTATGACTAGCATCATCCCTAAGGAAAAGTCTGGTAAAGAAAGTGGTTTTGTAGCTTTGGAACTCACTAGGTTTTCTACACCTAAGGTTGTGTAGTAACTCGGCATTTTTATCTCTAAGGTGAGATGGATCACTTATGAAGTGGAGGGAAATAGTCAGTTTCAGGGTGGCTACAACATCCTGAATTGGACTATTAAACTCGTCAAGAATGGGAGCACCATTCTCATAAACTTGTATGGAGTTTCGGATGTCTAATTGCTGCAATTTGGTGAGAAGATGATCCCACTAACCTTTAAGCTGACCAGTAAATCCAGCAATAAGGATTTCTGCAATGGCTTTGTCAGAAGTTCCCGACTGGATTTTATAGGCATTGGCTGCCATGGTCATTTGCTGCAATACCCCTAGGATATTGTATTCAGACATTCCATCTATATTCCACTCATAGACAGAGGATTCATTATATCGAGATTGATTTAATGCACTAGGCCTGTTGTCTATGGTCAAATCAGGCGGAGACTTTATGGTTGGGAGTGCTAATTCCCAATGGATTTTGTTGGCTTTAGGAATATGTTCTTCCTTAAAGGCTTCTAGGTCAGAAGAGGCTATAGACATTTGGTCATGTTTTAATACTCCAATTTTACTAGATTGAGGAGTATCAGGAGCTATTTGAACTTTACTAGATGAGGAAGAAGCAGCTTCTATCCTATCTAGTTGTTCTCTAATGGCTTTAGCAAAATCTGATTTTGACTCTTGAACAAACTTTTGACTAGTTTTCGAAACCTGGAAAGGTTTGAAAATAGGTTCTTTAAGCTTTTTGTCAAAATTCGATTTTGATGTAACAGTATGAATACTTATGGTTGACTTTTGGAATTGACTTTCTATCATTGTAAATTGTTTTCCAATGGTATTTAAGTTAGTATTACAGAAATTATTTTGTTGAATAATACTGCTTAAATTCGCATCAGAATCATTTGGTTTAGGGATTTTGTAAGGTGAGGTTCTAATCTCAATATTAGGTTCACCATGGTCAATAGTTAAACTCCTAAGAGGGGGATGTTCAGATTCTATGGTTCTATTGCTATCGGAAAGGTTCCACTCAGGGATTTTCTTCCTAACAGTAATAGGGTTTGATTCTTTAAACGGATAAGAGATGTTGTTGTTTGAAGAATATATCTCAAACCAATTAAAAAATAATATATGAACTTTGTGTGAATTTACAAAATCATAATGTCTCTTGAATTTCTTTTCTTTGATTTAGAAAATGTTTGAAAAACCAAAGTCTTTTTTCTTTATTTGAATCAGAATAAAAATCATTGTGAAAAAGAGTTTTATCCAAATTAAAATCTTTTTCAATGACATTTATTATATTCTCAGTAACTGATGAAAACGTGGGAGAGGTCGGAGGAGAAGGTTCCTTCTCTTCTTGTCTTTCGCGGCTAGTGTATATGGGATGTGGAACACTAGTGGCATAGTTTACTGAATGAATAGAGGAGCTAGGTATATCCGAAGTGGAAAACCTAGGTTGACTTTGAAGATTTACCTCAGAGGGTATTTTTGTAAATTTTCTTTCTAAAGAAGAGATACTTGAGCATGAACCTTTATCGGAGAATCTAGATGAGGTAGATCTCCTAAATGACAATTTACTTTACCATCTGAATACTGAGTCACATTTTGCAACTCTGTATTTGGCTCAAGTTGTTTTGGAATCACTGGTGCAGTGGCTCCTTCAAGAATCCATTCATCTGGAAGATTGACATCTTTCCATTGGATTGGTTTTGGAATAACGGTATTGGCTTTTGAAAGATCAGTCTGCAAGAGAAGAGTCTTTTCTCTTTTTTACTGGAATCTATGTTGTGTGCTGAATGCAGAAATCATAGTTTTGTATGAGATTTTAAAAATCAAAGCCACATGGACGGATCCCTCAATCATGTGGTAATTATGAGTTTTGATTTGTAAAATCATGCTCTTTAAAATATTTTTATCTTTAAGCGAAATCGTTATATTAGGGTAACAATTAAATGAAATGGGACCCTTACACAGACTTGATTCTATACTACTTAGTAAAGAATCATCGAAAGAGATGAATTGGCCATCTCTCAAGACTGCAAGAATGGAGGTGTCAAGACCTTCTTTTGTCAAGGGTTTTATGCCGACTTGTATTAGACCAATGTGGATATAATTAAAACTTTTTTCTCTTAATTTCTTTAAAGATTGTTCGGAAAACAAATGAATTGTTTCAAAAGACTTTGAAAGAGTTATGTCACGTTCTTATATTTTTATGACATAATCATTCTTTAAAAAATCAAGCTTTTTTGTTTTATAAATCATATCTTTATTAACCTTTGGTAATTTCCAATTATCAATTGCTTTATTGAAGTCTTCGATAACAAATTCTTCAGAATTCACAACATTCTTTGAATCACTAGTTCTTCCAGAAGAAGAGATAGAAAAGGACGATGCTCTACAGAGTAGAGAATCCATGGTTCTAAACTTATGGTCTACTGTAAGACCTATTGGTATGGCTACAGGTATGGAATTACAGCCCTAAATGGAAAACTTATCCTATGGCGGGACTTACGACCAGTAAAAGACTCACCACACAAATAAGGATTAAAATAAAACACAAGTTTATAACACAAATTCTCTAAACTATAAAACACTTTCCTCCCCTTGGCTCTGATACCAGAAGGACATAGGTGAGATTCCTTGCAGGTTTGCCTACCCTGCTAGGAGAAAAAGGTTAGGAATTCTATTAAAGCCCTTTATGATAATCGTATTCCTTATGACGAACTCACCTATAGTGAACTTGTCAGTTTTGTCAATAAGGAAGGTTTAAAGATCTGTCAAGACTTTATGACGACAAACTTCCATTAAGATTACACATCCTAAACTCCATACAAGTTGATGAGAATGGTGCTCCCATTCTTGACGAGTTTAATAGTCTAATTCAGGATGCTGTAGCCACCCTGATACTGATTATTTCCCTCCACTTCATAGGTGATCCATCTCACCTTAGAGAGAAAAACGCCGAGTTACTACACAACCTTAGGTGTAGAAAACTTAGTGAGTTCTAAAGCTACAAAACCACTTTCTTTACCAGACTTTTCCTTAGGGATGATGACAAATTATAGTTCTAATTTTGAAAATGACAAACTTTATTTATTTCAATGATTACACATTTCAACAGTCATACGTTTCATTACCGGTTAAGGGTGCGTTTAGGATTGAGGTGCTGTAACTTTTAAGCTGCAACTGCTGTAGAAAAAAAACTATAATTATGAAATAAAAGTTAATAATATATAGTAAATATAAATTTTAAATAATAATTTTGACAAAATTATTAAAGATATAAAAGATTTTTCATGATACAAGTGAAAAATCACATTAATATAGCTTTCAAGATACATCAGCTAGTATTTACAAAACATTTTAGGGCTGTAACTTAGAAGGTACAACTGCCCAACCTCAATCCCAAATGCATCCTAAGTTGTTTGCTACAAATTCCAAATTTTGTAGAATAATTGAATAATGCACAAATTAGTACATGTTACATAAGAATTTATGAGTGTTACCAAATTCTTGTAACCGTTATATATAAGGTACAAAAGATATAAGGTATTATGTATCTTTACTCTTTAGTTTGTTTTCGAAAACAAAAAAATAGCTTTCAAAACATAAGAAATTATAATTGGCTACCAAAATCTTGCAACCATTATAAAGTACATTAGTTATGAGATAATATTTTTCTTTAATTTGTTTTCGAAAACCAAAAAGAGCTTTCAAAAACATAAAAAAAAAGACATTTACTTAGCAGTAGTAAGTAGTAACTGTGAAATTATTCCTCACCTGGTGGCCCAAGCAGGAGGATCATTGAACCAGGCATGATATAGGCATCGACGCCCTTGAGAATCAGTATCCATGTTGAATTCTTGCTCCGAACAACTCTCTAGAGAGGCTCGACAAAGCATCCCACCACTTTATTTCCAAACGCTTCATATTCATTCTCAAAAATCTCAGATTATTTTGAGTACTTGATCCCGCAAAATCGAGCTACCGAAAGAACGTAGACCGATAAGTATTGCAATTATTAGCTTAATCAGTACTATTGCATGTACAATTTCTACTAGTACAAACTGAATTTCTCATTATTTAGTTTGTTTTCTTTATTAATAAGTACTTGGGCATGGACATGGAACCCACCTATTTGCCAATAGAAATGTTGGCGTACTTCCACACCGGATATATCATATAACTCCCTTAGTGTATTCATGGAACATGATAGAACATTCATATTGCCCTCTGATTGAAATAGAAATTTAAAAAGAATTATTTTGATTTAACCATCTTCTTTTCGACTTGTCTACTTGTATTGTATATTTTGAATATCTGCTAATTGCATAATATCCACCAGGTTTGTCTCTTTTCTTTTGTGCAATTCAGGAATAGTACCCAATCCATAAATCTATGGAATTACCAAAATAATTTATTTATCTTATTATTAATCAAGGATTTCGTATATAGCATCACAAATAGCGAATACTAAAGGCAATAATTAATCCTAGTGAAATTGTTGAGAAAAAGTTTGTTCTTTTTTACCATTTATTTCTATACATGCCTTTTATAAACTCTTATTCTTGCCTTACCACCTTTATTATTTGAATTACCTTAACACCTTTATTATTCATTGTTTTTTTTTATTACATGAAACTATTGCTCAGATTCTGTGAAACTATTGCTCAGATTCCAACTCATATTACATGAGAATATAACTGATATTTACAAATTAGACTATGACTGGGACCAACTTACACAATGCTAATGGAGTACTGCCCATATTTTAACCTTCTCAAATATTTGAGGGATGTCTACTCCTCACTCTTGGAATATTCGAGGGATGTCTACTCTTCACTTTTGCGTAAGAGAGAAGACTGTCATCACTCAAATTTAATTGAGGAAGGAAATACCCCCACAATGCATTGTGGGGGTTCGAAGCAGCCCTCACTACTCGGCCAAAGGCTCAGTGGCTCTTTATTAGTCATTGTTAATTAGGTTTAATTTTTTTTTTCAATTATGACTATACTATATATACTATATATACTCTAGTCAATCTCTCATAACTTTCCCATAATATAATTGAACATAATTCTTTTGTGTGTACATATATCATAGCTTCCTACGTATATCAAGTTGGTTCCCCTTGCTTTAACAAATATATAAATAAATAAATAAATTGGTAAATTTTATAAGGGGGTCCGGCTATTTCAACTTTATCTAAGTTCTTCGAATATGCTTATTAAATTATTTGTGAATGACATCAACTACAAGTCCTTTCACTTATATGTCATCTTTCATCTAAAATGACATCAATTATTTCTGAAAAACAAAAATGTTATTTCGGAGGATCACAAAGAAAATTTTCCATGGACATAACTTCTTTTCTGTTAATGTATATGTCATCTGGAGGCTAGAATAGCATCTCATTTGAAGCTTTACATTGTAAATTCTTATTTACATTAAGTATAAAATCCTTGGTTATGTTTCAGCATTGATAAGACTTCCCATGCCTTTTAAAAAATTGACAATTGCCCAAACTTATTTTAAAAGATTCATCCAATATATGTATTATGAAAATTAAACAAAATAAAATTGACAATTAACTACGTGATGATCATAGAATTCTAACCATCTTGAAGCTAAATTTGCTGCTCCACTTCTTGCCCAAAAAACCTTAGATCATTGGTTTCAGTTTTGTTCATATCCACGTCAGCTTGTCATATAAATGCAATAAATACTTTTAATTATAACTAAAACCTTATAATTTCAAACTCTTGTAAATTGAAGCGTATATATTAAAGAACTAGTTATTAGTAAAACAAAAGTATGAAATTACCTAAAGCATGTTTAAGCTTTGAGACAGATCAGCTGTTTTTTCGTTTAAATTTTTAATCTTTCTAATGGATCCAAAAAGTGTAGTAGTAGAAGTTCTCCTATCAAATGAATTGATAATGAAATGATAATTTTCTCATATATAAAAAATCTAATAAAATTCGTATTTAGTTATATTAGCATGAAGAAAATAATTGTATATAGAACGTGGTGGAACCAAGATTTTGGTTCAACAGGGACTGTAATAAAGAAAACATAAACTAAAATAGATCATAACATTACTTCAAACCAAAAGATGGCGGCTTAATGGTGAGTGAATAAAATATAGTAGGGTATAATAGAATTTTATAAAAATGAGGGGCCAAAATAAAAATTAGTTAGACAATGTCAACTTTCAATTCAAACTTTTTATTTATCTTAATTTTTTATTAAACTCGTGGTGGCCAAGGCTATACGACGCTTTTATCTAGTATAAAAATAGATGAAGAATAAATAAAAATAAAATATGATAAAGTTAGCCTAAAAATATTAATACACTTCTGGCATTTCAGTTCTGTTTCAATTATGTTGAAGACCCAAAACCTGACCAAGAGGTCTAAATGGTCAAGTTTGTTTTAGTGTTTTCCAAACTTAAAAATGTGCTAGCAAGTGAGAGTGCCTTATGCGGACTTCCGAGATAAAATTTCCTAGTGATTGACATAACTTATAGTAATAAAAGGTACGTAGTTAGAAAAAATCTACGATAAGTAGAAGATATGAACAAATTATTATTAAAACTTTACTTTACAAAATGCTAAAATGGCCTTTATATGTATATATGATTAATCAGTTTCGGCATGTATGAATTTTATGTGATTAGTAATTCACTTTATGATCCTTCAAATAAGATTTTTTTTTAAATTCATTTCAGATGATGGTTGTATAATTAAAAGAATTTGAAATAAAAAAAATTAGATCAAATAGTCGGAACTTCTTATAAGATTTACCAATTTTTTTCTTTACCTATATTTTTTTAAAAGATAGGGAAAGTTTTACCAATCTGGTATATGTAGGATTTAATACTTGACATATATGAGAATTTGTTGGAGAATTTTAAAAATCAACACTAAAAAAACACAATATTTTATTTCTTCAACAACACTCCTCAATTACAACTCTTATTTTTCACTTTCTACAACTTAGAGATTTTGTTACTTCACTTGATTCATGAACCAAAGAGGAGAGGGGATATTATACATGAAATAAACTAATCACAACCATTCATTTATTCAACTATTACACAAACCCTCACCATTCATTAAAACCTACCACTCACCTACTTCACCAACCACACCTACCACTCACATACTTTACCAACCACACCTACCACAAGAAGCTTCTATGTATTTGAGTTTGCATTGTTCATTTTGGATCAAGTTTATGATCCAACACCCCCCTTAAACTTGATCCTGTGACATCAAGCAAACTTTTGAATTTTACAAAGCCTTCTCGCTTGAGCGGCTTGGTGAAGATATTAGCTGCTTGATTTTGTGATTTCATATACTTGATTTGCACTTCTTTTCTTACAATACACTCCCTTATAAAATGATAGTGAGTATCTATGTGTTTGCTTCGATCATGAAAGATTGGATTCTTAGATAAGGCAATTGCTGATTTATTATCAACACAAATCTTGATTGGCTCTTCATGTGGCAAGCCCAACTCCTTCAGTAAATTTCTTAGCAAAATTGCATGGCAAACACTTAATGTAGCAGCTACGTACTCAGCTTCACAGGTGGAAAGGATGACTATTGGTTGCTTCTTTAACATCCATGTGAAAGCATTATCTCTCATAAAGAACACAAAGCCGGTGGTACTCTTTCGATCACTTACATCTCCACCCTAATCACTATTGATGTATCCAACAAGCTTGTAGTTATTAAAAAATGAGTATAACAACCTGAAATTAATTGTACCTTTGATGTAGCAAATAATTCTTTTTGCAACTTTAAAATGAGCGATCTTTGGATTTTTCATGTATCAACTCACAAGTCCAACAACATAAAGGATATCTAGTCTCGTGCATGTCAAATAACATAAGCTTCCGACCAAACTTTTAAAGAATGTTGGATTTATATCTTCGCCTTCATCATTTTTGAATAACTTGACTCCATATTCCAGTAACGTGCTTATAGGCTTACAATCATTCATCTTGAACTTCTTGAGAATTTCCTTTGCATAGCTTTCTTAGGAGATAAATATGCATTTTTCCTTTTGCTTAACTTCAATGCCGAGGTAATATGTCATCAGTCCAATGTCAGTCATCTCGAACTCTTTGATCATTACTCTCTTGAACTCTTCAAATAAGCTTGGATAACTTCCAGTGAAGATGAGATCATCCACATAAAGGCATACAATCAAAATATCTCCATCTTTTTCTTTGACGTAGAGAGCATGTTCATATGAGCATTTGGTGAAGCCGTCCTCTTGAAAATACTTGTCAATTCTGCTATTTCATGCCCTTGGTGCTTACTTTAACCCATAAAGAGCTTTCTTTAATTTTAGAACTTTGTCTTCATATCCTTTCACCACATAGCGTAATGGTTGTTCGATATAAAATTTTTCTTCGAGGAATCCATTCAAAAAAGTAGACTTCACATCCATTTGAAAAATTTTCTATTTTTTTTTAGCAGCC
Organism: Citrus medica; assembly: GCA_002013955.2. NCBI lineage: Eukaryota > Viridiplantae > Streptophyta > Magnoliopsida > Sapindales > Rutaceae > Citrus > Citrus medica. The sequence continues at coordinate 279,244 of MKYO02026249.1, forward strand.
AAAGAAATAATAAGTCTAATAGTTTCAAGTTGGGCTACAGAAGCAAATACCTCATCGTCGTGTATGCCAACTTTTTTATTATAGCCTTTTGCAACCAGTCTTGCTTTATGCCTTTCAATTTCTCCTTTGGCATTTCTCTTCGTCTTGAACACCCATTTGACATCGATCGCCTTGTGACCTTTGGGAAGAGTAGTAAGTTCCCAAATATCATTTTTCACGATAACTATGACTTATTCATCCATTGTGGTTCTCCACTTTTTATCTAGTGCAGCTTTTTAGAAGTTGACTAGTTCACAATCAGCAAATAGGCAAAAAAGAGTGAGATTATCAAGTCTCTCAATTACCTCATAGAGATCTAGAAAACTCCTTCTACGTTCTTCAGTTTTTTCATTTAAGAAAGATGATGGTGAATCTCTACGTGTGGTTAATGTTAGTGAGATACGAGGAGTTTCTTGCTCTTGTTGTTCTTTTACTTGTTTTATATGTGTATGATCATCTTTTTTAATAAGAAAGAAGTTGAAGTTATTCAGACCAGAGCCAAAATCATATTCTCCTTCTTCATAAAAAACTACATCTCGACTATTCATGATCTTCCTGTTGTTTGGATTATAAAACTTATATCCTTTGGAGTTATCATCATAGTCGATGAAGATGAACTTCTTAATTTGTCATCTAGCTTGGCTCTACTTTCGTCTGGTATATGTACATGGGCAATGCTTCCGAAAACTCTTAGATAGGGTGATGCCGGACTTTCTTCCACTCTAAAATTTTTGTGGCGTATTGCTCCACACACTTCTTGTTAGAGATCAATTAGATAAGTAGACTGCACATGCAACGACTTCAACCTAAAATTCTTTAGGTAGCCTCTTAGTCTTGAGCATGCTTCTTGCTATATTGAGGATGGTTATGTTCTTCCTTTCTACAATACTATTTTATTGAGGGGATTTTGAAATTGTCAAAAGCCATCGAATTCCATTTGCTTAATAGAACTCTACAAATTCTTTGGAAGTGAACTCTCCACCTCGACAAGATCTCATGGCTTTAATATGGTATCCACTTTCTTTTCCACTGTAACTTTAAACTTCTTGAAAGCTTCAAAGATTTCTGATTTCTGCTTCAAAAAATACACTTAAGTTTTTCTTGAAAAATCATTATGAAGAAAAAGAAGTAGTTACTTTTACCAAGGGAGCTTGGCTTGAATGGATCGCACACATCAGTATGAATGAGCTCAAGTGGCTTCTAAGCTCTTGATTTTGACACCTTTGGAAAGCTATTTTTGAATTGCTTGCCAAGTAAACATCCTTCACAAAGTTGAGATATCTATATTAAAGATGTCAAATCCAGGATGAATATTTGTGACAAGCTTTGAGACATTTTGCAACATCATTTTGAATATTTAAATGAAACATTCTATTCTTCGATATTTTTACCTTTGTAATTAGATTTCTTTTGTCATCTCTTAAGAAAAGATTGCAATCTTTTAAGTGAATATCATAGCATTTTTCTAAGAGTTGACCTAAACTAAATATGTTGCTTTTCATAATGGGCACATAGTAAACATTCGAAATTATTTGGTGGCTACCATCTTTTGCATGAAAAGAATGTTACCTCTACCTTTCACTAGTACTTTTGAATCATCTCCAAAAGTGACACTGCCATTCACAAATTCATTTAGTTCCACGAACATGCTTCTGTTTCTGCTCATATGATTGCTAGCACCTGTGTCAAGATACCGTGTATTTTTTTGACCTCCACTTGTGCCAATGCGTGCTAGTAAAATAGTGCCATCTTCACCATTTTTCTCTTTAACATAATCACTCTCTTATCAAATATAATGCTTGGAGCTCTGTATTCTGAAGCATAATGCCCAAACTTTTGACAATTATAGCACAATACTTGGGATTTTTCGTACCTCGATCCTTGATTGCCTCTACCCCATCCTCTAGTTGAGTTTTCTCTTTTTTCATTATTAGAATTGTTGTTGTTGAAATTCTAACCTCGTCATGACCATGACCTCTACCTCGTCCTCGATCTCTACCTTGGACATAATGCATTCTCTCATTGTTAGAGCTTTCTTCTCTTTTCTTTCGATTGACTTCTATCTTGAAAAGTTATTCTTCGATTCCTTGTTTCTTTTTCAATTTTTTCTTTATAGGCTTACAACCTTCCTTGAAGTTGCTCGATCATCATATCCTCTAAATCTTTTGTTTATTCATTTGTCACAACAATATGTTCAAACTTCAAGTCTACTGATCAAAGTATCTTTTCAATGATCCTTACCTTTTTTAACTTCTCGCTATTTCTTTTTAATTCATTGGAAACGATCACAACCCGAGTAAAACAGTCAAAAATTGACTTTGATGCCTTCATGTGTAAAGACTCAAATTCTCCTCATAATGTTTAGAGACGAATCTTCTCAACTTGCTCTGCTCCTTTGTAAGAGGTCTCTAACTTCTCCCATGCTTCTTTTGAAGAGGTTACACTAACAATCTTTTCAAAAGCATCTTCACCTAATGATTGAAAAATGAGATACTTTACTTTACTCCTTTTTTTCTTTAATTCTTTTAAATTCTCCTTTTGTGTTGCGGTTAAAGTAGCTTCATTTTCTGGCATAATAAAACTTTTCTCCACGACATCCCATACATCATGTGCACTCAATAGAGCCTTTATTTTAATACTTTAGTTGTCAAACTTGCTTCCGTTCAATTGTAGAACTTGGAATGACATCATGCCACCATTTGCCATAATTCACAAATTGAGTGAGAATGTGGAGATTTTGAATATACGGATTAATCCAGAATGTCGAAAAACCTTAGGATAGACTCGAGTCAACTTTCGGTCAATGGTCAACATAGGTCAACGGTCAACTATCAACGTTTTTGTTTAGTTGACTTGGCTTGGTCTAGCTCAGGTAGCTTGGTTTGGCTTGAGTCAGCTAAGTTCGGCTTGGTTCCGTTCGACTAGGCTAGACTTGGTTCGGTTCGACTTGGTTCAACTCAGTGAGTCGAGTTAGCTTCAGGACAAAAAAATTCCGACAGTGATCGAGCTAATTTTTTAGGCGACATGTTCCTCTCATCGAGATCTTCGAGTTGATATGCTATATGACTATATATAGCATCAAACACTAGCTCTGATACTATTATATTGGAGAATTTTAAAAATCAACACTAAAAAAATACACTATTTTATTTCTTCAACAACACTCCCTAACTAAAACTCTTATTTTTCACTTTCTACAACTTGGAGATTTTGTTACTTCACTTGATGCATAAACCAAAGGGGAGATGGGGTATTTATACATTAAACAAACTAATCACGACCATTCATTTATTCAACTACTACACAAATCCTCACCATTCACCTATTTCACCAAGCACACGTACCATAAGAAGCTTCAATATATTTGGGCTTGAATTTGTTCATTTTGGATCAAGTTTATGATCCAACAGAATTTACATTGTGAGTCCTCAAATAAGAAGCTATTCTAGTCTCTATATGACATATACATTAATATAAAATTAAGTTATGTCCAAGGACAAAATTAACAATTACATTATGTAAAATTACGAATGATTGACAAAATATTCTAGATATTAGTAATAATTGAAAATGAATAAAACCTAACAGTAAATAACAAAGGGATATTAAATTAAACACAACTTTAGACATAATATTTTGACCATTAGATTAAAGCTAATCGAAGGTTAAGGTTAAAGTTAATAAATGATATAGTAAATATGAATTTTTGGGTTGCGTGTGGATCTAGCATTTTGATGGAATGATTCGTAAGGTGAGGAAAATGATATCTAGATAGGCCAGTCGGCCACTTTCTTTTGGGGGTAAGCTTGTGCTCATTCAAAATATGCTTTCATCTATGCTTCTTCATCTCTTTTATGTTCTTTGGTTGCTTACTGCGATCATTTAGCATCTTGAGTGGTTATTCACTAGATCCTTGTTGTGTGATACACATTCTCAGTCATTCGTTCATTGGTGCAAATATCTATTTATTTGTTTCCTAGTGGCAGAGGGTGGTTTGGGGGTTCTTTTTTTTTTTTTCCCTGATTTGGCCGATGCTTTTGAGCTGAAGTTGTGGTTTTGGTTTTGAAACCAGTACTCTCTTTGGGCTTTTTTTTATGAAATCCTAATGTTGTAGAGCCAAGCACCCAAGTATGGTTCAGTTTCGCTATTCTACTTATTTCTTTTAGAGATGATTATGCTCTATTTGTTGTGTTGCTGATCCTTATTTATGTTGGCTGGTTATGTCTGATGATAGCAGTTTCTGGTACGATATTTGGCTTGGCTCTATGCCTCTTTTCGTTTTTAATCCTACTACAGCTTCTTGGTCCCTGTGTCCTCCTTCTGGTGCTGTGTGGTTTGGGACAAGGGGAAGCTTTTAGTAGTACTGCTTTCTTTTGTTGTTGAACAAATTTTGTTGATTCCTATTTTTAGTATTGGGTCGAATATGTTTCGTTGGGATCTATCTAGGGATGGAGATTTCTCCTTGAGGAGTGCTTGGTGTTTTGTACACATGTCTCAATCTGAAATGATGTTTTTTTTCTTTTATTTGACAACAACATATTCCTTCGCGAGTCTTTCTCTCTCTCTTTTTTTTTATGGCGCATGTTGCATGGTTTTCTAGCCATGAATGATGCCTTGTGCTAACATCTTGTGCTCAAAGATGTTAGCCTAAAGGGCTACATGTGTTATTATACTTTGCAATTTCATTAGTTTTGAAGGGAAAAAGTTATTCAAGCGAATTAAGTGAATCAAGTTGATTAGTATTAAAAATTGTCTAATTATCAAGCGATAATATGTTATTTTATGCTTATGTTATAATTTATATTTGTGTTTATGTAATATATTATGAATTATGAATTATGTTTTAAATATATTTAATTTTGTGTATTTTTATGTTTTTATTAGGAAAATTATTAATTTCACATACTTCAAGGCTCCAAACAGATAAACGGAGGTCAAATTTGGATTCTGGAGGTCTGAAAACCTTAAGATCAGTCAAGATCTGCTTAAAATTGGGCTTGTGTAAAAAGAGTTGACTTTTCCTGTTGACCGAGTACTGATTGGATGATGAAATGAGCTTACAATAGATATGAGTGCATGGGATA